>JAYJLV010000011.1:22442055-22467008 GCA_036873485.1 Torymus texanus
CATAAATGTAGATGATGATTGCTGGTAATGATAACCTAGTAGGCATTTATATAAAGGCTATTACAGGGCATTTTTCTATCTCTTTTTTTAATTATTCGTATTGCTATTCGGTATACCTGTGCTATGGAATAAAAGGAAGTAGCTTGTGTTACGCGATTTACATAATTTATATTGTACGATGGGTCATAATGATATGTTAAAATTACGTAGTGGCTCGTCAATGTCTCGTAGCTGTATTAAGCGTAAAGGTTTATGCGTTTCTAATGTATAATCTGTAACATTATGGATTGTGGGTGCAGCTTTCATTTCGATGAGACACACGTCCAGTGTGAGATTGTTTTGAAATTTCAGAAAATACGATAACGATGATGATTAGTGGACAGAAAGGTTCCCATATCGTTTGAGTGCTTTTTATACGCAAAAAATGACCCGATAAAATAAGTGGTGCTAATAGACCACGTAATGACCCCACACGAACATTGTTTGTTTCCCATTTAAAGGTGAAACGTGATTTTAAACGAACGATTAAGGGTATATATCGTTACGTGTGGATTAAATATAGCTGAAAGGTTAGCGTAAAATCCAAATCTACGAAAATTGATGGGTTGCCGATACCTCGCGTATTATCTAGTTAGAATAGATAGACTGGCATGTGGTGTATTGGAAACGCGGAGTGAACGTTTTGCGTTAGGTGTGTGTTCGATCGGTTTCTGAAATTGGATTGAAATAGACTTCAATTTTTCAATTACGGGTAGAAGCGTAAATTGATACTTTGTTCTTTTAAAGAGAAAGTTGTGTAAGTAAGGTCATTAAATAGAAACGATATCGCAGGCTATTTTGTCTTGCATATAGGGTGTCTGTTGATGGGGTGTTAAAAAAGATGATAAACCTTGAACACAAGAATTTTACAGTTGATTTTTCAAAAATCTACAGATAGCTACGGGAAATTTTATATCCTATATTTTATATTCTATAAAATACATCCACCTCGTGGTGAACCATCTTTATGTTCGATATAAAATCCCTTTAAGAATCTTCACACTCACTCGCCTCATCGCATATTCATCCACCCATACACTGACTTTTTTCCCTACAAAATTAACCCCATTGTACTGCAAAACCATACGTATACACACATACACTCACACTTATATATAGTTAGAAAGTCCTACGCATGCTTTCGAGCAAGTCAGCAAACCTCGCCCGTGACGATTCCGATTTACTCCATCACCATCAACGTTGATGTCTTTTCAATATAATGAACCATGGTCGAGAATTATACGATCAGACACGTATATATAGTACAACGTCGCGCGTACACACGCACCAGGTAGAAAGTGCAGTAAAGTAGTATAATATTGAGCATATACACACGTGGTTCTCTTCTGCGCATGCGTGCTTACTTAATAAATATTACACTCGCCCGCGCGCTTTTATACATATATACAGCTGCACCTTGCTTACGACTTTCTCGTATTCTCATCTTATATACTTACAATGGGGAAAAATGAGAATACAATGTGATTACATTTGTCAGAATGTCACCACATGGTGTATAAGCTTATTATATAGAATGAAATGCAGTCGGTCGCATTCGGGTGTGTGACAATTGTGTGACGGGACGACGTGGGCGAGTGATGTTGTGTATATCGCTGACTGAGCGATTCTTTTCATGTAATTTGTAAAAGGGAATAAAGAATGAGCGATACATTTATTGTTGCGATATGCACTGTCAAAATGGGTGTGACACGTGGTTGGTATGGTTGGTATTTGGTATCGAGAATACAAGTGACTATTATTATTGAATAATTATTTTTTAGATATGCGTTAGTTCGATTAATTATCTGTGGTGTTATAAATTTGCCCCGCTATACGTATATACTTTCAGGATATATATATATATATACACACACACACACACACGCATGGCAAGGTTTTATTAAAATTACAGGAATCTTGGGTTGTATGCTGTTACATATAATTTCGTGACAATTTAATAGCAAAGAATTTCAACTATATATATATATATATATATATATATATATATATATATACACACACATCCCTCTATATGATAATTCGTAGCACAGCGAAAAATCGACTTAACATATATGAAACCGTGCGATTATATACGAAAATTACACTCGCAATTATATATTTTCCACATTATATACACAGGACTTTCGCTCTTTATAGAAAATATTATAAAAACACTTGTCGGTCCATTAACTATACCACGTATACGCATTATTTTCCATTACCCTGTTTTAAAATAAAAAAAAAATAAAGCCAATACCCTACTTTCACGAAACCCACGGAAAAAAAAAATTCGCATTTCCCTATATACAACATCGATTCATCTCATCGAACCACATTTTTCCACTTCTCTCTATCTCTTTCACTCAACCCAATAAGGCATCGCGTTAATTAGCCCCTGCTGCGCGACTTCGCAACATACACACATACTATATACTCCCGCGTCAAAACTGCACTTATGCGCGCGTTTGGTGAAAGTTCGCGTAATTCTCTCCTCTTCTTCGCACATTATATCACAGACAGCCCTGCACACTGATGAACCTTGAGTCGAGGTAAAGAGGCACGAGGTCTTCTTCTCTTCACATGCATGGTACTAAATAAAAAGCGTATACGAAAAGTAATCATACACAGGCATGTCGTCTGACCGAATCCACGTTACGTAACTACCATAAACGTACGCGCGTATATTACTCGATCGTAAAAAAACAGGCTGTTTCGACACTATATGCGATGCGATGCGCGCGAATAGAGACAGCGACGAAATTATGGCACACGTGGGTGTTGTAGAGTGAAGTGCAGTCACCTTTCTCCGTATAGAACTGTACGTACGTACGCATGTCGACTTGTTTTTTTTTTCTTTCTTTAATTTCGGTTTCTTTTGTTCCGCCGACGCGTATACGTGCGGGGTTTTCATGCGGACGTAGGGTTTACGATTTGAATGGCAAATTGTAGAGAAGGAGAGAGAGAGAGAAAGATAGTGTCGGCAAAAAGTGTCAGGCTACACGTCGATGCGTTCGTGCTCAGGTTCTCTCGCGGTGCAACGTCGTTGTTGCTGCAGGAGAATGGATTTTATGGCGTGTGTGGGTAGCCAGTCGATCGGATTGGTAATGATGGATATATTGGAGATTAAAGTGAAATTTTTATCGAGATGTTGAGGTACCTTGATTTTGGTTTGAGAGTGAAAATAATGCTGTTAAAGTTTATGGTATGGTTATTGTGGAGGTGTAAGACTTCCGTTGCAGCATGAATTTAAAAGTACAAAGTTTTTGTTATTAACGTAAAATAATCGTTTTTGTATTTTTATATTAGTTTATAATCTGAAATATGAGTTGAAAATATACCTGAATTATTATTTATTTCAATCTTGTTCATTAGTACATTAGAATGTTTTTTTTTCAAACATATTAACCGAAGTAAAGAAAAAGCTAATTATAAGGATTATAGTTTGATGATTTTATGAACATATATAGCACTTGAAAAATTTCATCGCAATACTTAATCCTTGTACATAGAAAAATACTACTATCGTTTTTACTCATTAAGAACAATTAAAGAACCACTAAATAAACCTCCAACTTCCTATTTACATACTCCAACTCACTCCATATACCGCGCACATATAGAAACCATATCAAGCATCATATACGCGTTCAGAAGAAATCGTTCTCATCACGAGGCAATGAAAACTGAAGCATTACATCCGGAACCTAATATATATACATCCACCGCAT
The DNA here is from genome assembly GCA_036873485.1 of Torymus texanus. Taxonomy (NCBI): domain Eukaryota; kingdom Metazoa; phylum Arthropoda; class Insecta; order Hymenoptera; family Torymidae; genus Torymus; species Torymus texanus. The sequence goes on from JAYJLV010000011.1 coordinate 22,445,823, forward strand.
CGTTATACTTTATAATGTCGTAAAAATAAAATCAGCAACCGTCTATCGGTAACTGACCTCTCAGCGCGATCGTTTCTCCTCTACACACATGCGTGCGTATTATCTCCATCAGGAAGCCTATGAAGAAACTCTTTTTCTGCTAACTAAAGCCATTCTATAATCTTAAACCACACACATATATCTTTTTCTTCGATATATGCACACGTAGAGCTCCACCCGCGTACGCGCACGCACTTGTGCTCGTGGATCTATGTCGGTGCGGTTCGTTAGGCTGCACGGCGAAATTAATTGCCGTTTCGGAGAATGTGAGTAAAGAGAGGATGGGGAAAAACTCTGCTGTTGGGTGAATAAAATTACAATGCATTAAAGAGGACAGTAACTTTTGCGGAGGGAAAATCACCGGTTGATAAGCGCAAAAACGGTAAATAATCGTAACCGTATGTATTTTTTTTTTTTTTTTTCAGAAAGGTTGTAAGTGTGTTCTTCTATCCGATATTGCGAGATATATACGCATCAGCATCCATGCGAAATCACGCAATTATAAACTCGTTACTATCTCACTGGTATGTGTGTGTGTCGTATCTATACGATGTTATCATTTATCAAACAGACGCATAGACACATACAGAGTTTGAAAAGTTCACACGCTTTTACGTACATATATACACGTATATACATATATCTTTCTATACTCTGGCGATTCTTATTTTCACGCGCAGTAGTCTATTTCTACTGAGTTTCAAACCACTTTCGAACGGCTTTACAACTTTTAACGTATATATAGCGCTGCGTACACGCGCACTTTATATGGAATGTCAACGTTAGAAAAGAGAGTATGTATTGTAAAGTACAAATAAAACGGTCGCGTTTTGTAACGCGTCTAATACATTTGGGTCAGAGCACTACACTCGTCTTGAGATTTATTTATTAGTCTCTAAGCTGATCTACTTATTAACATGACAGCTCTTTGCGTGCATATATAGGCGACATAAGTCGAGTGATTGACTTACAACGCAAGCAAAACGCTCTAAGTGCGATCCATTACACGTGCGTACCGTAAATGATCACTGAGAATCTGCGAGCGTATGATGCAAAACTTGTGTGGCAAATGGTTATTGTAAGAATAAATATTGGAGCTGTAACTATATACGATTATTATATTATACATACTATATAGCGTAAATATTTGTACGCGGGAATTTTTCGTTTACGAGAGAGTTGAGTCAATACACCTCTGCCATGTGTGTGTATGTGTGTATACACACGTTTAGTTAGATAATGTTGTTTACTAATTGCTCTCGGCTTTTGCCGCTCTTTAATTACGCTAATAAAACAGCCCGTGATTTATCGTGAGTTAAATAAAAAACCTATACACATACTTGTCCATAGCTATAACGAATCGCGATGAAACGCGCATGCACGCACACAAAAACTGGAGCATTATTAAATTTCTTCGTGTTTTTCGGATTTAGGATTGATTAGGAGCCTGTGAGACGAGTATAGCGTGAAAACGCTTAATTGCTGCACTCGTGCGCGCGGGTGAAATGTTGGTTTGTTTTTTTTTTCCTATATAGATATATATATACGTTTGGTGATTCGTGATTTTTATCGGTAATTGAGGTGGATTTGAAGAAATTTATATGTTCTAACGTACGATCGTATAATGGTGAGGTTGCGGAGCATTAATAAGCCGTTAATTGATCGTATACAAGTGTTTGAAAAACGTTAAATGCAGGAATAATTTTACTGATGCACGTTTTAATGCGTTTTGGGTTGTATTTTACTTTACTTTTAAAGATTGAACGATTTGTTGATGATTGATATGATATACGATGATGGTAAACAGTATTATTTCGTTATATATAGTTCGATATGTATGTTCGTGCCCTAAAAACTTTCGATTAATAATAATAGATCAATTACTTTTTGTAGTCCAACCGGGAATTAGTACGGTAGCAGCTGAGATTTCACCTGATTTTATACACATATACGGAAAATGCCTATGCGCACGCCTTTGAATTATAAAGAAAGTTTTATTGATGGCTTCGTAATTGGAAGCTATTCTATCATTTTGTATCAATCGTTTGAAAAATATATATATATATATATTCCTGTTATAGACACGCGTTGAACAAGTATAAAGAAAAACAAAATACGATTAGAACCTTAATATTCAAGGAATGTAAAAGAAAACCATTAATTTTACATTACCAACTTACCCATACAACCAAACAAAACCACTTGCACGCGCAATCCCAACGAGTTCATTGCCACTTACGTCCCTACCACAACTATAACCAACAAACAAACCTCACCATATATCGCAAGAAAAAAAAACTAGCATCTCACTCATATATACACGCAATATACCTATACCCGCGACCGCGAGTGAAATCAAATATTAGCATGGGATGCTCATCAGACATGCAACAGACCTTGAACTCCACAGGAGAGCTCGATGCAGGTGCTTTTCACCGTGCGCACGCGCAACAAAGGAGCTATATAGGTATATAGAGAGGACAAAAAAATGGAGAAGAGAAAAGAGTACGCTATATGTACATATACATACACTTGCATCTTTTTCTTATACATCCGTAGCGCGATTTATAAGCAGAGAGAAAGAAACGAAGACGAAGGGATCTTGGTTGCTTGCTTTCATTTGCGCGCGTGACGTGTAGCTTTTTGTGTTGTGTGTATAATAGTGGTATATATACATACAAGTGTAGGAAGAAGGAGATATTGTGTCTGAGGAACAATGGTGTATATACGAGTGCACTTTTTTTAGCATTTCGTGATGGATTGATTGGAGTGATGTCGGATCGAGATCGTTGTCGGATGACTTGATTGAATAGTGGTCGTGTTGTAGGTATAATGATGATGTATATATAGCATTTGGATTCTTAGTATCCCTGTGTTATAGTTAACAGTTTTGCATTAAAAAAATGTAAATTTCAAATAACACTATACTATAATATCTCACATCTCACGTTACATAACCATCAACTCAGTAAAAGTCCCAATCGAATGCAATCACCTTTACGACTTCACTCTTGTCCGCACTTGTCATTCCCATCTAGACCCCCACGACGAAGAAACTTACTTGGAGTTCGTCCAGTTGTACACAAGTGTTGAAAGCGATTTTCTAATCCTCTCCGCCTACATCAAGGAAAGATTCGCGGAACCAATCGTTCCTTCCTTTAACGTATATACTAATACTCTATGCGAATAACAATCCATTCGCGCTCGCGTTTTCATTAACCCGTTAACTCCTGCGCGTCGTCGTCGTCGTATAGCAGCTTTCACGTAGCATGTATAAAGGGAGCAGTAACGAACAACTTTTCTTGAATTTCATTATTGTCTCGCGATAAATCTCACTTTTGCTTTCTATATGTATACGCGTGGCTACTTTCGATCGTATTTTTTTTTCTTTTTCATAAAAGCGCCGCACGTGATTTATAGCTATACGACGGTAGACATTTCCGGAAAAATTCTTAACATGTATATTTCTATATGTATATGTATCGGGCACGTTGTTTATTGAGGTGGAGATATGGTAACAATAAAGATTTGCATTTTACTGTCGCTGACGCGTGTTGAAGTAACTATAAAGGCTGTGGAATATAATAGGCTGGTAATGGAGATAGAAAAGTATATCCTTAATGACAGGGCTTTTAACGATTTATATTTGACGGTTTATCATGCACTCGGTCGGCCCATGCGCGGCGCTCTGGAATTGATGCACTTGCGTCATAATAAATTGCTGGAAACTTTGTAATGAGGTTTATGTTAATTATGTAAATAGCCGAAATGTTAATTTTAATGCAGTTTTCCCCCACTTTTTGGCGTTTGCGTATATATTTAGTTTGTGTCTTTGTGGTATATATGCACATGTCGTAATAGGTATAATTATTATAAAAGTTTGTTTAATAACAGGCTGGTAATTTATGTGGGTAAACCTCGCTGGTATATAAATTGTAGTTATACAAATGGATGTATCAACGTGATTATATACATAGTTTCTCGGAACTTTTTTATGCTGTTGATTAATATTCGGACACGGATGTATAGAGCTTGAATGATAACTGATAATTACATATACAAGTTAATACTTCGTATATATACGTTTACGCGTTTGATTTTTACTACTGTCCATTAATTGCAGCATTCCCCGTTCATTCTCGACTACTATAAATCGTTACCTTTTTTTTTTGCTATAAAACATTCAGCATAATTAAAGTTTCCTCTCATTTGCAATATCCTTTATTACCATCGGAAATCGATCAATTCCTCATTCAAATCATCGACGTAGCAACACTTTTCGATTATATTATCTTAAACAACGTAAAAAGTGCGACCTTGACCTCACAAAAATTTCTTTTTATTACAGCTGCTGGTGTGCAGCGCATGCGCGCTCGCCCAATACGATGATGGTGGCGGCCCTGTACCCAAGAAACCACTTCAGATTCCAGGCGCTCGCCGGGTCAAAGGTCAGGCACAGCAACAGACTGGACGATTAGTCGCCCCAGCAACCCAGACGACGGCGATTATCAACCAGCGGTTCCGTAGGCCCATACCTATCAAGTAAGTATGCATTTGTTATAGGTGACCGATCGTGTTGAGGTTGTAATTAAGTTCGCAAGTGATTGAGTAAAGTCTTGGGCAATGTCTGTATGTACAATGAGAGATAGTTTCCGTGGTCGTAAAAATCGGGGGTACGAGAGGAATTATGGATGGAGGTTAACGAGAGGCTATAGTTTATTATTGGGATTATGGTAGGTATATATATGTATAGGGTTATGTAACGGATAACGGAGAATCGGGAAAAAATGCAAATTAATCGTGCGGCTATATCTCGGGCTTCGGGTAATCGATGGTGCGCGGGAGTTAAGTAAAAGTATAGCGGTTAATTAATTTGGGAATGGTATTTTTAGGATATGGTCCTGAGAAGCGATGGTCTATATTACTATTCGAAAGTATATGAGGGTGGCGAAACTATAGCTTAAGTAGAATTTTTACGGTTGTTTAATTAAATCGGTTCGGCGTGATTTCGATCGTGATTATATTCTCCTGGCAATTTATTATTTGTTATTGAAAGTTCTTGATACATATTTCTCATTGAACGTATATATATGAAAATTCTTTTTTTGGTTCTATAACTGGTTTTTACTTCAAAATATTGCACCTTGAATGTATAGAACCAGTTTTGCAAGTAAAAAGGACAAATATCGGTATAAAACAATCAGTATTACGAAATATTACGAGACTGGTTATAGCACTAAATTAAAATTGTTCGTATGTATGTAGGCTTTGCAAAGAGAACAATTTGAGAATCATTGCATAAGGCATGTATGCAACAATTGCTTAATAATATTGATCGTCGATATGTAAATTGCAGATTAAAAATTTTTACCAAATATACGCGTTTTTCTCTCTTACATCAGATAATCCAAAATACATATAAGGACAATCCTAATCCATTTAATATTATTTTGAAATCATATACATTTTAATTAACTCAAGAATTTAACAAATTGTCGTTTCTAAAATTAACTATACATAATACAAAAACCACTACCACAGGAAATGGGTTGACCTCACCTCAACCCATTACCTCCACCCACTGTTTTTACACTGATCCATTAAACAATCACTATCGTCATCTCATCTTACAGCAGACCACGTCCGGCTGCCGAGCCCATACCCGAGCTTCCTGTCTTCACCTCCGGGATCCGCGGCTCGCGTCCATCTGCTGCCATCAACCTCGAGCAGAACGATGAGGCATCGAATCTACCCATCCAGACGATCCAACAGCCTCAGCTGATCCACTCGCAACGTGTGCCTCTTGAGGTGAAACCTGTGAGTGAGGAGAATGAGAAAGACGAAGATGTTGTCCAGGTTATAGCTAATCTTGGCGCTGTGTCCGCTTTCGGACAACAGGGTAACCTACTGACGCCGACTGCTGCATCGCCAACACCCACGCCTACAGCCTCGTCGTTCCAACAGCAGGAGAGACAAGAGCATCAGCAGCTGTTACACCAGCAGCACCAGCAGAAGCTCCATCAGCAGCAGATTCAACCAGTACAGTACAGGCCATCACAGGCAATCGCCAGGTCGTCTGCACCTGAGGTACAATCGGTGAGTTAATTATGAGTGATGAGGCTGTTTTAAAAATACCGCGTATAAAAAAAGTTATGGAAAATTTATTAGTGTCTTGAAAAAGTAAAAGATTAGGAAATTTATCAGGGGAACAAGAGTGCATAGTGTGATTGCAAGCTTATAGATAAAAATTGAAGATTATAGCCTTGGCAAAACTTTCCCTAGATTTTAGAAACTTGTTCGATAGTATACAGTTGCCAGGCAATTGCTGTTTACACAGATTTACGGAGAACATTTAGCAGCTTCAACTATACATATATAAACACACGTTTATATTAAAAAATATCAGCAACCTTATTGCAATCAACTTATATACTGTTACTTTTACGCTACATATTCATATAGATCCATCAAGTGATCGCACCAGTACAATACAGGCCACAGAAACCTCTTAGGCTGCAGAAACAGCAGCAACAGCAACAGCAACAACCGCAGCAGCATTACGATCGCAACGAGTACGACAACAACGAGGCACGTCCAGTAAAGCAGAGACCTCAAACCGCTCCGAAGAAGTCAAAGCCCTATCAGGCGGATTACTACGAGGGTAGGACTAAGAAGCCAGTCGCTCAGGTACATAATTTTATCGAGATACATATCGGTTGTATAATTGTCGTAATTAAATGCTGAATAATTTTATTTACGCTTTACATTTAAAATTAAAACATTTAAGAAGGAGATGTTTTGACACATTTACATCGTTATATCACGAAGATTTTCTTCTGACTTGCGGAAAATGTGATTATACAATTTCAGAGATGTAATAGATGGTAAATTTTGCATGTGGGCATAGCAATTTTCTTCGGGCAACGCGCGAGAGTTTTGAAATATCGATCGTAATTTATCTGTTATTCAACTGGTTTGATTTTTCGAAAATGTTAATAATCTCTGCTGAAAATGTATAATGAGAGAGGTAAACGAGTGAAAGAGAGAGAGAGAGGTTACTTTACAAGCTGGAAAGTGCGCATTGCACTGTAATTTCAATACGCGTAGGACAATATTATGATGACCATATAATGATACTTGTGAAGTTACGCTTTCGTGGGTTACATAAATTGCGCGCGTGCGCTCGCGAGAGAGTTGTATAGGTGTTAAAAAAGCGCATATTCTTTTTGCGAAACCTTACCGATCGTTCGAGCGAATCCAGTAAAAATGCAAAATGATTTTCTTATATCGATTGGCCGGTAAAATATTACAACAGACTTTAAGTGAATAATGTATTCTGTGCGGTTTGTCATTTTTATGCTGAATTAAGTAAGATTTTAAAACCACTTAGCGCGAAATAGGATGCAATAAAAATTACCTTTACAGCCTAGGGTATTAAAAATTTTTACATTCTCTCATTGTCTCATTATACTTTTTTATCCGACGACATAATATAATTAATTCAAGTGCTATAAAGAAATACACGGATATTTAAATTATAAAGTTACATCAACGGTTTGCAACAGGGATAATACAAAATAGATCACTAAATAATTCTCATAGTAACCTTGAACTCTTCCTTTACGAATCTGCAGGTGATCAGGCGTTACCGAGAGGAGACAGCTGACGGCTCGATAATCTGGGGCTTCGAGAACGATGATGGTTCGTTCAAGGAGGAGATCATCGGCATCGACTGCATCACCCGCGGCAAGTACGGTTACGTCGACCCAGATGGTCTCCGTCGCGAGTACACTTACGAAACGGGTATCAAATGCGACGAGGAGACTCAGCAACAACAGGACCAAGATATCCTTAATACCTTCGTTGACTACCAGGAGAATAAACTCGTTCTACCCAGCGGCAAGACCATCGACCTGAGTAGCATGGGCAAGAAGCAAGCACGTCGACCACAGCTTTACAGGAACTAAGATGATATTTACGAGCGAGAGGAAAAGTCGCGGTTATATGAACTGATGATTATTATAAAGAGATGTACATGGTTCTAGCGTGCGTATATTATCGACGTTAGAGCTAATGGATGTGAGAAAGAGAGAGAAAGAGAGAAAGTGAAAAAGAGAGAGAGAAAGAGGAGATGCATGCCTCGCTTATGTCGTTCTCGCGCAGAGTACATAATATACATACTCACTGTTTATCGCTCGACTTGGTGCGCACTTGAACGCTGACTGTTTTTTTTTTTCGTTGAAGGTGAGGAAGAAGCGCGTTTTTTTTTTTTAATTTAAATTTGTTTGATGAAAAATAGGCCAGCGTTTAAGAGTGGACCTATGTGGGGATGCACAAGTTATTTCATTGAATCACCGGATATTTTATATAGATATATACATGTACATCGATTTTTTGACGAACGATGATTCTACTTTTCTATATATATACACCTGAACGGAGATTTCGCTGTAATATATGTAATCGACTTATTATTTATGTAAGCTGACCGTGCGAAATTGGCAATGATTATAAGCAAATAAATCAAGACTTGTATGTATTTAAAAAAAAAAATCTGCGAGACGTTTCGACGAAGCTTATATATATTATATATATGTTATAAGTGCCCTAGTTCATGTAGAGGTAATGTATTAATTATTAGGAGTTTTTTTCAATCGTTGTCACAAATCAAAATCCATGTCATTAGAATGAAGACGAAATGCGCGAATCAGCATCGAAATCATCCCAGAGTGGACCAAAATATTTTATACGTATATATGTATCGTTCGATTCGTAAAAAAAACAAGCGCATTGTTTAGTGTGTAAGCATCTAGATGTTACGTAAGCTATTATTTGTATTGAATTCGTACAAAATAAAAAGACTTTTTAAAAACATATTATACCGCTCATGTGTTAAATTATTGATTTTGCAAATATTATTATGTTAGTATTGAAAACAGATATGATGAGAAAAAATAATAATTACGGAAATTTTTTATAATTAAGTTGTATTACAATTGTTTTACATAATTGTTTAAAATATTAGTTCATGTTTGGTAATGTAGTTATTTGTATATTACCAATCATAATGATGGGTTATCCGAGATCGATAAAACAGAAATTTTCAATCATTGCATTACCAATATAAATACTGATACAATTATTATACTGTAGATCAAATAGTTTTGCAGTTTATAATTACTAGTATAAAAATAAATACTTTATAAATCCATTCGCATTGAAAAAGAGGTTTTGATAATAAAATTGCTATTTTTACTCTAATACTCTATTCTTAATCAAATATTTTTACTCGAATTACGCTTAAATTACCTATTAAGTAGTAAATACAAATAACCGTGTCTAAAAATTATTTATTACCTTACCTATTATTATCAAGTAATAAAAAGTATTTATTAAAAATCAATAAACATAACGTTAAGTTTCAATCGTACCACAGCTTCATTCTAAATCAAAATCAAAATTAATCTGCGAATGAAATGCAGAAATGCAAAGATCATAAAAAAGTATTCGTCGACAGTTCGAAACTAGCATGGCAAATAATCTCCACCTCCAATGTATCTGGCGACCGTACACAAAGAAGCACGTGGTGCAAACGTTATCCGAATCGACTCTACGCGCCTGCGCCGACCCCGAAAAGAATCGTCCACGTAGCAAGATACCGATAGTCTATCTCTCTCGCTCGCGTTGATTTCCATTTTCTCAAGACGGCGAAAGTGACCGTCTTGGTCAACTATCGGTTTGATTCTGAGAAGTCGGTCGAAAGGATCGTAACTTTCGTGAACTTTATTTTTCTCTTTTGTGGATAGAATTTTATTAGTCTTTTGAGAAAGCGTTGTGAATATGTCTTTTTTAATTTATTTAACCTTTGCTTAATTGATGTAATATTTATAATTTGATGAAAGAAATATATTGAAAGAATCGATTACTTATATAAGTATCAAATAAAAATGAATAAAAAAAATTGTTTTTACAAATTAATCGTTATATCGATAAACTAACAATTTCGTTACCGCACTGATCTTTCGTAAAATATGAAATTATAGATGATTAAATATCGGATCAATATATCGAATAATCAGTAGGTACTGATTAAAATGAAGGAGAAAAACATTTTTAATCTATTTATAACAATATCCACATTGTTCACAGCGTTTAAAATTCTAGCGCGTCGACACAAAACTACAATCCGGACCCGTACCGCGACGTCACCAACCAGACGAACACACTTGCTCCACTTTCTGCAATTGCACAAGAGCCGCTCCAAAGTGGCATACTGCCGCTTATCAGCCAGCTTCACATATGTCTGACGTAGTCAAAGACCGACTCGCGGTTCCCTTCGCTTTACTCAGAAACTCGCCACCTATGCACAAGTGGAAGCGAGATAGCGTTAGTCCGAGACACTTGGCGACTTGGCAGCGTGCGGCAAGCACAAGTAGGCCTAGGCCCCCCGTCAGTTAGCACCGCTATACCCGTCGTCTTCGGCTGTGCTGCCACTCTCACTCTTCTCTTCTTCTCTCTCTCTCTTCTCCTTTTTTTCCGCGCGAGCCAGGAGCTGGTGAGCCCCCGACCTGAGTAAAAAGCTCGGGTTGTCTCGCGGAATCTGAGGATATTATTCAAAAAAATCAACGAAAATGAGGAACTTGTGGCTGTTGCTGCTTATCGCCCTGCCGGCTGTTATCCTGATGACGAGCCCAGGTGAGTTTGGTATCCAGATGTCACGCAGATGCTTCGTGGTTTGATGGCTTTTGCGTTGCTAACGGGTCGCGGTTACGGGCGAGATAAGATCGCGCAAGTGGATACTCAAGGGTGGATGATAAGAAGCGCAATTTTTTGAGGTTTTTGTGTGAATAGTGAGGGTTAGAAAGATGACACGTGAGCGATACTTGGGAAGTATTTTGTCGTGGATTTGTTGTATGAAATTCTTTTGGGGACGTGGATTTTTTTCATTTGCCAGCCTTGTCGGGATAAAAGATTCAAAATGGGGGCTGGGAAATTGTTAAAAAATGTTATTATCAGTGGGAAAAGGGGGCCATTTGGGAAAGGAGATAGAAAGTGGTTCCCTTTAATTTTGGAGCAGTGTTTCTTCGAGCTTCCGCGGGTCACAGATGGTCGGCGATTTTCTTTATTTATAGCTAAAATTATAGCTGAATCAGGGAGACAATGGTGAACTGGATTATAAAGTATGCTAGTGAAATGCAGACATTTGTGGTTCTACTGTGCTTTGTACTATTCTTTTGTTTTTCCTTTTTTTTTTTTAATTGATAGTGATATTCTAATAGCTGTTTAGTAGTTGAATTTGTGAAAGTGATACGAAGTAATTACATAAGGAGATAAAATGCTAATTCAATACTTTCATTTTTAGGATCTGGACCGGTTGCATATGCTCAAGAAGATGACAATGACGACATCGTTGATGTCGAAGGAGAGGAGAGTAGCATTGTTACGGAAGAAGAACCTGAAGATGAAACTGCTGTAACTGCATCTAAAGATGTAGATACAACGATACTGTTTACAGAACCAATCCACAACCCATTGTCTACTCTTGGTAAGATATTCATTTATTATCTAACTTATTCATCTGTAAATACAAATTAGAATTTTATAAAGTATATGTTTAGCTTAAATTGAGATAACAATATTTTAATTGTATCTATGTTATTATCACAGAATTGCCTGCTGGAAAGCCTGTTGAATTTTTGATTGGCTTTGCTAACAAGGGTGAGATTGACTTTGTTGTGGAAACCATCAACACCTCTTTCCGTTACCCAATGGATTTTAGCTTCTACATCCAGAACTTCTCAACAATTGCCTACAACAAGGTTGTCAAGCCTAATCATGAAGCTACATTGGCTTACTCGTTTGTTCCCTCTGAATCTTTCGCTGGAAGACCTTTTGGACTGAACATCAACTTGAACTACAGAGATGCTGTTAGTATTTACTCATATAAATTAGAATTCATATGAAAATCAATAGCTTTATGAAAAGTTATTTAATTTTTTAATGCAATTCTAAAGATAATTAGTAATTTTTCTACCAAATGTTCACTTGTTTTAATTGAAATTTTACATTTTATAGAATGGTTTCTCTTTCAACGAGGCTGTTTTTAATGAAACTGTGCAAATTGTTGAGCTTGATGAAGGTCTTGACGGTGAAACTGTCTTCCTGTATATTTTCTTGGCTGCTTGCGTTATATTAACTCTTGTTGGAGGACAACAGCTTCTCTCTTCATTTGGAAGGAAATCGCGTTCGTCGTCCCGCAGGGCGCCTGTTGAAGTTGGAACGTCGAATCCTAACAATGTTGATTATGAATGGATCCCCAAAGAGACTCTGAACCTTCTCAGTACGTATACATTATGCAAAAAATAAAATTATGCTGTCTAAAGAAAAAGTTGCTAATTTGCAAAAATTATTTTGCAGACAAATCCCCAAGAACACCTAAGCAAAGCCCAAGGCAAAGGAAAGCAAAGAGATCAGCTGGCTCCGATGACTGAATTTAATTATAATTATTTATGATGTGGTTAATTTAATGCTGCGAGGAGAAAATAATAGGACGTACTCTACGTTTTTTGTAATAAAAGAAAAAAATACGATATTTTTACTCAAGCGCAACATGAACCCTTTGCCACCCACAAAAGTATGATGCAGTGTTTTTTTTTTTACTGGATCATGCAACATCGCGCGTGAACAAACTTTTTTCACCTAGGTAATATAATTACTATTAAAAAAAAATATGAAGTACAACGTTTGTGGAGTTTCTAATTAATTAATAAACTTTTTTATAAATACTCTTAAAATATCTGCCATTGTGATAATATTACACAATAATGAAGCTGAGGGATGTATGATTTGCATCAAGGTCTAAAATGTGTATCACAAATAACCTTGTGCAAATAAATCAAGTTGAGAAGGTGTTGAAAAATAAAAGATTTAAAAAACTTTAGTTGCTTTGCACCTAATACATTCCATTTTGAATTTACAGCTAAACAGGCAGTTCTTAACATCTTTAGTTAATCCGTTTTTCATTTATATAGATTTTCCATTTATCTATATGTAAATATTTGAGTGCTGAGTGAAAGTTGATTAATATTTTGTTGTCTATGAATATTATAAAAATTTGTAATAGAAATTTATTCTTTCATAATAAATCAAGTGTTTTTATAAAGGTATATCATTTTGTTGACAAATTGTTTTCTTGGCGTCATTGCGCGAAAAAAGATTCGTAAGGAATAATAATGAAATGGAAAAACGTCGCATCAGCACAGATGAGCAGTGGCGTGGCGTGACGCATGACTACATGCCTACGTGGCCGGCAAAATTTATACGTACCTATCTTCGGGCTTTCTCTCGTGCTTTTTTTTGAATGTATTTTTCTGTAGCTTTGTTCGTCGCGATTTATAGGCGGTCAAGTACCGTCAATTCTGGTACTGTTTCAATTTGAAAATGTTTTGAAAAAATATGTCATAATAAAAACTATATAAGTTTATCTTTTTTTATTGCAAATTTCGTAATATAAATGCAGTTTAATCTCTTTATATAATGATACTGATATCTTTTATTTGATAAAATGATTAAAAATTTTAAAAATAAATAAAATAATGACAGTCTTTAATTTTGTCCTCAAATGTCAAAATACGCAGCTGATAAGCGATAACAGTTCATTATTTTCCAAAATAAGTATATTATTCGTCATTATGTCACAAATTTAAAAGATAATAATTATTCTTACAAAACCATATTTTAACAAAAAATATTGTTGTTTCTCAACAATATCAATGAACAACAATCAATGCTAAGTATTTTACGATTCAAGTGTTTTTTACCGTCACTTTATACCAACCTAATCTGACTCGTATCTTAAAATAATAATCGCGAGGCGGCGCTCCTACAGCTTTTTACTTTTCCGGCGGACGGCCTTTCCAAAAACGTTGCTCAACACGAGTTGACGTTACCTGAGTCAAATCGGGAGACATCAGCGGTTTTCCGTGATAGTTAAGCAAATAAACTGCCAAAATGCCTCCCAAATTCGATCCTACTGAAGTTAAGAAAGGTATTTTTCGTTCATTTCACTTGGTTTATTAGTGCAAGTGTTTTTTAGTGTCACGTGTACTAAGTGCTGTTTTCTTGTTATTTTCAGTGTACCTGAGGTGCGTCGGAGGTGAAGTAGGTGCTACTTCGTCTCTTGCCCCCAAAATTGGTCCGCTCGGTTTGGTAAGTACCAAAAATATGCAATTTTTATATTCACTTTGTTTTCCCAAACATAACCTATAACAGCAATACTCAAGTTCCCCGCCATCCATGTGCCACATTAACCTCACTTATCAAACATACTTGCAAGCTCCAAAATCTAACTCTCTTATCGTATTTCCCTCACAGTCCCCGAAGAAGGTCGGTGACGACATTGCCAAGGCCACCAGCGACTGGAAGGGTCTGAAGATCACCGTCCAGCTGACGATTCAAAACAGACAGGCCACGATCTCCGTCGTGCCCTCGGCTGCTTCTTTGGTCATCAAAGCCCTGAAGGAACCACCAAGGGACCGCAAGAAAGTCAAGAATGTTAAGCACAGTGGTAACCTGTCTTTCGACGAGATTGTCAGCATTGCGCGCCAGATGAGGCCACGTTCCATGTCCCGGGAGCTCAGTGGTACCGTCAAGGAAATCCTTGGTACGTGCCAGTCGGTCGGTTGTACCGTTGAGGGTAGGCCACCACACGATATCATCGAAGAAATCAGCAGCGGTGACTTCGAAGTGCCCGAAGAGTAAATGGTGGGTATAGGGTCCTCTGCTCACCCTTTTAATTGTTTCTATATTTGATCATTGCTTTTGCGAATACAAGCTTTTTAAGGAGACCTGATTATTTTAAGATTGAAGTTTTAATTGATATTAGATAATTACGGATTCCAAAATTGAAATGTTATTTGTTGCCTCTTTGTATTAACTCAGTATAATTTAAAGCTTTAAGGGTAAATTGTTATTGTTTCCTTCCTTCTGTCATAAATAAAAAAAAAAATTATAGTATTAGAAAAATGCAGCTTTTATTCTCAAAACAATTGAAAGTGAGAGCTTTGGACTCTTGGTAGGGGTTGGCATCCCATCCACCTGATTGGTTCCAATCCTCCATTGGTCCAACAGGCATAATAGCCATTGGGGAGTAAACCCCAATAATAAATCACTTGTTTTTAATTTTACTGTGTTTTTTCTAAATACATTATTAAAAACATGTTTCATAATTTTAAAAAATGTTTAAGAAACGAATCCAGTAAAATTTTAAGCTTTGCATTCTTCAATTTAGGTGAAGTAACAACATTTTTTTTTTATTTTATTTCAGATTGTTTACACATTTGGAAATAAAAACTGAAAAACCAATTTTTATTTGTATATTATTTACAAAATCCTATCCTAATCCTTACATTCTAAATATAAAGATTAAGATGTGAGAGCCAATTGCAGATTCCTACATCAAATTTTACATTTAAATTCATGTTTTTTTTTAAGTTATCACGCAACATAAAAAATTTAATAAATAGAAGTTATGAGAATGACGATAAGTATATAGTTTTAGATAGGCTTGAACTTTCCCTTGGCACCATAAAACAACTTTGATAGAAGTAAAGAAATTGGAAAATAATTGACTTATGAATAAAAAAACGTTTACTATATGATTAATTTTCATTTTAATATTTAATACAAAATTCATTTTATATTTACAATAAATAATATTTAATATACACTGAAATTCAATTAAAAGAGTGAAATTATTGATATCTAGAAATGTATAGAACAAATATTTTTATTTACTTGTGTAAAGTATTGACAATTTATAGTATTCTATTCGTTCAAAATAATTTTAAAATCATAAGAATGATATTTTTAACTATGTTGAATTATTTAATGACCTAATTAAGAAATTTTACTTCTTTTCTGATGGGTCTTCGGGTGGAGCATTTCTGAAATTAGGGAACTGTTCCCAAGGTGCTGATAATTCAAATTTCCTGTATTCCTGAGCCAATTCAAGAGGTTCAGCGACAACTCGTTTCTTCTCATCATCATACCTTACCTATAAACGAAATATTTTATAATTTAGGTAAGAATTCCTATGTGTGCCATAAAGAGCAAAAGTTAGTTATACACAAATTACACTTTGTTATTTAAATTGGTTTTTAATAAGTTTTCCAAAATTATCATAATTTTTTCTTCATATTTGGAGAAAAGTGAATAGCAAATAATGATAATGATAATGATAAGCCAAAGTAAAAAATTTAAATACTTAAGTCCAATGTACAAAAGTAATACTGTTTAAATTTTATGAAAGCATAAAACAAAAACTATAAAAAAAAATTTATTGACATTATTATCTCTATTATCTTATCTCAAGAATAATTATATGAATTATTATGGGAAATATAAAAAAAAATAATTGGTACCTCAACATATCCAGTAAGGGGAAAGTCTTTCCTCATGGGGTGACCTTCAAATCCATAATCAGTAAGAATCCTCCTCAGGTCTGGATGACCCGAAAAGTAAATTCCAAACATGTCCCAAACTTCACGTTCATACCAATCAGCAGCAGCATGGATACTGACAATAGAATCAACTGGTGTAAGTTCATCTGTGTAAGTTTTCACACGAACACGAGTGGCAAAACGAACAGAAAGAAGCTGGTAGACCACCTGTTAATAATATTTTGCGTTAATTAAAATCTGTCAGAATTGAACATTATAGTTTGCAAAAAAAACGATGTTACTATACCTCAAATCTGAATTTTCTGCCGGGAACATCAACAGCAGTCAAATCTGATAGATTTGTAAATTGTGCATTTTGATGGCCTTTTAAAAAGCTAATTGTTGGTATCACACCTTCAGGATTGATGAGTATCTCTAATTCATCACCAGCTGCTATTTGGACCTTTTCTACATACTTTGGTAAGCATTCAGCTACGTATGCTCCAAAATCTTTTAGCTGGCCTACTTTGTTTTGGTCAATCTTGCGTACAGTTGCTGTAAAAGAATATCAACTTTTTATTACAATAAAAGCTTATTTAAAATTAAAATATTACCACACACTTCAAATATATAAAATAATTATTTTTAAAAATAATTTAAATAAAATTAATTAAAATAAATAATTTTTATATTGATTGTAAAAGATAGCTCTCAGTTACTAATTACAAATTTATTTAATTAAATTTTTGAGTATTAAAGAAAACATTGTCTTTATATAAATCTTGTACAATCAAAAGATCCGATGTTTGGGGATGAAATTATTAAACCAATAAAAATATAAAAAGATTACAAAGTTCAGTAAAAAAAAGCTGTACTAAAAAATAAACATTCCGATGTGAATTTCTAAGAATTGTGCACAAAAATAAACAAAACAAACTTTTTTTTTTATGTTGACACCTCTGGGTGAGCTAACACAAGTATGATATACTTGTATGACAGTTATCACCAATTACCTACAGCCCAAACAAACTAAACAATTTTAGATCAAGAAAGGCAAGAAAAGGTACAAAAACATCAACTCACGTCGAGTGTCCTTGTGTGACTCGCTCGTCTTCTCCGCGGAATTCCTGAAAACAGCACAGGCAGAAACATAACCTGGAATCATACACGCACCATTGGCCAAGTTACATAATAAACAACACCAATTGCACCCTTCATCAACCCATTCCTACAGCTACTCACGCTGGGGCTGATGAGGACTCGCCCGAGCGAGTGACTTGATCGCCGTGAAGGCATTCTTCAAGGCGAAGGCCATATTTTCCCACAAAAAGTCGTCCTCAACTTGCAGCGAGAGACGACGACAAACACAAACCTATTCGACGTCTCCGTTTGCGCGGAGAGCTGTCTGCAGAAGCTGCACAGCTGCGCCGTCTGCATTTTCAGAAAGATGAATTGCGCATGCGTTTGGTTTCGAATACTTTACGCGCCACTACGGTGGACGATCGTCTTTTGGTTTTGGTATGCGCAGAGATTTCTCTCCCCAAGCTTGCGTTGATTTTTTTTATACACACGTACAACTGTTATAGCATTTTTAAGATTGTTTACACGGTGGTGCATTGTGAGGCTGTGAGTTGCGCTTCTTTTTTATGGAGAGATTTTGTTGGTGGAAAGAGGTGCTAATGGATTTCACTGAGATGTGGGAGAAAGCTGACAAGGAAATTAGTTTCGGCTTGTCATAACCTACAACTTTTTTTACCTTTTTTGTACGTGTACGCACCGCGCAGTTTATATACATGGTGAACGAACTCTTTTGCAATTGATATGCAGCACACACGTTATGGATTATTTTTATCGCCATATAATCTGCAAAATAAGAAGATTTTAGCTTTATTTTATTAAGCGAGATACGAATAATTATGAGCAATTAGAAGAGTTCAATGTATAATGAAACTGCTATAATCATTTCATCAAGTCTCGTAAGTATTGCTTATCTTATGCATCAATCTTCTATTTGTGCGTAATATATTCAACATTTAATTTGTTTACTTAAGAGAAATCTCTAACAATCCAAAAAATATTAAAAGTTACTATAACGAAACACTTCTTGTAAATTCATATTGTTGAAGGTTAGAAATTATTCATATGCGCTTTACCACATATACAATAAATAAAACATTACTTCTGAACCGGCAAAACCTTATTTAACATAACCGTTCACATTTCTTTTACAAAAATAATATTTCAATTTGTTATTGAAAAGTTTATGCAAGTTGTTATGACTTATCAATATTTACGAAATTTCGCAATATTATGATAATCGTCAGTTTGATTATTCTTTATCTAACTTAATAACTTCCTAAATCCAATCTTCGCGCATAAACCAAAGCCCAAATTAATAAAAAAAAGGCAAAAATCCTAAAAATCAATAACCTATTCTCATCAAACAAACGTTCAAAAACTTTCAAACAAACAAAAAATCAATGTACATTCGCACAATACCGCCCCGCGTACATTATTACCCCAACGGGTAAAGCGCTCAAGACTCTCACGCTTTCTCAGAAAAACGGAATTTATACATTTAACGAGTTGTTTCTCTTGTGTCTTTTCAGGTGTGTAGTATAGAATCGCCTGAGATGTCGCCTGCCTCGATTATTACCACCAACGGTAAGTACGTACGCGCGTACGTGCATTCATCCTGAGTGCACGCGCGTTTTATTATCCTCTCGCTGTTGTATGTGTATTATCGGCATTCTTCGTTCCGAGCCTGCGAAGGTTATCGTCGAGATGTCGCCTCAACCTCCATAAATTTAATTACTCTGCTCGCGGGGTTCAAGGGGTGTTTGATTTTTTGGTGGTGTTGGTGGAGTGGCATAGTTGGTTTGATGACGAATTAATTTAGTCTAGATTTTGGAGATTAGAAATGTTTGAAATTAATTTTTTATAAGTATAAATACTTGTAAATATAAGGAGAGATAAATATTCGTGGTTATATAGTCCTAATATAAAGAGAGTTTATATATTATAGATTTAATTATCATTTAATATTTATTTAGAAATCAACGACATCAAAGTAGAGAAAAATCTGACTTTGTGATTAATTTGAAATTTGTTCTATTATTTTTCAAACATGTAGAAAAAAAAATCAAAAACACAAGTATAATTTATCCATTCATCAGGGCGTCCGGTGTTGGAGTTTATTATAACACACTGTAAAAGTATATAATAGTAGAGAAAAATTTGATACTATTGTTTGCAGGTCAATGCAGTTGCTCATATGCATCTTACCACGCCCGAGTCATTCTATTTAACATACAATTCCTCAAGTAGCTTATTTGGAAAGAATCATTTTTATTCTTACAAATACATTCTTAAACCAGTTACGAATAAAGCATACGCTTATAAATTACTTTTACAAAATGAAATATAAAAGATGAAATGTAAATTATAAATCGAAATTTTAAACAATTTCGTCAACCACTTTTAAGATTTTTTTTCCGCATAGATATAATTAAGACATCCATGTTGGAAATTCCATTTTTCTTTATAATAATAATAGTAATCAATACTATAAATAAATTAAACCAAAATTTCATATAAATTTTTTATTATATGCGAAACTAATATGATTTTATATTGAATAAATTTATTTTAGGAATAAAATTGATTAAATTTATGTTTTTGAAATACTGGTTCTACGTATATTTTAAAAAGAAATCCAAGTTTCTAAAAGACGAAATATTTATTATAAATAAGTTTTCGAAAATCAATCAACACCGGTATAAAGATTATTTTATTTGTATTATTTTTCGAAGTTCATACTTTAAATCACTTTTTTGTATACAATTTTAATATATATTGAAAACAAATAAAATGTTAATATTAATCAAGGCTATAGAAAAATTCATTTTCAATTAATTATTAGTATCAATTTACAAAAAAACTTTAGCAAATAAATATGCCAACATTATATTTATTATAATATTTCTTTGAATTCATGTAAAAATATGTTACGTGTTATTTTTATTAGAGTATATTTTTCCTGCTAAACTGAAAAGACGCGTTTCACATAGTTTTCCCATTCAATTGAAATGAAAAACAGTGAAGATACATTTTTCGCTTTATCTACATATCTATAAAGGATGTTGTCAAAAAAATTACGTATTTTGAAATGTAAAATTGTTTTTAACATCTTTTATATCCGCTCATCCATCGCAATATTTCCTGATACAGCACAAATCTTTACTGACATTATGCACTCAATTTTCAAAAAGCTATGCAAATATAAAGGTTTTTTTATTAACATGTATATATAATGCCAACAGCTTTATATTATTCTACAAATAAAATAATGACTTTCCAAAAAGAATCTCTTCATTACCGAAACTTGAAAACTCAGCTGAGTCCAGAGTTCCAAAGTCACCGAAGCAACTCGACCTTTTTCTAAAAACAAATTCCTGGAATTTACAAGAAAAAAAAAGAAAGCCTAACTTAATAAAAGCCGAAACTTCGTCTCTCTCTCTCCGAGACGTTCAAGTGCACCGGTGTAAAGGAGTAAATAGCAGCAGGTGCTTCCCTCTCTCTCTCTCTCTTACTCTCGCTCTCCCTCTCATCGCTTGCGCGAACTATTTTCAAAACGCGCCTTTTCAGAATAAGATAGTAATACCTCGGTCTTTGACCCACGGCTTGATTCACTTGGCACTCGCGCGCG
>JAYJLV010000011.1:22467108-22480428 GCA_036873485.1 Torymus texanus
TTTATTATATATATATATATATATATATATATATATAACGCTCTCGTCTCTCATCTCCTCTCCGCTCTTGCCGCTTCTGCTGCTGTAGCAACACGTGAGGCCAATTTGTTTCGAGCACTTGTGCTCGCACAATAAGTGCAATTTCAGAATGACACCCCGCGCGTACGCGAACACTCGTATGAAAGACTCGCTTGGAATTGCCTGTAGATCAGGCATATTTTAATTACGTAAAGTGATTCATTGTCTAGGTTTATAAAGGAGTATAAAATTCTATACTACTGTATATGTGTTTATATGCGCGTGTCTGTTATAATAGATCGAACAAAGTATGCACATACATATATACGCGTACTAAGTATGAAAATTACCTCTGAAATGCTTTTTTTTCTTAAACGTACGCGTTATTGCAAAAATTCGTGGTTATTTACAACGCTTTCACCGATCGGCAAGATGTTCTTGTTGTTTCTGCGGGTAAATTGTGTAACTCTCGCGGGATTTCAGCGCCAAGTCAACGTACGGGGCTACATACGCATATATATAAGTATACGAGTGAGAGCTTGCACGCGCGAACGCAAACTGTCTTACATATATATATATATCTATATACATACGCGTGCATACGCCCAACCGTCCAATTCAATAAGATTAACACAAAAATCCGAAAGTATATCATAATTGCAACAACGCTGGTGCCAGCATTTTTCCTCTTCTCATTTATAATATATATATATGTATATTATATACACGTATATATATATTTGCTCAATTCCGAGTAAATTTCCATTAGTGTAATCTGAAAATTGATTTTTTCCGTGTGTGTGTGTGTGTATGGGTGTGTGCGTGAACGTCGTTAATAAGCGCAGAAATATATATAGATATGCATAAACTAAAAGGTTTATCTGGAAAAAGGCCGATGACGATGTTTCCGCTATGCAAAAACTTATCATGAACGGTTGCTTCTGATTTTTCACTCGAATTCGAAATCTAAATTATAACGGTACTCAGCTTTTCACAAATCAAAAAGCAGAATCGCTACCACGTTTCCACCGCTGCATATAGATACGTCTACCGGTCGTTGAGTATCCCAAAATTAAACAAAAGCCCAAAATCAGCACCGAGAACCGTGAGAGCTGACGTGCCGAACGTGCGCACCTCAGTATAAGTCATTGCACACTGCACACTCGTGTGAGAGGGTAAAGAGAGATAGAGAGAGAGTACAGCATCTATCTTTAGCGACTTTCGTCTAGCCCGAACTAATACCTATCTTTAACTACCTCAAATCGAGCCGTGAAATTATTGTCCCTCTACCCTCTCCTTCTCACGAGCTCACGCGACAGCATTTTCGAAACACTTAAAGCTCCTCTCGCGCTTCTTAACTAAGTTTAAACTTCGTTTTGATTTACTTTATTTTCGTCCCCGAGAGTTTCTTCTCTGTGCTGCTGCAGCCAGTCCAATAGAGCTTCGTTCTTTGGGACGCCACCGGCGCTGTTTAGCCGCGGGAAATTTCCAGTATTGTTTGGAGGGGCATCCGCGGAAGTCGAGAACTACGTTGGGGTATCTGTTTAATTTGCTAGGGAAACGTTATTGATGAGTTACGAGGTGAGAGAGGGTAATTCGAAAGTTTGGATGGGAATTAAAAACGAATGATCGATGCGTATAAGAGCTCGAGGTTTTGGTGTAAGGAATAATTAAAAGAAGTTTAGGGTAGCGGATAAATGTTGTGTATATAGTTTTTTTAGTGATGTGAGTTGTTTTTACATCGTTGGTGGTTAAGCGCGTTATGTTGATTTACATAATATTTTAATATTAATGTGTGTGTTAGAGGAGGAGCGTTCCGTAATCGCGGAATATATTAATTAACAGAAAAAATACTGTCACGTGGAAGCTGAAAAGTTACAGATTTAAATATAAACTATTATTGTTTGGTGCAATGGTCAAAGCGACTTGTAAATCTCATTCGAATGGAAGAATTACATTTCTCCAATTGTTTATTAAAAAGTCAATCGCGAACATACATTTTTTTTGTCCCGAAAAAAAGGCACGTTGATGAAATTTTTATTAAAGATGACTTTGCATCGGTTTTCGATAAAATGTTTTTATTGTATGACGTGAGCCTTATTTAAAACCCATTTCTGTAAAAAAAAAATCAATTTCCAACAAAAGTGGAGTTAGATGGTAGTATTCATTCATCCTTTACTAAACGATAGCCGAACCCTCAAATAATGATTGAACGAAATCTAAAACTGTACAAAATTTTTTTCCAGTTATACCGACTGTCTATATATACGCGAAATATTCGTATAGATTCTTCTTTTTTTTATAGATGTCGCATCCTTTAGCCTTTTATTAATTTGAACTGCGAGTTGTCTTTCAATTTATTGAAATGGTCTTTTACTTTTGGAAAATACTAGCTTGTAAACTTTATTTATTATATTTTAATTTCTAAAGAAGCATTTTTAACTTAGAAAAAATCGCCAAACACATTGTACAAACAACTCAACTTATTTATAATATATCAGACAATCAAAAAGCTCCAAAATACCCATACGGACAACGCTACCAAAGTTATTACATGTACTTCCATGACCTTACGATACTTATCTCGCTTTATGCACATACACACATATACTACACTGACCGACGCAATGCTCTCCGCGCGCACTTATCTCACTGCGAGGTGGGTAGTCCGACTCGCTCGATTTTACAGCTCGGAGAGAGATTACGTCAATCACGCGGACCCAGTCACGAAGAATCTAATTATCCATCGGGGAGCGAGAAAAGCAAGAATTGCACTACGCCCGCATACTTTCTCTCTCTCTCCCTCTCTGTCTCTTTTACGGGCGCGTCTTGGTGATCTTTGCGTCACGTTCGCCTTGAGTTTCTTATACGACTGAATTGGTAGTACATATCTAGAAAAAGTGAGAATAAGGGATCGAAGGTTATGGAAGGTAAAAATATGGCGTTGAATAGGGAGAATGGTTAGGTGTTATTTGGAACGAGGTATGATTGTAGTGGATTTTTTTTATTTGTATTTATGAAATAAGATTCTGAGATAAATTAAGTCACTATATTTGTAATCAGCAAAAATATGTATGAGTCAATTAATAACTTACCTTCATATAACTAAAATAAGTTTCTACTGAGCGTGAAATTAATTTAATTAAATCTTATGATTCTTTTCTTTCGTTAGGTAATTTAATTACATTTTACATAATTCATCAAGAGGTACAAGAGAGTAAGTTTACCTCACACCTTTTTTTTTCAATTCATCGAACACTTCCTACCCAAGTCAGAAACGCTTTTCTTTTGGGCAGCCTTCCAAAGAGACTTTTACGCACCGCTTTTACATAAGAGACACACGGTTTTTAAGTAGCATTTTTTTGTTTTCTTAAGTGTTTTATTCTCATTTATTTGCTTTGAAAACAATCTTAATTAATACCATTGTGACACAATATGCTCAACTCAATTGCATGAATGAATGTATAAGCTTAAGTGTCCTCTAAAATTTTACTAACTATAGTGTAATTACATTATAAATATTTATTAAGAGTATTTTGTGGTATTTATGTAATTATACTTAAATAAACTTCACAGTTAGTGTTTGTAAATTAAAAAATTACTTTAATTTTTTTGTGTAAATAAGTTATAATAAAATTGGTTTCAACTTTCACTACAATTTTAGAAGTTGATATTTACTTTTAATATTTATTTAATATAAATGTTCAAAAACATGTTATTGAAATATTCGAATATCTGAGTAAAAGTATTGTAATTAATGATACACGAGACTATTGGGTTAAATTTGAAAAAATTGATCTCGGTACCTGATGTTTTTTTTTATGTTTTTCAAGTTTAACTTAAATTATACGCCATTCTATTGCGAGTATACAGATGTATTCCTTAAAATATGACTCATCAGTTTACAGATAAAAATAACAGACTATTATAAACTGAAGTATGTATTTTAACGGCTTAACAACTATTCAACTAAGATTAAATTAATTACGTCTTAATTTAGTCATTAAAAACTAATTAATTATCCTTCCACAGAGTCAACTAACACCAAACCTTTATAACCCTTTTTTTTCAAAGCACGATTCCTGATTCACAATATGCATAGACCTCTGGCTCTTTCAACCTTATACAGCGCGCGTGGAAAGCGCCGCGCGATAAAAAGCTGACAAAAACTATCGCATGGTGAGCGAGGACTAGGCACAACGACGACGACGACGACGCCTGGCTCATGCATGTTTGCACCGGCGCGGGGCCTTGTATTCATTACCAACATTAATGGGGTAATCAAATCTCGTATATTACGATGGGAAGGACACACGTGGAGACCGAATGGACGAGATAAAAAACGGTGTTTAACGCTTTAGTTGGTTGCACTTGGTGTGTATGTGTATGTGTGCGGATAGAGAAAGAGTGAGACAGAGAGTCAGTAGACCGTGGTGTAATTTAGAAGGATAATAATGAGAGAGGGGAAGATATTAAAAAGCTATACCTGCAGGTGTTGATTGGTTGGAGTCACTTATAAATAGAATCGAGTCATAAATTTTGTGTGCTGGTTTATCCTGGCAATGGTCGTTGCATTATCGTGTGATAATTTTTCATGGATATTATCGTAATTAAGGGATGGCTGTAAACGATACTTCTTATTTTTTAAATGAATGCTTATGATCCGTATGATACCTCGCATCCTACAAAAACATTACACGTACAAAAAAAAGAGTTCAGTTTCGCGTTGGTGAAAAGTTATCGTGTCATTTGACAAGGTTCCAAATAAATACAAGTAGATAAAGGGCAAATCTAGTCAGCCTTTGACTAACTCCTGTACAATCTTTCTTATCCATTACCAAAACCAAATTCAAAGCCTACTACCATCCTTATACCACATATACCCGCTCATCCAGCAGTCCTGCCAAACTTCCAAAATTAATCGCCCTGCAAATCCACAATAAACAAATCTCTCTTTCTCTCCCAACCCCATAACTCACCCGGCCACCACCCACCTCTCCGCCCATAAATCAAAAAACCTCCTCGTAAAAGACAGACCCCCTCCCCCCTTCTCCCTTCCCCGAAAGGGTCAGCAACGCGGAGCGCGCACGGAGTCGAAACCGAACGGCGGCTAGCAGTCCGCGTGCTGCAGAAAAGAAGAAAAACCCCTCGCTCGGTACGCGGGGCAAAGCGAGCAAAAGAAATCCGTTAAAAAAAAAAGTCCGTACGTACGTATACGCGCAGGGCGTAATGGTCAGCGCGTGCAGAAGAAAGGCATTAGTCTGTCGAGCCGCGACGTTTGGCGCGCTCATACATGCATGCACACATGTGTAGTAGTAGCTCGCGCGCACGCGTTTAGGCGCGCACGTCACTCTTTTACTCGCGCGTCGGGAGAACCCTTGTCCTGTCTCACCCTCTCGCGTATATATATACATAGACACACATTTACACATATACACACGTACATGGAGAGCCGGCGGCGGCCAGGTATATAAATGCGCGCGAGCGTACGGAGGGTGGATTGGTGTTAGGTAACCCGGTCGATATATCAGGGCTCCGCTGGCGCTGCAGCTGTCTGTCAGCCGAGCTCTCTGAACTATATATCGCCCCCCGTGCGCGCCTTCTCTCTCTCTAACGTGCTAGACGACTACTACTACGCCAGGAGGGAGGAGGAGGAGGGAGGGGGGGCGAAGGGGGGTACGGGAGGGTGGTAGGGTGGCGCGGCCGCCCGAACGAAGAAAAAACTGCTCTCGCTGCTTCTGGGTAATTTTTCATCGTTGCAGAACGGACGACAGAGGCGCTGTGCGCTCTCTCTCCGAGGGAGTGAGAGAGAAAGAGAGGGAGAGAGAGAGAGACAGAGATGGCTGCAGCAGCAGCACACGGCTGGCGAGCGAACACCCCCTTTTTCCACCCTCCTTCCCCCTTGCCCCTCTTCGTCCTCCTCTTCCTCCTCCAACCCCCCCGCATCTTTTTCATCTCTTCCTCTTTCCTCTCTTCTTTTCGCCCTTCCTCCACCTCCTCCGCGAGGCGAGCGCGCGCGCGTGCACACGACGCGAAAAACGTCCGCCCACCTAACTTGGTGTCCGTGCCGCGCAGGCTGGCAGGCAGGTAGGTAGGTAGGTAGGTAGCCTGCGAGCTAGCGCTGTGCTGCCTACTGCATAGACGCTCACCCCCTCTACGTGTGGCGGTAGTAGCAGCAGCAGCAGCCGCCGGCGGGTTCCACCCCCCACCTAGGGGTGAGGGAGGGGGGCACACACCCCGACGGCGGGTCCACCCTCTTTTTACCGCCCGCCCTCCCCGCCTGCCGCGTCGCGGGAAAAACTCCGGCGTCCGGAAAAGAAGAGAGAGCGAGAGAGAGAGAGAGAGAAAGAGGGGGTGGGGATGGGATCGATTTTTACTGGGGCAGCCTCGCCACCCCTTTCGCCGTGGCGGCGGTGGTAGCGGAGCTCCTCCTGACACCCCGCATGGTTCCTCGCGAAAGCGAGGGAGGTGGAGGAGGAGGTAGCGGTATATAGTATAGTCGTCCCTCTCTCTTTCTCTACCGTCTAGCGTGTTGCTGCTGCTGCACCCTCTTGCAGCACTCTTTCCACCTCTCTCACTCCCCCTCGCCGCGTCTGAGCTAGCCAGTAGGACCCTCTCTCTTTTTATCCGGTCTACCCGCTCTTTCGCTCGGTCGCTGACTAGAGCTTCGTCCTCGCGGAAAATAACGGTAGAGGGAGAGGAGCACCACCTTGCACTTTTTCTCTGCTGCCCTCTATACCTTAAACCCGCTGTTAATTCCGCACCCTCATCCCCTCCCTCGTCTTCTTCTCGACTCGACTCGAAAAATTCTCTATCTGTCGCCTTCTACGAAAAAATTTCGGAACCGAAGTCAACAAGTACTAGCACTATTACTACGTCCACTACTCCTCCGCTCCAATCCACTTCTCCGTGTGAAAATTTCTCGATTCTTCAATTAAAATTCCTGCTCGTGCTTCGCTTCGTACAACGCCATCCCCTAAAAACCAGCGGCAGCTCTGGCGAACCCTTTCCACTCTCTTTTTCTCCGTACGGCGTGCAGGTTCTCACACTCTCTCTCTTCTCTCTCCCTCGCTCTCGTGTGCGCGCACGCTAGGAGCTTTAGCGCGCGAGCGGACACCCACCCCCTCTGTCCGTTTTCTCTCGTATCCGTCCGCCCGCTTCTTTTTCTCTCTCTCTCTCCCTCTCTCACTCTACCCACTGCGCTTTATCTCTTTCCCTCTCTCTTTTTCTCTCTCGCTCGCTTGCCCGCTCGCGTGCTACACCCCCGTCGGCCAGTACACTCACGTACACCCACACGCGCGCGCTTTTTTATCCGCGTGTCTTTTTCTCCCCCCTTTACCCCCCTACCGACCCCCTGCCCTCCGCCACCCCCTAACCTCACCCTCTCCCTCTCTGTCTTTCCTCTCGCGTGCGCCGTGCGCAGAGGTGTGTACGTGTATGTGCATATACGTCGATGTATACATATATAAGCACGTGCGTGTGCGAGAGAGTGGATGGGACGGGAGTGGAGAGAGAGAGAAAGAGAGAGAGAGATGCGGGTGTGTGTTTGTAGGGGGGCTGCGCCCTCGAAAATATTCGCATGGAGAACGTTTTTCGCGGAAAAAAGTTTCCCGCGAGCCAGAGGCAGCAGCAGCAACGGCAGCAGCACACACCTCTACCTCCTCTGTCGGTTTCTCTCTCTCTCTCTCTCGCTCTCTCTCTCCCTCTGTTTCTCTCGTTCCTTCCCTCCTCCTCCTATCTCTCTGTCTCTTTCTATGTCTCTCTCTACTACGCTTTTTTTCGGCGTGTGCTTTTTTTCGGTGCGCCCGCGCGCTCTCGTGCACGCTGTCTTTGTTTCTCTTTTTTTTCAGCACGGCTTTCCTCTCTCGCTCTTTCTCTCCTCTCTTACGTACGCTTCGTTCTCTCTCTTTCTCTCCTTCCTCTCTCTCTCTCTCTCTCTCTCCTTCCTCTCTCTCTCTCTCTCTCTCCTTCCTCTCTCTCTCTCTATCTCTCTCTCTCTCTTCGCTAGCGCGCGTCTGGCTTTTCCCCGGGGTGGTAGGACTCGCTTTCTCTCTCTCTCGCCCGAGCTTTTTAAGCTAGTATTTTCCAGCGCTAAAATTACTTTTGCAATAGCGCGCGGCGTTCGCTCTCTGTCTCTCTCTCTCTCACTCTCACCCGCTCGCGCGCCCCTTCCCCCCGCGGCTTTATCTCTCCCTCTTCGTCTCTCTTTTTCTCTCTCTCGCGCTCTCTCTCGTTCTCGCTCACCCCCATCGCGTCACAATTATTTCTCGATCGGCCGAGCCTTAGCCAATCAACTGCTCGCGCAGCTCTCTCGCTCGCAGGCTTTTTTCTTTTATTCGAAACGCTCGCTCGCGCGCTCGGGGGATGCGTCGTCGTAGTCATCGGTGAATGGCTAACGGTTTTTTTCCTCCTCCTCCACCACCACCTACCTCTTCCTCCTCCTCCTCTTCCTCCTGCTGCTGCTGCTACTGCTGCTGCACCTCCTCCACCTCCAGCTCCCTTTTTTTTCGATACGGGCGGCTTTCGAATTCTTCCGTTTAAATTTCGTCCCGAATACCCATAGTCCCGGGGAGAACGCAGAAAGAGAGAAAGCATACACACACACACACACACACACACACACATGTACTAAACATACACGTATACGCGTACGAAAAAAAGGGAGTCGAAGCCATTTTACGTGTTGATGCGCGCCACTGGAAAATAATTCGGCGAAAAGGGGGTCCTATGGCTCTATACAATGTAAGCGGCGACGACGACTATACTACTGTACCTACGCACTGGCTACATTCATTGCCGCACGCGTGCGCGCACTTAAACGCCCCGTGAGCGTAGGTAGTTGCAGTACCGAGGATTTTACGACTGCATCAACGAGAGGTTCAATGTCTGCCTGCTGCTGCTGCTATAGCGCGACTCGCTCGTAAAGCCCTCCCGACAAATGGAGTATTTATTAATTTGGATTTGCATGGAGAAGATCACGAGGCGATCGTTTGCGGTGGTGGTTCACTGAACGAGCTGTATGTTAGTATATGTGCTTGGGTACTTAATCGAATGACTGGAAAGAGGGAGAATTAGGAGTCACGATGGTTAGGGAAAATTGAGCTGTATACGGATGATTAGGGTATAAGGGAATATGTTTGTAATATCGTGGTAGTTAAAGTAAAGTTGGTGAGGATTGAATTGATATTGCTGTGAGTTGTTAAAATGCAGTTGATGTTGTAATTAATAAACGTGAGAGGTTGTTAAAAGGCAACGTTTACGAGTGAATTTAGCTTTGTGATCAAATAAAAGAATGTGTAAAGAATGGTTATTCGCAGTTTACAAATCCTTAACATGAATCGGGAAAAGTTTGAGCATCGCGAGAGTCACGAGTTACGTGGCAGTAAAAGAGAAGAAAATGAAACTGAAAGCAGTTGTGCCGGCGAGATCTTCAAGAAGCTATAAAAAAGAGAGCAGAAGTTCTCTCTCTCTCTCTCTCTCTCTCTCTCTCTCTCTCTCTCTCTCTCTCTCTCTTTCTCCGTTTCGCTACAGACAGTAAATTAATCGTTACGAAAATTTTACTCACAATAAAATTATTACAACACTTTGGTTCTAATACACTTGTTTCATATAATTACTTTAGAATGGAAGCATTATTTTAGTGGGGTTTTTTGAATAATTATCTTATTTATCTTTAGTGTTATTTAATGGCTTTTGCTATTCGTACGTCAGATGTAAAGTTCATTGATCCAGAGTATCAATTCCAAAATAACCCTGCTTAATGTTCATTTTGTTTTGACATCTGACTAGAGAAATTATATCCCGTTATATACGTATACTCTTTGTACACATAAATCTGACATATAAACAGCAGCGACGTGATTTAACTTTTTTCGAATAGCCAAATGATTAAATCTGTCGTAGAAATAGATTTACTGACTTAGTTTAATGATATCACTCAATATCCAAAATCATTTTTAGTATTCTACTTTCCATTTGATGTAAACAAAACAAGCTTAAAAGTTCGATACTACGTTGTATTTACATATGGGATCTAGAAATTCAAGCAACTTGAAGAGAAATTTAAATTGACGTTTATTAATTAAAACTTCGAATTACCGGTATATTTTTACAAAATTTTACAAATAATATTCTTAATTAATGAAAAATGGCTTAATCGATTTAAACTGAAAATCGTTAATTTGAATTTTCTTTATTATTACTTAAAACATCCAAGATATTATCTAAAAGCATACTCTAATCGTGCGTTTACCTTACGAGTCATCGTTTTTCGAGTTCGAACTTCTTTTTCCTCATAAAATTTATTGCTACCGATCGCCATCGAGCGGAAACATCCAGCAGCCTGTGATTACTTATTTATATTTCTTTTATCATAGACACCAATTTTGACGCATGATTTATTTCCGATGTTATCGAGACGCACAGGCGTATAGACGCACATACACCATATACGCTCTCTAAACACTTTAAGTTCACTGTTGCATATTATATACAGCCTCACTCTACCAATAATCTCTATACGAAACGTGGCACGCCAATCGCCGATTCAAATGCACCGTGAAAACTCTCGGCGGCAGCGGCGCACGCGACGATAAAAGTCTTTAGTGCTCGCGCGCGAGAGCAGCTAAAAAGCGACGGCCACGAGCAGCAGTTTTCACAAAGCACGCGCGACAACGAGACTCTCTCTCTCTCTCTCTCTTTCTTTTTTTTGTTTATCCTCAACAGAAAATAATAATAACCCGTTCGAAAAAAATCGACTGCGCCGAGGAAGAAGAAGAGCTTCCATAGCAGTCTGCGGAAGCGCGCAGGAAAAACGAAAAGGACTTCTCTTTTTGCCATGCGCTCGAATATCCCGACGCAAGAGAGAGAAAGAGAGAAGAGAAGAGAAGAGAAAGAGAGGATGATGGAGAGAACGGAGGCAACTTAGCGCTCTCTTGCCTGCTAAATGAGAAAGAAAGAGGCTAGCGTCGACGTCGTCGCCGGGACCTTTGAAAAAGCCATAAAACAATGCACGCTCGAAAAGGGGGGTGTGTATCGTTGCTGCTGTGGTACGGTGGCATATAGGCGTCGCGTCGCCACCCACCACCGCTTGGAAAAGGTGGGCACAGGCGCGCTCACACACAGCAATCGACGTATAGCGATGCACGCGACCGTAGCAAGACACACACACACACACATACACGTATATTATAGATGAGAGTAAAGAGAAAGAGAGAGAAAGAGAGTGGATAGACGAGTACGGCCGATCGAGCGTGCCCCATTAATTCCACTTGGCGTGAAAAACTTTCCAGTTTGGCAAGCAGAGCAGCGCTCATGCTGCGCTGATTATACGGCCCGTGCAAAGCGGCGGCGGCTGCGGCGACGGCCGCGATTATAATATTACGATGTGCCGGTACCGCCACCACCACTACTACTACCACTACTACGACCGCTTGCGATTCGCTTGTAAAAAGCCATCTACTGGTGTTACGCGCGGTTGCTTCGGAGATTGGTCGATTGATCGCGCGCGCGTCGTCGTCTGTGTGTGCTGCCGCGCGCAGACCTTGCCTTGCACGCAAATTAGCTAGAGCTATGTGAAAGCTACGCGAAAAAAATTGTACATTAACGAAGAGGTGGAGAAATAGGAGGAGGAGGTGGTCAAAGAGATGACGGCGTCGATGACAACGGCGGAGGCGATGCTGCTGATGGTGACGGTGACGTTGCACGAGAAAGGATGATTTAGAATGCCCGGATAATTTATCGGAAAATTTATATTTACCGACGAGCACGAAGGTTGTATGTGTGTGTGTACGTGTGTGTATGTGTATGTGTGTGAAGTCTGCGCGAGGATGAAGTTCGAAGTGCAGATAGAAGAGAGAGAGAGAGCGAGCGAGAGAGATAGGTAGAGAGACAGAGAGGAAGAGAGAGAGAAGTTCGGTGAGAGCACAGGTGCGTCGTTGAGTCTGCACAGGGTTCCTCCGAAAATTTGATTGCCGGAGTTTCGAGATTTGGGATTTGGAATTTGGATTGTAAAGGAAGATAGAGAGAGAGAGAGAGAGGATGGTGTGTTTTAATTTGTTGTAGAGACGCAAGGTTCAGCAAAACTTGGGAATTGAAATCTCGAAACTGCGATGGGACGGGAATGGATTGATAGTTTTGGGATTTCGAGAGTGGGGGAAGGGGGGATAGAAAGGGTTTCGTGGATAGATTTCGGCGATTTTTAGGTTTTGGGAGATATGACTTGTTGAAGTTGAGAAAAGAACGAAATAAGAGTGCTAAAAGAAAATTGGTAACCAGAGAACTTGTTTCTTATTTAGTTATATTGTAGAATACTACAGAATGAAATTGTTGATGGCAGATTGAATGGAAAAAAGATAAATGAATATTAAACATTATTATAATAATTATGGTGATAATTAAATAAACTTATAATTTTCAAATCATTCATCAACAAAACAACACAGCGCAGACTTTTCCGTAAACTTTTTAAAACCCTGTAATTCGCGAAAAATGTAATCGTTCATTACGTAACTCTGAAAAAAAAGAAGGCAAAAAAAGCAAGCTCCCTTACTGCATTTATCCCTAAACAACTCTAAATCATTAAACGCCGTATCGCTGGCCCGGACAATAGAACAAACACAGGCGGCTGCTGCTCCAGTTACGAAAAAAACGCGCCCGCGCGGCATTTTACAGTTATTTTCCCTCTTTAACTCCTCCTCTCCGTCCCACCCCAGCACAACCTTCTCTCTCTCTCTCTCTCTCTCTCTCTCTCTCTTCCTCTCTCTCTCTCTTCCTCTCTCTCTCTCTCTCTCTCTCTCTCTCTCTCTCTCTCTTCCTCTCTCGCGCCCCGTAAATAAACAATCTAATCAGCAACAAGACCGAAAAAAGTGCGAGAGAGCACAGAACGGCAAGAGTCCAAAAACGTGAGCAACAAAACTCTTCTGCCTCCGCCCTCTCTCTCTCTCTCTTTTTTGCCCGGCTGCGCACTTCGTATAATTTATTCCGGCGTGCCTAAAAATACACATTCGCAGAGGCAGGCGCGCAAGCTCCCGAGTTTTTCCGACAACTTGCCCCCGCGCAAGGAAAAGCCTCCGGATTTTTTCGCTCCTCGTTATACATATATATAACCAACCCCATGCGCTGGTATCTTTAATTAGATAGGAACGCGTCGCGTGACGTGAGCAAGTGATATAATAAATCGGTTTTCGGCAAACGCCGAGTGTTTGCTTTGACGCGTATATGGCAAGTAATTAGATTCGCGCGTTAAACCAGCCGAATGATGAAGCAGTTTAAAACAGCAGCCAGAGAGAGAGAGAGAGAGAG
>JAYJLV010000011.1:22480528-22485528 GCA_036873485.1 Torymus texanus
ATAGACTAACTTTAATATACATCAATATTTTACGCATGAACTACATTGGAATTTTAAATACTACTACTTTAGTGCCTTTCACATGACCAAAGTGTAGGAATAGTAGGGTTGAGAACATATTTATTTGATACGTTTTTACTAATAAATTTTAATATAAAACCTTACTAATATTTTAATATTAAAGTACTAAAGTAAAGTCAGTTACTTCAAGTGTATAACGTCTACCCTTTCACAAATTTCTCAACTTCTGTTTTAGAATATAAACAAACAACATCTCTGCACTCAATTCAACCATCTTACATAATTATTTTGCCAAACTAATCCAAAACCGTCAATCCTCTCCAATAACATTGTCATATCAATCAACTACATAACCGCAACTCCCATACCCCCTCACCATCAATTTTCGACCGCGCGTAATGAAAAAGTTACTTGTCGCACGCTGCCTCTTTTACCGCAACGACGACGCCCTCGACGACGACGACGACGACGTTTCTCGTCCCCAAACTACTACGACGTCGCTGCTCTCTCGCGAAAACTCGGCGAAAACTTTCGGGCGAACGGCTTGCAGATACTTACTGTTTTACGTACACGTACGCCAAGAAGAGACGTCGTTCTTCGCTCCTCCCTCCCCCTCTCAGCTCTCACCGCCTACAGGGTGAAGAAACCTCAAGAGCGAGAGCCACCCGGCATGTGGGTCAAATTGAACTCTCTCTCTCTCTTTTTCTCTCTCCCTCGTCTAATCACGCGATTCGCCGATGCCATCGCCATTAATTCTTTTTAATTATTCCATTTTCTACACCTTCGCGACTTCGATTCCGGTCACGCGATCGCTCGAGCCGGCGGCCTACACGCGGCGAGCGAGCGCGCGCGAGGATATGCTCCTTTTTTCGGGCTACTTTTTTAATTAAAGAATCCTTTTTCGTGTTCGCCGCTGCTGCTGCTGCTACTACTACCGCCGCCTCCCCTTGCACGCGCGTTTTATAAGGTAATGAAAAATCGTACAAAGAGAAATTCTTTGAGCGTGCGAGGTTCGAGTATGTATGTTCGGTTGGTACTTTTTATTTTTTTATTTTATTTTTTTTCTTTTTGTAGGAGAAAGTGGGGATGGTGGTTGGGCGTATTCGAAGTTGGGGTTTTTAATTATACGCGGTTGGATGGAAATTTGGCATTGTTTTGGTGGATTATTGTTGTTGCCTTGTGTGTGTCATTGGAAAGGTGAATAATAGAGGATAGTTGTCTGGTGTGTTGGTCTTCTGTAGCCTATTCGTCGATAGCTTTTTATGATGCGAATAAAAATGAACGTTTCGTGCGAGTTCAATTTTGTTTAAATTAAATTGACAAGAATTGCTTGGTAGACAATGAGAATTGTAGAAAATCGTTTGAAAAATATTTTAGAACATTCATGTAAAATTATTAAAATGTCGGATAATATTGTGATTACGAGAATAAACTAAAAAAAGTATTTGTTGTAGATGACAAGTCTGATTAAATGCGAGATTCTTTTTTTTTTCTTACTTTATCGTGAGATCAAGCAAAATAATAATAGTTATCGTAAGCAAATTCTTCGTACGGTCTATGTGGTTATTACTCAATAACAGTTGGACCACCGATACCGAGCACAAAAAGGCATTATTTTAGGTTGAATTATTCTAAACTGTCAGTAAGTTTAATGAGTTCCGCCATGCTGCAAAAATGACACAAGCTTTCAAACATAATTTTTCACTTTTTGATAGTTATGTCTTTCTACGTTCATACGTAATTTTATCTTTGATTTTATCTCTGATTTCTAAAATCAGATCTAAAATGTATTTGGTAAAATAAAATTGTATATCTAATTACACTGGACATATTTTCTAATAACAAGAAATACTTGGTGGGGGATACTAAGGGGTTAACCGGTATTATGGTACTTACCTTTATATGAGAATTAAGAATGCTTTTTGGTGTTATTGTAGATTTTTACAGATCCCAAATTAGTATATGGCTAATTTAAAGTAAGGCTAATAAATAAATAAATGTTGTAATTGGAAGTATTTGTGTACTTCTTAAACGTTATTTATTGATGAAATCTTGCGTTTCATGTTACGTATTTGTTCTGAAATTCCCCTTTTTTAATGTACCCATGAAAGCTTATGATGATTCCGATACAAGAAGGTTTCACTGTACAAACTATAGTTCCAACGTGGTATTGAGATATAGAATTTATAAAATATCTCAAGCAAATTATTTCCATTAAACTAAAAAGATATGCTTATAAAATTCGAAAATACTTAAAAAGAGTAGGTCTTCATGTTCAAGTGACGTTTATCCTTTCAAATATTGCATTTTAAGTAAAACATACGACTGTAGTATCACACGCTAAATGCAAATTTTTTGCTGTTTTCACGCGCGATAAGTCGATTGTGTAATATTATAGATTAAAAAGAAATTTTTCTCCAAGTTTAGCGATTCGTGTGAAAACAGAAACTGAAGACACGACAAAAAGACAAGAAATAAAAGATAAAGTAACAACACGCGCTCTCTTAAGTGAAATTTTACATTCTGATTTCGTGCACGATTACAAGTACAAGTAAACGTTATAAAATTTAATTCACAGTTTATTTCTGTAAGATCGTTTCTCGTAAATTTATGTAGTGTGACTCACGTAATACACAGACCCAAACTAAATTGACGAAAATAACTTTTAACACGAAAATGATATTTTGCAGAATTTAATTATAAGAAGAAGATTAAGTGGCTTGATCGTAAAAAGTGTATTTATATATCTTTTTTTATAATCAATTACGATTTATTAACATTTTTTTTTATTAATGAGCACCAATTTTTAATTATCTGACAAAAATTAAATTATAACGCTGTAGTGAGAAATACGAACTCTAAGCTTAAACGTCAAAAGCATTTTAATATTCTTTTATACACGTGCGAATTTAATGATGGAAATATAAGAAATATTTAGAAAAGAAATTAATTATTTAAACTATTGAGTCGATTACAGTATTAATTGTCATTTATTGATATTTTTTATTCACGCAAAAGAAACATAAAATTTAAATTATTTTAATTAAATAAGGTATATTATTTAATCTCTCATATGTTCTTAAGTTTCAACGAGTGGAAAAATTTGTTTCAGAAAATTTGGTAAGTCTCAGATTTCAGATCTGAAATAAAAAATAACGGATCCTCTTAGTCGTCACGAAAGCGAAAACCCAAAGGGTTAAGATATTTTTAAAAATTTGTATCGAATTACAGAATTTGCATACGCAAAAGATACAACTGGCTCATCAGATCTTAATAATTTAGATAAGGCGACATTTTTATCAAAAGCAATTATACTTTTTTGGTATTACTACGCCAATTTTCCTGTCCAGCGACTTATAAGGAAATTGCTTTATAAAATTTTTCTGTAATCGTAAAATTTATTATGAATGCTGATGATAAGGAACTCAAAAATAATCTAAGTTATCTAAATGTGAATATCTTAATTTTTTTTTTCATCTTTGGACTAATTATTCTAGAAGTATTTTTGTATTTTAATAAGAGACCAAAGTTTCAGGAACTTATCTTTTTATCTAATAACATTCATTTTTTTTCATACATATATACAATGACAAAGTACCTAAGAATAGTATTAGTAGTTATCGCTAATGTACTCTACAAATTTTTTTTTCAGTACTAATTGGAGCATAGTTACAGAACAATGGATATACACTATTTTTTTATTGGATGATACACTAAGTTTTTAGTGACAATCCCATTTTACTATTTTCAAAGCACATAAACATAAAAAAAATAGTGTACATTCACTATTTTGTATCAGTGTCTGAATTTGCACTAAAAAAAAACAACGGAAGTAGATATTGATTTAATATAGATTAGTCGTTTAACTTAAAAACCTTATAGGTATAATATTAAAAAAATAACATTCAGTGACCCAGGCAACGAATTTCGCACCCTTATTACAAAGCAACCAAAAAAAACTTTCCGGATATATAAGTAGTTTCTCCATAATCCCCTAATAAATTCAGCTGAAACACCTAAAATCAAGCCTCCTCTTAATTCAATAAAACAATTTCGAAAATTAGCCTCACCCGGTCCCAGTCGCCACAGTGTTTACCTCGATAAAGAATTCCGACGGGGCAACCAAGGCAACTCCTTCCTCTCTCTCCCTTAAGAAAAAGAGGCACAAAAGTGGAAAAGAACGGAGGCGCGGTCATTTAAATCCCGTAAAACTCATCGAACAGGAAGAAAAAGGTTGTCGGGAATAACGCTCTTTCTCTCTTTCTCTTTCTCTGGCATTGGACGATCTCCAGAACGTTTAACCGTCGCGCATTATATGGGTCAGACTTGCGCGCGCGCGCGAAACAGGATAAGAATCGCACGGGCAATAAAAAAGGCTCGCCCCTAATCGTCTCATGAATAACAACGCGTGCTATTATTCTCGTCTCATGTGCTCTGCCCGGGGAAAAAGAGTTTCGCGGTTTTTACGAGGCGAATTTATATTTAAGATCGTATGTATGTGTATGTATGTGCGACGGTTAATTTATGCGGATTTATTTGTAAACGTCGAAGGGGACATCGATAATTTTAATTATGACACGGACGACGAGGATGTTTAAGGTCCGAAATATAGATGTGCCACCTGGTGTGTTAAGTGTACGGCGGAGAGAGAGAGAATGAGAGGATGAAAGTGTTTATTTCGAGGTGATAAAATGATTCAGGATTGATTTCTTTTCAGAGATTGTATATATACGTGATTCAATTTATATTTATTAAAATATCGATGACAAGGGGGAAGGAGGTTTGGATTTATTTATTTGTCTTTTTATTTGGATAATAAAGGTGACTTTTAAAAGGATATAATTCTCCTCTTATGCTGAACCAATAATTCCATGTATTTTGGGACGTGTAACAGCGTGTAACAGATTTATTATTAATATTGGTTTATATTTATTTTTTTCTTAAAAGCAATTTAAAATCTTTAAATTCATAATAAAAGG
>JAYJLV010000011.1:22490528-22498535 GCA_036873485.1 Torymus texanus
AAGAGTATTTTGCGAAGTGGTGTAATCGTAGCGAAAGAGAGAAGCAGAAATTTGGGTTTCATGCGCATGGAAGATACCTGATTCCTCTCGAAGGGTGATGGTATACGATGCATAGATTCTGCTATAACAGGTATTGCATTTCATGCAAAGCTATATACAACGTAACGAGGATGTACTTAAAGGGTCTGAATAAAACATGAATGCATAGTTTTTTAGATCTCAATTTTCCATATCTTGATTACCATTTTGAGCCCTTGATCAAGTGGGATGATAGTGTAGCTCTCCGATGGTATGCAGACCGAGAGCTGAAGGGCATGCGAAGCCTTTATTGCATTAAAATTACCTGATGCAGCATCTTTAAAGAAGCTTGCGAACTTTATATCTTATCTATTTATTGAATTTTTAATCGTCTTTTAAGATAATTTTTCAATTTTTTAAAATCTTTTGACACACTTTAAACAGTGAAATAAGCTAAAATATTTATTCGTTAAGAAATGTTCAGATCTTACTAAGATGATTGATAATCATAGATAACAATTGCTTATTATATTGCTGTTGAAGTATTACAGAATTGGAATAGAAACTTGAACCAAACGTTTATCCTAGTAAGTATCGCATCTATAAATACGAGCTCGTATAGCTCAAATGCTATAAAGAACTTACACGGAAAAAAAATCTAATCTATTTGAAATCTAATTTGAAATCTAAAATAACATTATAATATAAGTAAATATAACTGTTTGAAAAGGAAATAGCATTAAAATGTATTCTATACACTATGATTAAAATCTGCAAAGTTTATGTAAAAAGGAATATCTATTCAAGGAGTCCTTTCAAAGCGGAGAAACTCCTTTTTGGAAAAAGTAGAAAATCCATTTGTTTTAAAGCTATTTAAATATATTAGAATGTACTGCTAATCTCATACATTAACAAAAGAAAGAGTCTACTTGAATGCCATTTTTACAAGCATTGTTGTAAGTAAAGTAAATTGTGTGAATAGTAGAACAAGATACTTATTTTTTCTGCCTATATGCCACAATTGTTGCATCAGATATCGAGAGATGTAAGGTAAATGTACCACTGCAAGAATAATGCTATTAAAGTACTAAGTAAACTACAAGCAAAGTGTCAATACCATTGTTGCGCCAGTTACGTGCCGCTGCATTTACCTAGATTTATTGGAATCTGATACAGAAGCGGTGGTTTAAGTTGTCATGTCTTCGGTTTATAGTCATTGATATGATAAAACTTAGACTAATCATAAAAGAATATCTACAAACAATGTTTCATTTATCCTCGCATCAAATGCTTTACTATTCATTAACAATGTCATAACTTGTTACAGGATTACCTACACAATTCTGGTAATGGCGTATACCAGCCCAATTAACATTTCCTATGCAGATTACTCTGACAGACGCATCCTCTTGGCAACTATGAAAACAC
This sequence comes from Torymus texanus, assembly GCA_036873485.1. Taxonomy (NCBI): domain Eukaryota; kingdom Metazoa; phylum Arthropoda; class Insecta; order Hymenoptera; family Torymidae; genus Torymus; species Torymus texanus. The sequence goes on from JAYJLV010000011.1 coordinate 22,491,975, forward strand.
TATAGGGTAACGTACATCAAATCCTCTTAATTAATACAATACATAAATTTCACGTCTCCACGTGTCGCTAGAAAACTAACGATGCGTAACATGAACTGCAACATGAGGATCCCTAAAATTTTGATCTCGCAGTTAACTCAACTAGCAGACGCGTGCGCGTGGACTCATTCATATATAAATACTTTTTTTGCCAGCTGGACGCGTGTTCACACTAGCAGACACGCGTGAAAGAGAGAGAGAGGAAATTACTGAGATATATAGACCACTTTTAGGCCGGTGTGTGTCGTTATACTTTTACCGTGAGAGGAAGCCATGCAGTGAGCACCGGTATATATATGTATGCAGTCGCCACAGCAGCAGCAGCAGTAGTAGTGAGAGGAATTGAGCTGTTGAGTTGAAAAAAATTGCATTAATTTTTCGTACGCATACACATATATATACGCTCACGCGCATACTCGAGCGCTTGTGATTAATGAGTAACCTTCACTTTTGCGCACTTTTTCCATTTTGCCGCCTTGTTTTACTGTCGTCGTTCGACCAAGAGTCTCTTCCTTTTGCTCTCGTTCAAGAGAAGAGACGCGATGAAATTATGATTTAAGAAACGACGCGTGGTATATATATATATATATATATACGCGTTCGCGCGTCCGATCTTCATATTTCAATTTGCCGCGTGTAACAGTCATTATGTCGCACTTCATGAATTGTGCAATCTCATTGCCGCACGCGTATGTTTTAAATCTTAATAATTCGTGGTTCGCGCGTGTATGATGACGAGGAAGTATGCGTATATATGTTTCGCATATTGCAAGAGATTGTGTACGGAGAAATTCCGATGGCTTTGAATGATGTGTTGGGGGTTGGATAAAGTGAGAGGATTTATTGAAAAAATGGATTAGTTTAGTGGGATTATGTGAAACTTGAGGTTGGTCGTTATAGATTATTTTAAAAAGTTCTTATATATTTTTATTGATTATTCCTGTCTACTATAATCCTCCTATAAGGTGCGCGATATTTGATACTATTAAGGTTACATATATATATACGTAGTGAACGACTTATAGCGCAAGTTTTTGATATGTTACACAACATTTATGCTATACGTAAAATTGGAGATGTTTGGTTAATTGACTCGTGACATTTTTATCATTTTATGTATCGTTACGTGATACAACAGAACATTGTTCAATTCACTCTCTTTCTTTTTTTACCTTTTTAATCGTACCGTTCAAAATGTATCAAGTGACGGGTGGATAACGAATTTGGAAAGGTACCTTTCATAATTCTCCTTATTCAATTCTGTAAAAAGAAAGACAAACAAAATATGTACAATTACATTTATACCACAGCATGACTGTACAGCAATTTTCTTTTTCTTTTCTTTTTTTTTTCTTGTTTTTTAATTACACCAAAATTAAACATTCGTGCAAGTGCAGTGTCCTGTCTACTGGTATATAAATGTGTTTCACGCTCTTTTATCGTACAAAGACTCTTTTTTCTGCCCTCTTGCAGAGATAGCCGTTGCTGCGCGTACACGCGCTCGGACACACATGTATAATTCAGAGACTTGCTAAGCCGGTCTTAGTGTATATATATATATTCGAAATCTGCGAGAGGCTGCTGCTATACTTGCATGTTGTGTGACCTTGGCAGCGTTAGATTGTATTGCACACGGTGCGGTTCTATATACACACTTAACCGATTCTTGCGTGTATATGTACACTGTGTCTTACTTGAACTTACAGTTATTGAGCTCTTTAAATCTAATGTATTACGGTTTATAACGTAAACTTTCCAACTATTTAGCGTATAATAAGCGTCAATTACGATTCTAATTGACTAAGAATCTAAAATTTATAGTACACATAACAACGTAATTATATAATATATTAAAAGAATTTTTTTTTTTCATTCGGATCAAACCACCAAAGTTACCATTAACAAATTGATACTTTGTACATTCCAGCAACACCATACTCAAACGAAAAAAATTATCCCCTCACCGCTACCCATAAACCGCCTACACACCCTCCCCGCACTAAAACGGGAAAAAGAGGCCATCGCGCGCGCGCAACAAAAGTCGTTAAAAAGCTTTTCACATCTCCCACTTTATAATCATCTTCTCTCACTCGGCTCACAAACTAAATCATCGCCCGCAGCAGCCGCCGCGCTATATAACCTCTCTCTCTCTCTCTCTCTCTCTCTCTCACTCACCAAAACCGCACCAAGCCCCCTCCGAGCCCTCAAAGCGGCGCCTGCAACTTCTCTCCCCGTATATACATACACACATACACACACATATATATATATATATATATATATATATATAAGTACACCTTAACCTTCGCAACTACCTCTCTCCATCTCTCTCTCTCTCTCTCTCGCTCACGCATAATTGGCCCTTGACCCAGTCATCGCACCGCCTGCTCGCGCTCGTATAAACGCCGGCACAGTATGTATATGTATGTGTATATAGCAACGGCACTCGGAATCCCGCGAACCCATCAAAAGGTCCCTTTTCCGTGGAATATATACATGCAAATGCAATAAAGGCCTTGCCTGCTTCCCTCTCACTCTCTCTCTCTCTCTTTACGCATACCCACACATATATATACACATATACATGCGCGTGCGCACAGGCGCGTGCCGCATTCATTATGCGTATTGTGCACACCTGTTGCCCCACAGACCGAGTCACGCGCGCGCGCCCCTTGTCGCATCCCTCAATCGTAGTATATACGTTCTCGCGCGCGCTCGCGCTCCTTTCTCTCCCCAGACGTATAAGGGGAGGAAAGTTTGACGGCCTCTCTCTCTCTTTCTCGTTCCTGAAAGGGAGAGCGAACGTTGCTATATACTATATATATATATATATACACACTGCCGTCGTCGTAGTAGTAGTATAGTCCTTCTTTCTCCTTTTACCTCCTTCCTTCCTTCCTTCTCTCGCTCTCCCTCCTTTTCTTATAGGAAGTGGCTGATTTCTCGTGCGTCGTTTTGCCCCGACGAGAGAACTCTGTGTGTGTCTATATATGTATATGTGTGTATATATGTACGCGAACGAGCGATCGACGATTACGAGGGTTTACACGCGGAAATGCAAAGTGGGCGAACAGTTTCTTTTGTTCGCGTGCGCACACACGCGTTTGTGTGTATATATATGCGTGTTACGCGCGTGAGCTCAAGAGTTGAGGTTTTCTTTTTTTGTTTTCGAGATTATCATTTTATTTGGTAGTGGGAGAGATGGTTTATGGGACTTTCTATATTGGGATTATGGTTGTCTCTTGTCGGGGTTGTTTTGGAATGATGTAATTGCTGCTTTAATGCGTGTAAAGCTGGAAGGTTTCGTTTTTGGGCGTTGTGTAACGAAAAATGCATAAGCGAAGGTGGTTTTTTTTTAATTGTTGTGCGGCGGTCGCTTAAATTAACAAACTTTCGGCGTGGTTTGTTAATGAAAAGCTTTCTCTCGAACCATATTCAACACATTTCATTTTAAGCTCTTAAAGAGTTAATTATTACTAAATTGGTGTAGTTACTTAATTGATTTTCCTATAAAGATTCCGTGAATTTCTCAGCATTAAAGTTTAAATTTGCGAGAAAATTACTATACACCAGGCAATGATTTTGATGTAAAGGGAATTTCAAACATCCTTTCTAATTGCAAAGGAATTTTACACTGTACTTTATTTTACTATATCGTACTACACGTATTTCTTATTTAAACTTTTAAAATTTGTACTTCTTAATTGCTTTTTACTAGAGACAGCTTTGTGATTTTTTTTTATTTGTTTTTTCCAGAAAACGTGTTTTATGTAATTTATGTAGGGGTTGAGAACTTATTAAATTTGTAATATTTCTTTCTTAATAAAAAAAAAAAAATTGTAAAAAAATCGATTTTCTTTGGTCTTTAAAATCTCAAAAAAAACTATTTCGAAATTAGATGAAGAAATAAAATTTGGATCAAAAGACTCAACTAACTTGAAATTTATAGAAATTTGACAATTGGATTTTGAGATATTTAAAATTAAAAATCCTCTTTCAGTTTATTAAGCAGGGGACGAGAAGATCTCAGCAATTTCAAGACCTGGTTAGAGCATATTCTTTCTGTTTGTGTTAATATAGTTTGAAAAATATTTCATTTTAGTCGAACATTTTCTTTTGTTTTTTTTAGGTTTCTTTATTAGACTTTAAGGTATTTCTTTAAGAGAAAAGATGGTCTCACGACAGCTCGTTCCGAACTGACGAGGATATGCGGACTTCCTCCGTCAAAAAAAAAACGTGGAACTGAAAATGCAAAAGCTGCGCTTTTGCCAGTCCACGGAACATTCAGCGACGGCCTATGTCGACAGACGAGATCGTCTATTCGACGCCGAACGGATCGAGCGATACGCGTATCGAGCAGACTGCAAGTCTATCCACATGACGTTTCATACCGATTTTTGGTATATTATTTTCTTTTTTGTACTATAAATCCAATACTGTTGATGTATTATTTATAATTTTAAAGTAATATAATATCTCCTATAATTAAAGAAAAATGGTATTTGAGTTGTATCTAAATTCGTGATGTTTTGTAAATATCAAATGATCTGGTCAAGACCAATATATTGTTGCACAGTTTGAATCAACTATGGACAAAATCTACCAAAGAATCAATAAAAAATTTTAAAAAGCGTAAAAATTTTTAATTGTTGATTAAATTTTGTTAATAACATTTGCTAATGATCCACTCCAACTGACCAAAAAAGAAAGAAAAAGAAGAAATTATCTAATTCCTATCTTTATTATAAATATCAAATTCAATTCACCAACGACAAATTTTTTTCCTATAAAAAATTACGTTAACATTACAATAAACGATTTCGCTCAAAGCGTTCATAAATAGTGCATTAGTCACCGACGATTTCTCAGCCGATTTTATTTATAATGTAATCTTCATTATTTCTATGAAAACTTTCTTAATTTATTTCGGTCCGTAAGTCTCTAGCATCTTTAAAATACTGCTTTGAAGACGCGCGGCAAAACTTATTTCGAGTTTTTCTCGTTTGACTCGAATTATGTAAATTAAACGAATGCACTTGTATGAAGTTTGATTACAGGAAGAGCGAGAAAAAGACGGGAGAAGGAAGGGCGTGAGAAGGGATGAGACGAGCGACGGGGCAGAGGGCAAAGTGAGAAATATCGTAAAACTCTTTTGAATTACAAGTGTAAGTTTTAAATAAAGCAATTAAGCACTTAATTACTTGGGGTGCTTGTGTTATTACAACATCAACGTCGCCGAACTGACACCTCACTTTCTACGTACATATGATATTCTTACTTCTTACGTGATCGACGGTGTTAAATTATTTACTTATAACATTTAAAAAACGAAATTTGATGAATTTGCATATAGCAATATTTTGATTTATAGTGTTAAATATTCATATTACTACCGTAATCAAATTTCTAAATATTTAGACTATTAAATGTTATTTTCAATAAATTTTAGTTTTTTTGCTCTTTCCTCGTGTATACTAATCTGTCTTGATGTAATTGGGTGATTAATGAGATATCATAAATTTATAGATATAAACGAAATGAAAAAATTATAAAATTTGCAAAATAGTTTCATTTACAATACATATATATGATTTTACTGCTATTGGAGCTGAATATGATAGACGTCATTGGCCGTTAATTCACACTTAAAAAATTATCTACATATAATATACATGATTTTACTGCTATTGGAGCTGAATATGATAGACGTCATAGGCCGTTAATTCACACTTAAAAAATTATTTACATTCAAGCCATTACTTTCTTTAATAATTATCAGAAGAATTCAACAATTATTAAATTAAAAACCATTTATCCAAAGTATTTCTATCATCAACTCAAACAAATTATTTCTTATTAGCATTCGAACAAATATTTATTCGAAACTTGAAAATTTCATTCACCTCTACCGTATTCCGCGAGATTTCTAAACCTCACGTCTACCTTATACTTTGCACTTATAAATACGAGGTAATTAGATAAATATCAACTACACCCGATACACCGTGCAATTACTTTATTTAACAAAGCTTTCTAACAACCAGAAACTCCAACGAGTGCAAAGTAATAGCGCGTGTATATGTTTTTGCCGTGCAACTACAACGAGTTCGCTAATTTAAAGAAGCGTTAGCTTGGCTTTCTTCCCCGTGTCCGCAAGAAAACAATATAAAATCAGAGACGCGGATAAAAGCCCGCGCGTGCGTTAAAGTAATGACTATTTTATAGCGGCCAGCCCTGATTTCTTCTCTCAATCAGCCGTGGCCTCTACGTAATAAAGAGAAAAAAAAAACAACGAAAGAAAGAAGAAATCATCCACCTCCTTGCAATGAAGAAAAAAAAAAGCTCTACTCCACCTCTTACAATCACGACGATGGCAACGCGCGTTTCCCCGAACTCCTCTGGCTTTTCTGGGTCTCCTTGTATAATCCCAGAGAAGAAAAACACGCGTACGCGTATATATATACACACACACACACACACACACACACACACACACACACACACACACACACACACACACAC
>JAYJLV010000011.1:22498635-22511063 GCA_036873485.1 Torymus texanus
TCTCTCTCTCTCTCTCTCTCTCTCTCTCTCTCTCTCTCTCTCTCTCTCTCTCTCTCTCTCTCTCTCTCTCTTGGAAATCCTCCCGTTTAACCAATTTAAAACTACTCTAATTGAACAGCCAAATTAAATATTCAATGAGGAAGCGCTTGGCCTCTGCGTGCAACCGCATCTCGACACGCACATTTATTTTCATTACACATTCATCTTGGTTCTGATAAAACCTCTGCAACGCAACGGCAACGCCGACGACGACGACGACGACAGTATAAGGACTTTCAATTAGGGAGTCGAAAGGATCGAGCGAACTCCCGAACGCGTCCGCGAAAGAAACGCCCGGATAACTTACATTCAAACTTAACGTAAAACAAGTCGCGTTCTTTTTTCCCTTCTCCCCTTAAACTTCAGCACACATATATACACGTACGTATGGGTACGCGAAACAATCCCATAAGAGGGCAGCTCTCGCGGTAAAGGTGACGGTAACAAGTGAAGGGACACACCGAATTGCGAGTGAGCGTAAAAAAGAGAATGTGGGAGAGAATGAGAGAGAGAGAGAGAGGAAAGGTGCAAAGGGAGAAGGAAAGCAAAGAGAAAGGTGTATGCACGCGCGCGCGTGAAAAAGGTGCGAGAGTGAAAGTACGCGAGCACATACAAAAGAGAGCACACACGGTGGTAGCGCCCGCGCGAAATTAAAGAGCGCATGAGTACAAGAGGGTGAAAGAAGAAAAAGAAGAAGCGGAACCGCGCGTATAAGAAGAAGAAGAAGAATAAGAAGAGAATCGCGCATCTTCTTCGTCGCGTTGTATATATATATATATATATATATATATATACACCCTGCGGCGGATTTTTATTTATGCGAGGAAGGAGGGGGAGGAGAAGATCGGCGCCGCGCGACTGGAAACACGAGGAGCCGATGCCCGTGTCGAGATTAGAGACACGCGAGGTATGCGACCAAGAGAATTCCTTTTGGTTGCTACTCCAGAGGAGGAGGAGATTAGCAAAGGGCTATGAAGTAGTGGAGGATGATACCGAGCAGAAGGATTTTCTCTTCTCTCAGATATTTTTTATATTGAATAATTACCGATAAGCCGTGCGATGATGGATCGATTAAGCAGTCGCACGAGCGCGTGGAGATGTGTGCTATGCGTATAAGACCGCATTTGCATTAATTAGTCGATGGGTGGTTTTACGGTACGGGAAGAGGGTGAATTGACGTTCGTGCAGATGGTATATATAGTAAAGCAAATAATATTGTAACATGTGTGGAAATAAGCACGATGGTCGTCGTTGGTGAGGATGGCAAAAAATGTTTTTCTTTTATATTACGACGAGCAGCAAATATTCTGTCAAAGTTTTATGTTTTTTTTTCTTTTACTTTTTTTTTTATGGAAATGTTTTTATTAGACAGAGTTGTTGCGTGGAACACTATACGTATATATATGTGGAAGGTTTTTTGGGGGAGATGAAAAAAAAAATATCTTTAGAATTTATGTCTAGGATGTATAAAGCTACTGCGAAATTCTCAAAAAATATCCCGCCTGGTCCGGTGGAACACGAGACAGGACAGCGCGCTTAACATGCGACCACCTGCAGATATTTATATGCTTTTTGCAGTGTCTAATTTATATTAGTTATTATCGTAGTTGAATGTGCTACTACTTGTGTAGTACTGGGTCAGGAGTTTCGACTATATGGTTGTTCAATATTTCGAAAATGTTGAATCTGAATTTTCGTTAATTGAAGTTATAGAGAAAAAAAGGATACATTCGTTCTTTATATATGTCATTCGCAATCATTTTTTTTAAACTCCGACTTACATACACGATATCGAGAAAATCACTAATTGTTACTTTGGGCTTAAGAAGAATTTCAGGAGTAATTCTCCATAATTACCTGCCAATAATACGCGTCGAATCATTTCTCAAAACTAATTAAATTGAAACCACATCACCGTCAGAGATAAGTCAATGCAAATGATTATTATTATTATTCGAACATGCAACCAGAGCGATATTGTAATTAAAAGCCATTGCTTGCATTCTTTACGCGTGCGCACGTAAAATTAGACTCCCGTAATAAGGTTACATCGCGAGCTTTTTATTCTTAGATGCGAGGACGACGTATGTATATCGCTTGCTCTCGCTCTGTCTCTCTCTCTCTATCTCTTCGACTAACCGATTAAAAATACAACGTATCAATTATATTTTATATCCATACGGTGCTACCACGGTAGTACGCCGCATCCAAAGGCAACAAAAAATCGCTCACAGACGTAAATCAAGCAAGGAAATTTGCAATTTAGAACCACGCGTGTACGTGTGTGCATGTGTGTGCGTGTATATGGCGACCGGAAGAGGCGACCGGTTGCAAAAATTTTTACTGTAAATCGACGCGTGTGCGCGCTCACAGAGCGAGTAATCGTGTTCGTACATCGGCTAAAAATCCTCTTTCTCTCTCTCTCTTTCTCTCCCCTTCCTCTAGTTACTAGCAAAGATCCTCCGCGAATCAGCGAAGATCCAATTCCAGCTGCCGCCGCTACTGCCTCTCGGGGGGCAAGAAAGCCGCTTGCGCACAATCCAATCGACATAAAATCATTACCCCTCCGTTTCTCCTGCCTACACCTGTACATGTATATATATATATATACACACGTACACATTCAAAACAAACATTCAAGGGATAGGAAAGAAGTGATTTCTTCGATTCGTAAGGTGTTGAGACCCGTCGGGTTAATGAAATCGTGTTGCTTCGTACCGTAAATTTTCAACGCTCAGGTGCATCGAATATATATTAGCGAGAAACGTCTTCTCTCGTTCACCTTCAGAGAATGTCATTACGGATAGGCAGGACGTACGATAGCGCGCGTATTAGACGGTAATAAGAGCAGCGAAGAGATAGATAGAGAAGCCGGTCAGTGATACTTTATCGGTTATTTATAAGCAAATTGACTGAGCGCGCACGCACGTCGCAAATAAGCAGGTTGTGCCCGTAGCTATGGGTGATACGCGACGACGACTAGGTGCACGTACATATATGCTAGTGCATGGTGTATGTGTGTATACGTATGCTTTTATTTTCGTATAATGTTCGTAACTATGTCCGGCTAAGCATCGGTTCGATGAATGATGAAGCGTGTCGGGGCTAAAGCATCAGTTAGACGCGGGGAGCTAAAAGATGATGAACTGTGTGTTTCGATGCACGTGGTATGTTATGTACGAGTGCCTGCAAGGGGTAACGGCAAAAATGTTATCATTGAGACCATTCGTTAATGGTATATAAGCGTGCGCGGATGGTGGTTGCAGGCTGATCTCGTTTAGATGATGTAAAAGGTAAGGTTGTTGCCAGCGCGCGCGCGACGTTTAGAATATTACGTACCTAAATTTCGATGATTACAGGCGAGTAATATTTTCTTAGATGTATATACGATGAATGCGGAAGTTTAGCAAAATGTGTGGTTATTGAAGGCGTATGAGTAATTTACTGAGAAAATAGCAATGAAAAAGCCTACGGAAATTAGGTTTTTATAAACGGCCAATTTACCTAAAGGTATTTTAATATCGCAATTATTAGAACATCTACTTCGAAGAAATCGCTATATGGTGTGTTTAATTATTTACCGAACAGCGGAGAGCTAAATAATAAAATAAAAACCTAAGGAAATTAGGTACGACATTGAATCTTTCTAAAAGTAACATGTGTAAAGATTATCTATAAAAGATAACATCAACTAACATCACGTCATTCCTCTGCTCTTGGTCACCTATAAACGTCGAAATATTCGAGCACCTCTAATCATCCTCTCCTCCATGCATCCATAAAATACCTAATTATTTAGAAAAACATAGCTCTGACGAGAGGCGAGCTGCCGAGCGCGCGCGCACGCGTGAACGACATCCGAGGGTGTGACTTTAACGCGAAAGCCATAAAACTCCTGACTACCAGCTTCTGGAAGCCTTGAACCTTGCAAACGACTTTGATACCTGCCATTCAACCAGAGGGGGGCGTCTTTTCCGCGAAAACGCGTTCGCGCGCCACAACTTAAAAATTTCATTTCACCTCACGGTATATACATATACATACCTCAGCCCATCATCCTCCGCTTCTTCCCTCAAAGACTGGACTGTGTGCATCCTCTCTCTCTCTCTCTCTCTCTCTCTCTTTCCTCTGTATCTTCGCGCGCCGGCGCGTGCTCTCAATATGAGAAACTTAGTCGAGCGTACGTAGGCATTACCGCGCGCGCAAGCGATGCAAAAAAGGACGAGCGCGAAGAAAATAAGAGCGCAGCGAGAGGAGGATAGGAGGGGGGGAGCAGAAAAACGAGAATACCAAGCAAAAAGGAGTGGAAAAAAGAGACGACGCGGTGAGGAGAAGAGAGAGAGAGAGAGAGGGAGAGCGTACGCGAATTAAAGATCGAAGAGAGCGATCATCCGGCAGCAGCCCTGGATCCCGGATAATGATAGCGTTGCTACGTACCGTTTCTATCTCGCTCTCTTTCTCTCTCTCTCTTGCACTCGCGCGCTCGCACGGGATGAGCGCGCGCGCGGGGGCTAATGCCGGCGTTTCCGGTCGTTGCCGGCCGTTATATACCACTCGCAGAGAAGAGAGCGCAAGGCGCGCAGAGGAGAATTATACGACGCGGCCTTTTTCGAAGACGCACGTTTTTATAAGCAGAGGATGTAGAGAGAGAGAGAGAGAGACGAGAGTAGCAGAAGCTTCATTTTTGCGAAGGTGGGTAAGGCCTAATTAGGGGAAAGTTGGGTGCGTTTGATGCGCTCGTGTATAGATATGTACCTATATGTATATATGTATATATACGAAAGAGAGAGAACGAGCGTAACGGTTGATTTTAACACTTCCAGTTTTAGAAGCCGCTATCGGCCGCGCACGACTATACGCGCGCGCGCCACTGATAGCTCTCTCGTGGAAAATACGGGCTCGTATAATTCGTTCGTGAGCGAGCGAGTGAGCGAAGCTGTTATAGAGGAGGATGCATTAGGGGCAGCGGCTACTGTGCGCTATATAGATGCTGCTAAAATTAGTTCGATCGTATCGGACGGATAGATGTATTATCGATAAATGCTGTTGCTGCTGCTACGCAAAAGAGAGAGGAGAGAGAGAGATAAATATTAATTATTTTACGTGGTTTACGTATATGATGTATGTATACAGGAGTTTTTGGTTTTTCTTATAAAGTACATGATATGTGATGTGTAATTGGAAGGGCAGCTATAGAGCGTGGATTAAGGCCGCAGCGGTCGCGGAAATTCGAAACTTTTTTATACTACATATATAGACTTTCATTAAAGGTGCAGAGTTTTAACTCTGGTGCATAAATCGTGTGTTAATGCACGAAAGTACCGGTGTGTGTGTGTGTGTGTGTGTGTGTGTGTGTATATATATATACACACACACACCGATGAAAAGAAACGTGCAAAAACGTCGTCGCGGATTTCATTTTTCACGCTGACGCGAGGGGATTTTAATAATATTAACGCCTTTCGGGACTGCACGGTATCAAAAAGAAGGATCTTTCCGAGAGGAATATTTTCGGCCCGTGTTGAGTGCAATGTGTATAATATATAGAACGAAAATGTATATCGACGAGTAGTTGCATATATATATCTATGTATTGTAAAAAGTTTATCGCGCGCACGAGGCGGTAATAAGTGGAACTAATTGAAGTGAGGTGTCGTCGCAAACTGTATCAATCCGCAAGCGAATACGCATACCACCTTCGTGTGGACGGACGGACGAACGATGGTTTCTTTCTTTTCATTTTTCGTTGAGCTTTTACGAGGCCATTCGAACGGAATGAGCTCGATTTCTGCGGTCGTTTTTGACACCAGATATTTTTTATATACGTTTCGCGCGCGAAAAAGAAACACGATTAATATGCTAATTATTAATCCAATGACGGTTTCTTTTTTTTCTTTTTTTTTTTTTTTTTTTATTGGTTTGACTGTCGGGATTTAATATGGAAACTTTAGATATCATAATCGTCGCGTGTAGTTTGCGTCACGGGTTGTATGGAAAAGCATTAAAAAAATCTCATGTTTTTATGCTGTTTTATACGAATAATATCAGAGGCGTTCGATCTAAGTGTGTTAAAAATTATTGTGAAACTGTAAATAACGTTAAGATTTCAATAATATAAGAAAAATTATTCGCGAAAGAAAGTTCGGTGCCGTTTATATGTATTTTTTCCGAAAAAAAATTAAAATTGTTAGAAGTTTATAGTTAATTTAATTATATATATGAGACACATTAAATTAAAATATAAATTTAAAGGATACTTAGTCTCTACATTGAGATTTAATTTTAATTGGTACTTCTAATAAACGAAATTAGCTAAAACTTTATTCTTTTTTTGTAAACGAAATATAGCAATATATTTTATAGCCCAATAAAATTCTTTAAAAAATGATAAAACGTTTATTAATAAAATTGATCTGGGTAAAATAACTTATACCATTTTTAATATACAGAATCATTCAGTGATAAAAAAACAAGCAGGTTTCATTTCTTCTTCGAGCATTAAAATTTTCTGTTTTTATTTAAAATCATATATTGATAAACCAAATTATAATAACAGGTTGTCCAATAATTTTAGAACGGATTAATACATTTTCGCTTCTAAAATCGTTATTAAATGTTTAATTTAATTTCCTTTCCGATAATGTATGTCATGTAGAGTTATTTCCACGTTTCCTTCATATAGCAAAAAAAATTAACCCCACTGGAAAACATCCAAAGCTTTAAATCATATACGTGATTTACTACTCGAAACTTACTTTTATCAGTACCCAAATAATCAAATCGACGAATTATCTCTCCATATCATACCACATTCGTTGCATACCACATACCGGTATCCTTCAAACTCTTATCACACAAAAAGTTCCTCAATCCCACTAAAAAAAGACAGCGTCCTATCCCCATCAGCATCTCAATTTTTCCACCGCACACCAACATATCTACCTCCCGCAATCATCAAAAAATCTGCCACATAATGAAGCCGTTCGCTATACTCTCTTTCTCTTTCCACTCGTACTGTGCATCAACCTGCGCAGCAAAGCAACTACTCGCTACCTGCTCAGCAGCAACAACCTCGCTACCACTATACCAGAACCAAAAACAAAAAAAAAAACAACAACAACAACAACAACAAGAAACTCTCCACTTGCGCACGTACTAGTCTATACTACAAAGAAGCCAAAAAAATAAAGGTTCAACGCAGCAGCAGCAGCAGCAGCAGCTTGCTCCAAGAAAACCAGGAGCGCGCACCTAACAGTGAGAGAGAGGGAGAGAGAGGAGGGAAATAGATGTAGAGAGAGGCACGCCCATGATCTCGCTTCGGTTGGCCGTTCGCTTGGTGGATACGCGCAGCGTGGCAATTACCCACACGCGGAAGAAGCGCGCGCGCGCGTCCGGCAATCATACGCGCGATCTCGCTCTCCAAGATAGAGCTACCGCGCACGCGCATTTTAATTACGGACCGATGGACCTGCAACGTGCAGGCATACTCGCATAGATGATATTGCTTGGGTGATAAGGCGGCACACACAGCATCTTCTTGGCATGTATCGTAAGAAGAGGAGGAAGAATTTTATTGTAGAAATTGCCAAGGGGGAGGGGGGGATGCGCGTATGATGAGGATTATGATTCCAGAGCGCGTGCAAGCGCGATCGAATATAACGTTCTGTGCGGATGGAAATTGCTACTTGCAAGCGAGGGTTATATATATATATATATACGGGGAGGGCATTTTTCGAGTGTTAATGGTATCGGAGTCGATATGAGGGTTTATATGGATTTTTTTAGATATGGGGAAAGGAAGAGAGAGGTTTTGCCGATGATGCGAAAAGAAGCTATTAAATTAATGTACATGTACACTTTTGAAATTTATCAGCTGTGTGATATGAATTTAGATGACATTTTCAGCATGTATAACAGTAAACGTTGATCGGTCATTATTATTATTACTGGATACCATGGTAGTAGTCTGTCTTCAATGGTGATCTTATGTACAGAGGCTATTAACATAACGTAATTTACGTAGAGAGACTGCTGTTATATAGGAATTACGTTTTGTAAATAGTATGTGTTTTAGTAACCGTGGCTGGGGTTGTTGTTGTTGCCTGTTACGGAGCGTTTATGCGTTAATAGAGGTGTTTGCGAAGTTATAGAGCTTTTATAACTATTTGCTTGGATGTGTAGTATGAGGAAGCGTTGTATAACCCCCCTTCCTCAATTATTTGTAAATGTTTTTAACTAATAGGAGATTTGCTCGAGAAATCGTTGTCGTTCTTTTCGATTGGAATAATGATTTATAAAAATAAGATGTTACGCGGTTAAGCACTCGAAGAAATAAAGAAATGGCATTTAGAGCGTATTATCGTTTTCTTGACTATTTTCTGAAACCGCAATAAAATTGAACCAAGCTTTGATTTATTATAGAAACTAAGATTTATCCTCTAATGATATAGTTTATACAAGATTTGGTCTACATTTTTTTCTTAATATTATCAGATATACAATTTTGCAAAATACATATCTGCATTATACGTTGCAGATATAGTTTTAAAAGTAACAGCCATATTTTAACCATGTTTATCTGGATAAAAAGATTGTCGGATAGTGAGTAAAAATTTCCCCATTCACCCGATGATCCTGTTCACGTGCAGATTACCAAGATAAACTAACTTATAGAGACAAACAAAAAATCATAAGAATCAATTTGAACAATCAAGAAAGTACTTGAGAATAAACAAGGCTATATACTTCTTGATATAATCGATGTGGAATCCCGAAACATTTGCAATACTACATTTATCAAATTCCCATCATAAACCACAACAACTTCATGCTCCTTTTTATAACAACCCCTTTACCGAATATCCACCACTGCATTTTGTATATTCTCTACCTCCCCATATTAAACGATCAATCTCGGAATTTACGACTTACCTTTACTAAGTACAAACCGTGTATATACATATATACATAGACAGACACACTCGCATCACGAAAGGAAGCGAGAGAAGAGAGAAAGAGACTCGCCCAAATAAATCGTTATACATACGTATACAAGGTCTCTAACATAACGTTCGATTCATCATGAATGAAGTCCCGAGGAGAAAGAGAGAAAGAGAAAGAAGAGGCCTTTAATAGACTCGATAGAGGATAGCCAACTTAGTGTATGTGTATGTGTATATGGATGTACACGCGACCGCGCGAGCGGCTCGTGTTGTACTCGCATATTTATGAGAGCGTCGGATTCGCTAGAGAGAGAATGTGTGCGCGTGTATTACGTGTGTGCAGAACGAGTGTTGAAGCTTATGGGGCTTCCACATAGTGTCGAAAACTGTGAAATTGCGAAAGAGCAGCGATATGACGGTTATGAGAGGATGCTGTGGATATGCGATTTTCGTTGTTGTTTTTTTATTTTGTTACGAGCTGTAAGAGCGTTTGCAGCTTCTGATGATTGAATTTGCAGAAGTTGCGTGCATTTATGTTTATTTTATGGAGGAAAGTTTTACTGTAAGGTGATGAGAAGCTATATTGAAAACGACAGCTGTTTGTGATTTTATCAGCTGTGATTTTATCAATCTTTTTATAAGTAAAATTATACTTATATAAGTTTTACAGAATTATTCACATACGTAGACTATCATTGGCAGATCTCAAAGTGTACGTCTTATCATACTTGTCTTATTCTATTTAACCATAGAATTCGTTAAATAAAAGCTACCTGTACAATGTTGCACTTAATTGCGTGAAACCAACTCCCGCATCACCTGTATACACAAGCTTGTGTGTGATCTCGAACCGCTTTAAATTAATTACAAAAGTGCGTTAAAATACATTTAAATATATCAATGCTTTATCACTTCGCTTACGCGCGGACTTCGAATTCAGCTTCATGAATATATAGAAATACCGGCCGGTGTGTACGCAATCAATTTTAATTTCATTTTACCCGAACTTTCTCCCCGAGATAAGAAGACAAAATTCTTTTTTTTTATTATTCTTTTCTTCCTCCTCCCTTCTCTCATTTACAGTTTCGCGCGCTGTAAACAATGATATAAGTTGTTCGCATCCATCTTAATTTCACCCGTACTGGAAACGTCCTTTTTTTATCGCGAGGTATAACTCACTCGCAACATCTTTCTTAACGAATCTGCATCTCGTTACAGCCGATATAACTTTCCAGCTCATTAAAAAAATCGTGCACTCGTAGTTTTGTTTCTTTTTTCTTTTCATCAATGAAGTAAATGGCGATATATATTCGAAAATTCACAATTTCGTTGGTTATATTATTGATGGTAATATCTAGGTTTTTCGAATTGATTAATTCACAGTCGAACGGAACATGGTTAACCGTTTTTAAGATAGTCCAATCATGCCGATGTCTATTTTTCCAAAATTTATGCGATTTTTACGTAACGCCTGCGTGCTGCCACGCCGGTTTGACGATGCTTTATGCTGCAATTAATCACCACTATTTCAAGAATCATTTTAATTTGATTAATACAGTAACGTGATCAAGATAAAAAGGTCTATGCAAAATATGAACTTGTTACTTTCTAGGAACTTGATCGATCGTACTTGGTTGCACAAAAACTGAACGCATAATTATATGCGAATTTTTGAAACTATGAAAAAGTCATTTATTGCCAGAATAAAAAAACCAGATATTTTTAATATTATTTTAGTGTTACTGCATTATTTCCAAATATAAATATTAATTAATTTTTAACTTCCTCACTGTCTCTTTTCCCAGCTCATCTTAATTTTACATATATGCTGATCATCAGCATTTAATCACCTCAAAAATGTTACATATACTTAAACGCTTCCTAAAAATCAATTCTTACTGTACCTCTGCGCACTTGATAAACCATACATAAACTCCTCTATTGCAATACCTAATTCTCAACTTAAACATCGCACGCGTGCACTCCAACTTTACTACTCTCTCTCTCTCTCTCTCTCTCTACACTCATGTCGCCCATAATAATCGACGACTAACGCCAACCCAGCAACACAACAACCCACCGCACCCACTCGAATTTCCAGATCCCCCCCCCATACCCTTTCCTCCCCTTTTCACCCAGCAACAACAACCAAGCGAACGTAAAAGCATCGCGAACGAGCCTTTATACTCGCCATTAACGAATATCGCCCTTGCTCCTCTCTCACATATATACATACATACATACCTTTACATCCGTACCCAGCCTCTCTCTCTCTATATACACACATCCCTGCTGTGTGCGCTCACAGTGCTCGCGCGCGCGCATACCTTCGTGTACATACATGCGATGCGCATCTCTCTCTCTCTCTCTTGAGAAGTGAACGTACGCGAGCGTTCAAGCGAATGGGGAGGGATCCGGACGGTGGGGAGAGGGATAGAGAGAGACAGAGATGCAGCAAGACGACCTTGACAGAGCCTTCACGGAGCGAGCGCGAGGTGTACTACATAGATTACTATATACGCGAGAGAAGTGTACACGTTCAAGCAAGCGAGTATATATGCTGTAGAACGTGCGGCGGCCAAGTTATTATTCAAGGGCGCGATTTATGGGAATATTCATATATAGCTGGCCACTTGTAAATAGGGATATTTACAAATTTAGTGGTTATGGGGTTCGAAGGAGAAAGAGAAGGAGAGAGAGGTAGTTTTGAGGTCTAATTTTCGTAGCTGTTAACGATGGTTAAAAGAGAGAGAGAGAGGGAGAGTGAAGTACATAGAAATGTATGGAGAGAGGCTTGTTAATGATCGACCTCTTGGTATTGACGATGCTTCGAAATTCCCTCTTGTCTTATCCGACGGGTATATCGATTCGAAGAGCCGACTGAATATAATTGGTTTTATGGAGAACATGCTGCAGCCACGGTGTTCGTTATGTCTATGCTGGGCTGTGTGCGTATGTGTGTGTATGTATATATGTAAATGTTATGGCTATGCGCGAAGAGAGTCACTGTTGTTGCGTTTGCGTGCGCGACTATATGTGCAGAGAAGAGAGAGAAAAAAAAGCTATACATACCGATGATTTATTCAATGTCAGGTTCGAATACCTGAACTTTCTTTTTTTAGCTTCTCGAGGTACTTTTTCGTATACATACATCGAAGTATTGTTTGTTAATTCATTTTTCTGAGGGTAAAGATGGAAATAAAATAATAATGATATAAATATTAATGCTAATCCATCGTCTTTCATAGGCCCTCACAGTGAACGGACGCGTTTACATACAGTTGTGTAAATCACGTGTCCGCGCGATCGTCCCTTCCAATAATTATTTTAATAATCGAAGGAAATTAAGTTATTTCCATTTCGTCAAAAAGAATATCGGGTGCATACATGTATCCCAACGGTATTACAGAACAAGAAAAAAGTCATAAAACCAATAGCGAATTAACC
>JAYJLV010000011.1:22511163-22531188 GCA_036873485.1 Torymus texanus
TCTCTCTCTCTCTCTCTCTCTCTCTCTCTCTCTCTCTCTCTCTCTCTCTCTCTCTCTCTCTCTCTCTCTTTCCATCCCTCGAAAAATATACCTTGTTATGTTTATTAAAAAAGGAAGAAGCCTTATATCGGCCGCAAATTGATTGAAAAGCAATATTTTCTCTTAAAAAGTTATATAATTTTTTTCCAACCGAAGCCCTGTATACCAACCGTTATATAGTAAAAGAATAAACGACATCGACGCATTGAATATTCCCTTCAAGCTGCTTTTGTTTGCCAGAAGGATTCCGTACAACGTGCATATATATACACGTGCGTGATGTGTGTGTGTATATATTTCCGCCGGCTAGTTTGGTCTTCGTCGAAGAAAACTTCCGCTGCTCTTCGTATATGTATACATATACGTGTGCGTATGCTTGCGTATACGCGAAGGGCTCTCATCGATTTCAAGCAAATTGTTTATCTTGTTGAATGCATTAAAATAACAAAAAAATAGTGCCGCGTACGATTTTTCTCTCCCTTGTAATATTTTCCCTTGGCAAACTACGAAATTCGACGCCCTTTTTCTCCCTCTCCTGTTTTTTCCTTTACACTCGGCTACACTTCGTGTGTGTATTGATTTTTGAAATTTACATTAGAAACTCGAAAATTTGTTTTCGTCGGCCATGCGAAAACGACGATTTTTTTCGTCGTGCAGCAGCAGCAGCAACGTGCACGTTGATTCTGGTCGTGCAATGGACAACGGAGAGTTGCGTTACTCTCGTTAGACAATTTTGATTGTTTGACTATACTGGAGAGTTTTGTAGTTGTATGTCTTGTTCGTGGAATTCGAATTAAAAAGATGTCCTTTATCTATTCTTGATAAAAGTGCACTATGTAATTTTATTTCACATAATATATATAAAAAAATAGCTAATTCTGCTACCAACGAAATAACATTAAAAAAGTAATCTTTCTTTGGAGAATGTGGAATCAGTATATCAATTATCAGAATAAAGTTAATTTTACTATTTTTATATTAGTTGACCTGTTTCCTAAACTAATTGTGTGTAAAGTTAATTTGAAAATACATTTTGTTATATGAGAATTGGACACATAATTACGCAATCAAAATATTAAATTTTTATGATTCACCATTTTCAGAATTAAAACATTTTTTGAATGAATGGAAAATTAGTACCTTCAATAAAATATAAAAAGTTTATTCGACTGAATTATTCATATAAATCAACGGTCTGACTCCTATTAAAAAGGTACAATTAAAATTTTTTTAATCTCGCTATTGAAATCAGTAAAACCATTATGAAAGCACAAATCATACAAGAAACATCATCATTTCATTCCACACACAATACCAAAACCATTTCAAATTGTATATCCCCACTCCATCGCAACCTACACGCACCGCCAATGAGAAGAAAAAAGAGCCACACAGGCGCCGATCGAGAACTGGGGCGAAAATTTACATAACGCAATTTAAAAATATAGAAATCCACGTCGACGGTAACTATACCACTGCACTGCATATGGACTTGCAGGCAAAAGAGAGCGAGAACGATAATGTATATAACCCTCCCCACGTATATCGGTGAAAAAATACATAGCCGAACGTCAGAGGAAGAAAAAATAGAAGACGAAGAAAAAGAGGGGAACCGTCGTACGACTGAAACGAGCAGCGACGACGAATATGGCCGCGCACTGTAGGTGTATCCAAATATTACATTGCCAGATATAAATACAGCGAGTATATATGTGCCTGTACCTCTGAACTCTCTCGTCGCGCGAAGAGACGAAGGAGAGGGAAAGTGTCGCATGCTCCGAGCGATGCGCGCCTGAGGGTCTGCACAGCCGACGTTAGCCGGTGCATTTCCTTTCTGTCTTTCTTTCACGTGTGTGTGTGTGTGTGTATATATATATATGTACGTACACTTCTTCGTCTTTCGGTTGTAGGGAGAGTGTGGAGAGACTTTGTGTTTCACTTTCTGGGATGGAGTAGCACGAATGCTTTGAATTTTTCGGGAGGCGTTGGGATTGTTTTGTCTATATCAAATGTGTGGAAATTTGGATAGACGTGCGATGTGGATTCAGTATGAGATTGTTTTATTTAATATAATTAGTAGGATGAAAATGATTTATATACTAAAGGTGCGGACGATTGTGCTCTTTAATTTGTAGTTATACATTTATTAACTTTTAGCGTACATATGTAGTTGATAAATGTATCCTGGTAGAAAATATTCCATCGTGAGTCAGTCGAATGTATAGTCGTTTACTCACATGAGAAGCATTTTGAAAGTTTAAAGGACGAAAAAAAAATGACTTTCAAAATGTAATTTACACGTAATAATAAATCAAACAAAGGATATCATCATTATAAAAATGCGCATTAAAAAGCGAATGATAACGCGAAGATAATGAGTACTTGAAAAGAGAGAGAAAAAGAGAGACACACGTGAAATCAAGCGACAATTTCAGAGGTGTAAGTTTCGTTAACTTCGATCAGGCGCAACTTCAATAACTCGAAAGTTAATGAAGCTCTTAACTTCCAGGGCATTTGAAATTAAAGCTTGTAATGTTCGTTCACAGAAAATCGCCTGGGACTTTTAATTTCGCAGATGCTGCTGCTGCTGCTGTTGCTAATTATGTGTCTGAAACGGCATATTATTTGTTACTTTTTCCCTTTCTTTTATCCTGTAAAAATTTCGAATATTTGGTAATTACGGTACATGATGCCGGGTAATTTGAAAATGATAAAAAATAAAACGTTAAAAATGCGTAAATTTTAAAACACTTATTTAATCCTGCTCCCGTTTATTATCAACTCTGTACTTCGCTAAGGATATAACGATCGAGTGAAAAATGTATTCCAAAAGATATGGAGACTTACGAGGTTATACCTCATGTATTCATAAATCAATTTGAATTCCTAATTGTACGGCTCTCAAGTGGTCATGTGTACATTGTGTTACTCGAATGTAACCCATTCGTCCAATTTCATTGGTTAACCAATTATGCGATTATTCTTTTCTCCAGAAAATCTTCTTCCTGACTTAAAAAACCAACCCCTATTTATAATTATAAAACATTTTCCCTGCACTCTGCTCATCTTCCTTAAACGAAATAAATCACGAAAATTTGCTCAACGAGCTGAAAAAAAGCTCCATGAAAAACATTTTCCGAGACCTATACCGCACCGCCAGGTGCCAAGGTATATATATACATGAGACGCGGCAACGCGTCAATGGGACTTGGAAATTCAATGCACGCGATTCATTGGGCGCTGCGAATGATCTACGAGGTGGACGCATGTAACGCCTCTTATTGCGTATACTCTCGTTCTTCTTAAATGCTATGCGCGATATTCGTCATGAATTTTTTAATACTCTAAATACGCTTAGCAGCGAAGAATCAATTAAAATTCCGTACCTAACCGTATAAAATTTCCCTCTTTTCCAATGCAATTCTCCATTCTACTCCCTGAAAAAACGCATGGCTGTATAGCCCAGCACTATACACATTGTTTACTTCGCAAAATAATTAGTGAGCTTACTTTAAACCTTCATCACGCGCGACAAAAGCTCTTTCCAGATTCCTAATAAATTCACTAACCTATCATCAAAAACCAAGAGAAGAAAAAGAAAAAAAAAAGAAAAGACAACATTGTCACTCGACGTTCACAAGCTCACAGTTATAATTACCGAAATAAACCAAAAGCTCTGGAGGGGGAAGGAGGGAAGGGGGAGGAAGCCGCTGCCGCGTCGCGCCTCTAACGACGCTACGTGATTTTCTGCGCGAAATATCTTGCCTCGCGCGTCCGTTCACCGTTGCAAAAAAGGCGCGATTTTCGCGAAAAATTCTCCGGTGATGAACTACGAGTGAGCTGCTGCAGCAGCAGCAGCGTCGGTGGCAGCAGCAGCAGAACGTAAAAAAAAGAAGAGAAAGAAAAGAGGATAGGAGAGGCATGGGACGAGAGCTTCTATATACGAATATCCCTGCGCGAGTGCGCGTACTTTCATCAAAATCAAAAGCAACTAAAGAGTATATCTCAAGCCAATAACCCATTCATTTTTCAAATTCCCAATCAACGCGCGCGGGCGCGCGCTGAGCCAGAGTCCAGAATTCAAATATAGAGAGAAAGAGAGAAGGTACGCGTACACTACTCTCACGGTTCTCTCCCCTTCATCCTCTTCCTCTTCTCTCTCTCTCTCTCTCTCTCTCTCTCTCTCTCTCTCTCTCCACGTTCGCCCCAAGACCCGTTCCATCATTTATTCGGAAATTTTTTATTAACGCCACCATGGAGCTAGCTAGCTAGAGAGAGATGGCCGCCGGTGTACGCTTCTGGCAAAAAAAAGCAAGAAGCACAGAAACGGGAGGGAGAGAGAGAGTGAGCGGGCGTATATAGAAGGAAAGAGGGAAGAGAGGCAAAAAGCGAGAGAGAGTAGCGGACGCGCGAGGGGAAGAGAAGAAGCGCGCAGCAGCAGCAGCAGCAGCAGGAGGAGAGGAGAAAGAGGCCAGGGGGAGGCAAAAGGACGAGGGAGCGGCGGTGGTAGCGGCGCGCCGGCGAACGGGGATCGAAGCGCGCCCCGCGTTTCTCTCTATATATCGCTCCCCCCGCGCTCGCGCGCGCTTGCGAGAGAGAGAGAAAGAGAGAGGAAGGGTTTTCCCAATGAGCCGCCATTTATCTCTCGGAAAATTCACCGACGTTTTTCTCTCTCTCTCTCTCTCTCTCTCGCTTCCCCAGCGGCAACGGCAGCGGCAGCGGCGGCACACTGTATCGATTTTAGGTTTAGGAGATAATGCCCCGCTCGCTTTGCAAGCCCGCATCGCAGAGCTCGCCCGACTCCTATCTCTCTCTCTCTTTCTCTCTCTTTCTCTCTCCCTCGAACCCTCCGGAGCTGACCAGAGCTCTCTCTCTCTCTTTCTCTTCTTTTTTCTCGGTACTTTTTTTTCCCCGTACCCGAGAGCAACGCGCACTGCACACGCTGCTGCTGCTGCTACTCTTTTCCCCCCAGGTTTTTCGCGAGGGGTCGTCGCGGATATATAACACAACGCGGCAAGCGACGACCGGAGAGAACTGCCCAGGCACGACTATAGTGTGCCTATATATATAGCTATAGTTCTCTAGCTTGGTAAGATTGACAGTCGATTAAGGAAATGTGGGAGTGTACGTAGCAGCAGCAGCAACAGCAGCAGGAGCAGGAGAGGAAGAGGAATTTTTTCGAAGCGTTAATTGCTTTCGTCGAGGATTTTTGGATTTATGACGGGCCTTGGGGGTTGAGAATATACTGGGGCTTGATTTCGGAGATTGAAGTGGAAGGTGTGTATAGAGGGGTAGAGAACTGTTGAGAGAAAGAGTTTGTGTGTATGTGGATGCGAAATTAAATCAATAATTATGGTTGTGGAGAGTCGAGGTGGTGATGGCTCGTTTTTCTTTATGAGGTTTAAAGGAAAGGAGTATGAGTATGTGTGTGGAATGATATTTCGTATTTTTTTTTTTAAAAAAGATAGAGATTTTTAATGGTTAATTTTGATGTGATTGTGAATAAAATGCAGAAAATTGCAAATGCCTTTATGCAACTAATTTCTGTTTGACGAAACCTTGAATCCATTGAAGAGCGAAAATGTATCTTTAGTGACGGCATAGTTATTTTTATAAATCCATGTCGTTCGTATAGATTTCTTAGAAATCTCTGCTCTGGCGTGAGTAATACAGAGCCTGAATTTCAGGTATATTATGTTTTTAAAAAATAATGTTTTTATTACGTTTTATACATAAACTTTATTAGTACAATATTATGTCAAAGACAAGAAATAGGATTTTACTTATACATTATACATTTCGTTGTAATTATCGTCGTACGCATCCGGATATATAAAACACTTTACCTTTCACAAAATGTTATCATCGTTGCAATTACATTCTGAAGAAAACAGCATTAATGAACTATAATGATGTGCGCTGGTAAATTGGAACGAGGTACATGTAAATCATTTATAAAAATGATATTTCGTTGCGTAACATTTAACGAAAATAATTATTTTGTTTATTCTTACTGGGAAGAGTTTGTTTGAGGACCACTAATTGAGCGTAATTACAGTATTCGTAAATAAAGATTTACCAAATGAAACACGGTGTGGATCCCAAATTTAAAATGCAATTACTACCTACTTTATCTCACTCTCTCCTAGCATCTTCATTTTATTTTATACAAGAAGTAAATTTATGTACATTTATAATTCAAATAAAAATAATTCAAATTACCATAAATATCGTATCTTATATATATATTTGTTCTCCCTTCTTTTAACAATATCAAAATCAAAGGAACAAAGGCTATACTATGAACAACTTCAAAAGTCTCCGGCGTTCAGAAATAACTCTCTAGCCTCAACTTTTTCCTCTTACACAACAACTCTTTATCGTGCAAAACGAAATGTAACACACAGCTGGCGCTGAATGTAACATCGTATCTCTCTCTCATCCTACCTTTCCTTCTCTACCTCCGCAAAATAAACTGCCAATAAAACTGACATCCTACCTTTACATAATACTCAACCGCGCCTATTCACAATATCCTCTGTACACTCGGTACACTAAACAACAACAACAATAGTAATCCCTGTACTAACCACAAATCAAAAACTGACCCTGACCTTATCCTCATGACAATTGTATAAAAATATATCACTATATCTATATATATTTCTATACCAACACGTACACACGCGTGTGCTAGCACATTTGGCGGGAAACCTTCTTCCCGCGCTTACGATTCGAACGTTCTCTCGTGTATGCGTACGTATATATACATATATACTACACCGCGACTCCTACGCACTACTCTCTCTCTCTCTCTCTCCCTCCTCGAGGATTCCCCGCGCGCGCGGGGGCGCCCCTAGACGGCGGCAACGGCCAACTTGACCTGTCTCAACGCCCGAGAAACCTCCCCCCGCGCGCGCTCGCGTCTGCTTTCTCTCTCTCTCTCTCTTACGCACTCTCTCTCTCTCTCGATCGTCTCGCCGCCCCCACTACTATCCTCGCGTGCGCCTGTAAGGTTCTCTTTCTTTCTCCCTCCTTACTGCGGCGTATATATATCGAGAAAGAGAGAGAGAGAGAGAGGATTGTGCGCTTTTATTTCGCGTTTGTGTCTTGCGGGGTATGTAATTGAAGGAGGAGGAAGAAGAAGAAAGGGGGATGTATACGTACGCGGTTGGGTTAGTTTTGAAGGAGGGAAAGGAGATTCCGGTGGTTTTCAAGGAGGGAGGAGAAACGGTACAGGAGAGTGATGATGGATCAGGTTTAAGAGGGTATGGGATGTAAGGGACATTCTTGAGTGTGCGGAGAGTGAGGATGTATCGTGTGTGTGTGATGTGGTTGCTGGATGTGGGGAGAGAGAAGTTGACTTTTTAGCATTGTGATGTAATTATGTATATAGGATTGTATTGTATCTTAAATGGTACTGTGTATGAAAGTGTGATAATTTTGTTAGTAATAGTGGTTTAGGATTTGCAGACTGCAAAGTTTCAATGAGACGGTGTAGTCAAAATATACAGCCGACACAAGTGTATTTTCAATTAGTCGGACGTTTTCAATAGACGGTTTTTTGTACTTATAAGAAGTAGATGTAAGCATCGCGTAATTTAGAAGTTCTGTCAGCACGTAAACAACAACAAATGAAATTTTTCTAAAATTTTATTGTCGAATAAAATTTAATAGTCGGGAAATATAAATATTTATCTTTCTTGAATATTACAATCTGTAATGCAAAAAAGTTTGACTAATTCGTTTTTTGCATGTCTGAAGCAATATTTTTACATTATGTCAACGTGATGAATGTGTGCTTAACTGCTATAGAAATATCTTATCTCTGCCATTTTTCATAAATGGCTCCGTAATATAATCACCTGAATATTTTATTAAAAAATATATTTTATGAAATATAACAATGTAATCGAATTTAAATTTTATCTCCACACTATTATAATAATATTAATCACTTAAAATGTCACAGAAATCATTTATCCATTAAAAAATCTTGGTAATGTGATATTATAATAACTAGCTTTAAAAAAAAAAAAAATTGCATTTCAAATAGCGTTAAACTCACTTTAAATACTTTTCAATAGTTTTCTTCATTACTTTTTTCATAGTTCAATAGAATCAAAGTCCGTCATTTTTTTTTTTAAACTTCGATTCCACTTCGAGAAAACTTTCTTAAATTTTTTTTTCTCTTACCTCTCAGTATCCTACATAATAATACGTTTGAAGATGATTTCATTTTTCTTAAAAAAAAGAAAAAAATGCAAATAAATTGTGTCAGAAGTTAATTTTCACGTCGTAATTAGCAAGAAAATGGAGCGAGTATATTGCCTATAAAAAAATACATTTTTCGACGATACTGTAACACTCGCCATCGTTGCCGCCGCTTGAGAGCATGTAACGAAAGAATTGTGCTGTGCAAGAGATTTTTCCTTTTTTTTTTTTTTTTTAAGCTCTTGTCTAAAATTACTTCGTCGTGCGCGCTTGCGCGTATGGTGCACGCGGCCACTCATCGAATTTTACATCACAAAATTCGATAAAACTTTCATTAAATTAGTTTGACGTATTTGCAGAACGAATTGACAGACAGTTCTTCTAAAAAAAAAAATATACAATTAAAATTTCTATTCCCTATTTTTCTTTTTTTTATTATTTCTTTCTTCAATGTAAAACATTATATTTCATCGCGTTATTATTAAAAAAAACCCTCTACATTTTGAACCAAAATTGCAAAAAGAAAAAGAAATTTCTTCTTAATAACATCACTATACAAAGCTATACACTTTCAGCTGAGCAAGCGCAGAAAATTACTCTCCCACGTTCTCCGTATATTAAATTTATTCTTACCAAACTAAAAATTCTATCAGACATAATACACACCACCCTCAGTTCAAGGTTGACCCTCTCATTCTACCCTCACCGCGAATTACCCGTCTCTCTCTTTCTCTCTTTCTCTCCCCAGTATTCCAAAACCCTTAAGGACCCTCTACAATTCCTCCGGCACCCTGTCCAAGAAACAAAAACTCACGCACCCTCGTACATACATATACACACAGAGGCTTGGTTTCGGCGCTCAGCTCTCGCGCGCGATTACAGGTGGTGCTTTTTTTAAACGAGTATAATATTGATTCGGCAGAGCGAGAACGCGAGTCGTCCTCCTCCTCCTCTTCTCTCTCCTCCTCTGGCTCGCCAGTCGTGCTTTTTTTGCTCTCTCTCTCTCTCTCTCTCTCTTTCTCCCTCTCGTCCTCCCCTCGCGTTCCCTCCCTACATATATATATATCGCGATGCATCGGCGCATCGAGGGGTACATACATACACACAGGCTCATGTATGTATATATAAGTGTGTACACGCGGTTAGGGAATCCCCGCCGCTCTCTTTCGCTCCCTCTCTTTTTTCCGCCCGCCGGCCGTCCTCTCTCAGGGGCGCCCTCCTTCCTCCTCTCTCTCTCTCTTTCTCTGTCCTCTCTCTCTCTCTCTGCGCGACAGCCCCACTCCTTTTTCTACTACTACTACTACTCTACTACTACTACTGCTGCTGCTAGCGGGTAACTTTTTCACCCTGGTGAAAGAGCGAGAGAGAGAGTGTGTCTCACTCCCTCCTCCCGTCCTCCTCCTCCTCCTCCGGGCGCTTTTTCTCCTCCCGACGCACACACACACATATATACATACACTCCCGCGTGAAAACACAGACAGAACGAGAGAGAGAGAGAGAGATAACACACACAGCTCCTCTCTCTCTCTCTCTCACTCACTCTCTGCGCGAAATGCGTCTGGCGGCTGCGGCGCGGTGTGCCCGCCTGGTGGGGGATATTTCTGAACTGGATTGGCTTCGAGATAGAGAGGGAGAGGCTCGCTCGCTCGCTCGCTCACTCACTGACTCTGTCTCCCTCTCTCTCTCTCACTCACTCTACTGGAAGCGTGGCAACACTGCTGCTGCTGCCGCCGCCACCGCTGCCGCCGTCGTCTTGAGCTAGACGAGGACGGAATGCTTTCGTACAACACACAACACACTGTACTCTCTTTTTCTCTCTCTCTTTCTCTCCCACCGAGGGGGGGCTCTCTACACGAGTGAGAGAGAGAGAGAGCGAGAGAGAGAGGAGAGAGAGAGCGAAAGAGCGCGCGCGCACACGGCGCGCATACTACATACACCACTAGCCGCGCCGAGACGTTCGGCTCCGGAGAGTCGTCCGTCGCGTACGCAGTCCCCCGTGTGTGCCGGCGCGCGCCCGCGCCACCAAACAACACGCAGTCGAGAGCGTGTGACACTGCAGCGCGCACGCCTCACGCACCCGTAGCAGCAGCAGCAGAAACATACTACACACACACACACACACATATATATACACAACATATTATATATATATTATTATTATTACTCTGGTGACAGACAAGTGAAGAAAGAGAGGATATATACGAGACAGAAAGAGAGTGTGTGTAGTTTTGGATTGTCGTATATATATATTATTATACATATATATTGACTGTTGTTGTTGACAGTGCCCGACGTAATAATAATAATAATAATAATAATAAGAACTTGAAATTTGTGCGCGAGAAGAGGATATGCCAAGGGTTGGCTGACAAGTGCGCCCGGGTGCAGTAACACCAGCAGCAGCAAGTAACGATAAAACCATCGTCGTCGTCATCGTCGCCTTGTCCGAATAAGTGCGAGTATATAAGTTGTTGTTACGCGTCTTTTACGTGGAGAGACCAGGGCAGAAAAACAACACATACATATATATAATCAGAGTGAGGAACGAGAGCGAGGACACAGGGACATGCGACACCCCGGCGGCTACCGATCGTCGCTCGGTGCAGCAGTAGTAGCAGCAGCAGCAGACACAACCGCTGCCGCCGCTTCAACAACAACGATAATAATAATCAGCGCGCTGCGACCACCGCCACCATTGGCAACAGCAGCTACTGCTAAATAAGTGTCTACATGTGTGTGTTTATTAGCCGTGTGTGTTTATAAAACAACACATAACAACAACAACAACAACAATAACAACAACCGGCGTATGTCATCATATCATCATCATCATCATCATCATCGTTGTCGTCGTCGTGCAGTTGTGTCGTACCTCGACTGTTACTACTGAACAAGTCGCCGGTTGCACGCACGTGTCCCTCTCTCTCTCTCTCTCTGACCGCGCGCGCGCGTGTGTGTTGTTGCAGCAGCAGCAGCAGCAGCAGCAGCAGAGCATTTCCGCGCGAGCAGTAGCAGCAGTCTGTGTGTGTATATATATATATATATATATACATACACGCGGTGTGCGCGCGCACCACCACCACCACTCAACTTGTCTCTCATCATCACCCACGAGGAGAGTGAGTGTGTGTTGCAGCAGTAGCATTAGCAAGCAGTATCAGCCCTACGTCGCCCTACCGCGTGTGTAGTAGTATGTCATCGTAGTAAACGTAGTCGTCGTCGTCGTCTTCGTTGGTTTCTCTATACGCGGTATCCGGACACCACACGCACGCAACGTTTATATAAAAAAAAAAAAAAAGTGTGAACAACAACAACAACGTCGTCGTATATTGTACAGTATATAGCAACGGGGGGTGGGAGTAGTTGTTTTTATTTGGCGGTTTGTCGTTATTTGTCAATTTTAAAGAGATAAATAAAAAAACGGCAGGACTCATGGCGCTCTCCGCCCAGAACCAGTCGACGTCCTACGTGAACTTGTACTACTCGATCGTCCAGCGTGCGGCGACGCGCTACTTCAAGGAGTATTACAGTTCCGGTGAGTATATTGTTGTGACTGAAAATAAAGTGTATAATATATATGTATGTATGTGTTTATGTATAGTAAACGACGTATGTACATGCGTGATAGATTTGTTCTTTTAGAAGCTTGGTCGGTCGGTCGTTCACTCGTAAGCGCGGGTTTTTCCCCCGTCGTCGTCGTCGTTGCTGCCGCCGCCGCCGGCGTACGAGTGCGAACCAGTTAGAGCGTGTTAATGAAGGCCGGCGAGTGTTGTATATACGAGAGTTAGAAAGAAAGAAAAAAACATGGGGGAGAGAAAATGTGAACGTTGTTATTTTTTTTTTCTCGATATATATATAAATCGAAGGATAACAGTGAACGAAGGATATTATAATTTCGGAGTTTTGGAGTATCGGAGTACTGTTATAATTTTACGTTACGAATTTAACCTATAACGTAGCTATAGTTTATACGATTAACCTCGCCGGTATATCATCAGCATCATAATTATCATCGACATCGAATCGATGATGAAAAAAAAAGATGTATATACATATATAAGCTAGCGTGTGTCTCGGTTAACTTTATTCTTAGCTTCTTGATATGCTGGCCGCCGACGCTCGCGAAAAAAATCGACGCGTACGCGTGAATTACTTCATCGGCAAAGAAACGAGCGCTAAGAGCGTGCACACGTCAGGTTTTTGTTTGCACGAGGATAGTATGTATGTGTGTAGAGTGTACGAGAGAGAGAGAGAGAAAGAGTGAGGTGCAAACAATTTAATTTGATGAATTATTCAGGCCGAGCTGTTGTACAGTGGTAGTGCACTTATTCTTCTTTTTTTTCTAATGGATTAGAGAGGTAGAGACACAGACGGTCGTCTAATTGAATGTTTCGTTATTAATCTCGAGGTTGTGCGACAATACGCTGGTAATTGAATTTGTAGAGGCGATCGGTGTGTTGACGTGTGATATAGATAATAATTTGTAGGGTATTAGAGGTAGAAGAGTATAGAGGTAACGAAGAGCGACGGGGTTTTGTAGAAAGAATGTATGGAATGGTTCGGTGTGTGTGAACGAATTCTTGTAACGATGGGATCTTGGATACGAATGTAAATTGGGTTGGTAATAGAATGATAATAATGGAACAATTGTCTGATCGAGGCAGGTACGTTACTACTGCGTCAGTAGAAATTAGCCAAATTTGTCGAAAAGTGTGCGCCACAATCCGACCGATCCGTCGGCTCCCGTTTGTTCCTGTCCAACTTAAACTTTTCACAGCTCGCTGATACAGCATACAATTACTCTTTTCAACGTCGAAAAGCAATTACTAAAACAAAAAAATGAAAGTCGTAAAAAAGGCCTTAACAGAATATCAATAATCCACAGTAAACAACCTCATCATTATCCTCGTTACACAGTGTTTTATCTTCACTCGCTACCTCTACACCTCTAAATCTACCGGCCACTTGCAATCATCAACCAAACTATCAAGCACACACAGCAAATGCGCAACAAGCTACCGCAAAACTATCTCCCTCTCACTCGACATTGCTCCCCTAAACATTCATCACCCCCTCCGGCCCTTTTCCCAACCAGCCGCATGCACCGACTCTCTCTCTCTCTCTCTCTTCCCCTCCGTCGTCATTCACAAAATCATCAACCCATTCACCCACATTCCCACTCACTCACTCTCTCGCTGCCCTCGTTCACGCGCGTGCTGCTCCCCCCGAAAGCACCCTCCATTCACCGAGAGAGAGAGAGAGAGAGACGACTAACCACCCTCTACTACTACTACTACTACTACTACTACTACTACTACTACTACTAGCAGACACATCCAACGGTCAATCGGCCCCTCGTTGCACGTAAAAAATCATTTCACGCGTACACATATACATATATAGTACTGCGCATGGTACTATACTACTCCCCTCCTACGCGATGACGCGCTGCGCGCGCGTTGCTCTCTCTCTCTCTCCCCATTCAAAATTGCCGCCACTGGCGTGAGCGTGCGCGCACGTGGAACGAGAGAGTGATTTTCGCGCTGCGAGCGATGACGGAGGGGGCGGAGGTGGTGGTAGTGGAGAGAGAGAGAGACGAGGACCTTGACTCGCTTTCGGGGTTGCGCACCGCGTTTTACTGATTGGGGAGAGAGAGAGTGAGTGAGTGAGTGAGTGAAAGAGAGAGAGAGGGAGTAAGCTGAGGGTGGGAGTTTTCGGGGTCAGGTCATTGATTGCGGCGGCGGTATATAAAGCTCTACTGGTGGTGGTGCACTGCTGCGCTACTGCCAGTAAGAGAGAGAGAGAGCGCGTGAATGGATCGCCGAGGTGATTGTGTGTCGCGTATATATATGCGTACATGGATGATGCGGTTGATGGTATGGGAATTTTGTTAGTAGAGAAACAAGATTGTTAATAAGGGTGATGTGGGTGAGTTTAAATTATAAAGGGATACGATATTCTATGAGATTATATTATCGGTATAGTTGAATAATTAACTTTTTAACCGTAGAAGCATAAAAGTGTCATTTACACACGGTTAAAGTACCGTGAATTTTATAACTAAACTACGTACATATACGAGCACGTTATTAAATGAACACATACCAAAACGCTACGCATCATTATTCTACTTTAATCTCCAATCATTCAGTTAAATTTACCTATACACACACCTAATCTCACCTCCACCCAATTACCAACCAATTCTACGGAAACCTCGCGTGTACTTCCCTCTTTTCTGTGATCCTGCACGCACAGAGACAAAACAACGTACAATGCGTATTCGTTAGAGCGCGAAGGGGACCTTGATTCCTTTCCTCTCTTCTCCTCTCTTTTTTTTTTTTTGATAATTCATGACATTGACTTTGCATCACACGCTCGCACGTGTACGTATTATATATACACATACACACATGTGAAGAGAGAGAGGAGTGAACAATGCCGCGGATTCATGACTGCGCGAGTTTGTATATAGTATATATACGCGTGTGCGAGCGAGCAAGCGGCGTGCGTTGGATTTATGCGATGTTTACCGGCGCGAGGTCGTTTACGGCGTGCCGCCGGCAGTAGTTGTGTAGTTGTAGTAGTTGTAATAGTAGTAGGGATATTCCCTCTCGCTTTTTTTCGGGGTTAAATGACTGTATACGCGTGTGTGTGTGTATATATATATATATATATACACCCAATGCGCTGAATGCAATTGATCGCGTGGAGATGTGGTTATAGGGATTTTTGGGTTAGAAAGAGAAATGGTGACGAGTGAACGAGAATGCGTATATGCTTTTTTGGGGAGGAGAAGGAGTGATCGATTGTTTCTGTATAGACGAAGTAGTATGTGAGTATGGTTTAATCAGCGCGATTAATCATCGGCGTCTCTCTTGTGGATGGCGATGAATATTCTATTTCGAATGTGTATATTTATATATATATCCGAGAGCGAGAGAGAGAGAGAGAGTGCAGTTGATTCAGTCATGCGCTGCAGTATATAGTTGCGGTCGAGGTTATTTTAATTGAAGATTAAAAATAGTACGAGAGGAGAGCTTTTGCTGAGATTGGGCGTTGTGTATTAAAGTGTCGTTTGAAGAAATAATGCTTGTTGGTGGTTTTTGTTATGGTCGATATTAATGTTGATAAAAAATGTATACAATATTATTTGTATATTACTACTATTTTTATGTATTATCTACAAGAGCTACTTTTTTTTTGCAAACTGACAGTTGCAATCGTCTGTTACATTATATAATGGCACTATTTACGTTCGTTTCATTCGTTTTGTACTTTTGTTCGTGTTCTTTACATTACATACTTAGTTGTCGTGAGTAAACTATAGTAAATTTACATTTTGCTCCTGTGAAATAGCAGTCGTTACTTTGACACTTATACAAGAATATAAAAAAAATGATTTGTTGACTTGAACAATTCATCGTTAGATATACTTTCAACCTTATGAAATAATCTATCTGCAAGGTCATGCCCTAAGTCTCTATGTATTATATACTAGTTAACTTCACGTTGAAAAAAAAAATATATGTAATAAAAAAAAAATACGTACGTACAAACATCCAACTAAAATAAAATATTCTTAACACCATCGCAACTTCTTCTCACCTCGTACAGCACGTCATTGCAACAACAACAACCCACAAACTTCAAATCATAAATATCCAAAACCACATCATACACACACACACGTATACCTACCACCAACTTCTTCAAAACACTCTTCACCAGTTTCACGGCTGCATTGCACTGCGCGCGTGCTAATTAACTCGGCGACTCATACCAAACGAAAAATTTCTTCTCGCGCCCTGTGTGCGCAACGAAAATTCTTCGCCCTCTCTCTCTCTCTCATCCTGGCATACAATGCACGAACCGTGAAATCCGCAGCGCGAGTCAAAAGGCAAAAATGCCATTGTTCGTCGCGACGGCAGCGGCGGCAACGTCGACCGCTCTTAATTAACTTCGAGCGCCCCCGCCGCTGTCGTAGTCGTCGCATTTCGAATTTTCCCGCTGTTGCGTTGGTGTGTATATATATAGAAGCTCTGTGTATATGTGTATATGTGTGTGTTGCTGCGGTCGCGGAGAAGTGAGTAAGAGAGAGAAAGAAAGCGTCGATACGACACGTGTGCGGAGGAAGAGGCGGTGGGATTGCTTATTAGTTTTTATAGCGCCGGTGTGAGGGGTTGGTTTTGGTTTGGGAAAATTGAATTTTTCTCGGTGTGTAAGAAAAGTTGGAGTTGTGGTGGAACTGAGTTTTAGAAGAATTTGAAAGTGGGGTTAAGTATAAGTCGAAGTGGGTATATTAATGTGAGTCTATGATAAATGTTACTGTTGCATATAGATCGGGTTATATAATATTTGAGCTTTTGATTATTATGAGCGTTATCTTTTTGTAATTTTAAGTTAGATATTGAAAGCGTGAAAATACGCTTAAATCCATAGAGACGCGAATGAACTGTATAAGGTAATCAAAGAAAAGTATAGGCGCGATATTTCATTACGAGAAAGCGAAGTAAGCACAGTTTGAGATGAAATTGTACGAAGTATAATGTTTTAATATCGTCAAATTATACTTTCACGAACTCTTTACGGGACACTACTTTGATTAATGTAGAGACAAATTTTTTTTTTTCGTCTTCACACAACCAACATTTGTCTTTGTTTTTCAGTGTTTCTTAGTAAACAGCATGCAGATATTCCTACACTTGCGGATGAAAAGAGCGAATAAAGAGATTTTAATTAAAAAAATTTTTTTCAGTTCGCGTTATCTCTTTCTCTCTTCAAAGGGTACACGTATTATACATAGAACGTTTTTATTTTATAATGTTATCTCGACTTTTATACGCGTGTAATGTTGTTTTATAATAGTGCTAGAAAATTTCAGAACAAAAGAAATAACTTGAAAGAAGAGAAACGAGATTTCGAGTATTTTCTCGCGTATCATAAGGATTATTATTATTTGAATTTTCGTTCTTGCCTTATAAAAATGCTTTTAGTTAACATATGTCTATTTAATAATCAATACCTACTTATATTTCACCTTTAAACTAACAAATCATCAATGTTAAGCACAAAGTAGAAATAAAACAAGTAACTTCATATACTTCAATCACCGACAAACAATCATAGCTATTATATACCTTGTATAACTTTTGTATTCTCATCCCACCCACCATCATCGACATTGATTTCATCAATAAAATTTTGGCCAACAGAAAACTGATTCGTCCAATCAGCCACCTGTGCCACACTCGTTGGTTAGCATCCGTCGGCCTTTCTATATATATACTCTCACGGCTCTGTGATAACGCAAAAAACCACGCCACTGCTGCTCTTCTCTTCCATCTCTCTCGTATATACCGAACAACAAAAAAAAAAATCATCGGCCCGCGAGAACGCTGACTAATCGATTTCGCGTTGCGACGACGCGCCGCCACCAGTCGCAGTTGATCATTCGTGCGGTGGTATATATGATTCATCCGAGTTCTCGCACGCGTGCGCGGGCGAACAAAGACTCTATATGTGTATGAGGCTTTTCGGTGTGGAAAAAGCTCGGGACGGTAAGTTTTGAGGTTACTGTGTGATGGTGCGGGAATGAGCTTGTAGAGTATATAACTCGGTTTGGATTTTGAGTGGAATGGATGTATCGAGGTGTTGAGAATTATGTAATAGTTGCGAAAATTGGTAGATTTTGTTTGAGCAGTTGAAAAGAAAAGAGTGCGTAGTTTTATTGTGGACGATCAAATAAATCACAGGTTAAAGTTGGTTTCGAATAACTCGTAAGTTTTCAGTTTGAGTTGAATTGTTGGAGAAGAAAAAAAAATTAATTTTATATTTTACAAAATTACCATATCTTATATTCATCCTATATGCATCATCATTCTTTATAAGCCTCGACGTCGTTGTAACTCATCATTCATTTTAATAATCATAAAAATTTTTTAACAATATTTCAGTAGACGAAATAGTTTCTTATACAATATAAATTTGCAAAGTATATCGTAAAAATTTTAAAATTAAAATAAGCTCTATACTTAGCCTATATTACAAATCCATTTATTAATGTGCATCGAAACCACCGTTTCTATCAAAATAATAAAAAAAAAATAAAACAAATGGAAACGTTACGCAAGCAATTAATATCGTTCGCGCAATATTTTTTTACACGCTCCGAACAACGAATGAATATATCCTGTTGGAAGCGGTTACCATTTAACATTCATAATGTCCACTCAAATGAAATTCCCCGCATCTACGCGTATTAAAAGCTCTCACTCTCTCTCTCTCTCTTTCCCTCGACGCAAATTGATTACACATCGAACAATGAAACCGTTGCACTCTTCTCCCTCCCCTACACTTTTCCTCACACCTTTCCACATTTTACCGTACAATCAACCATTCGTTCAAAAAAAAAAAAAAAATCATAATCATCATCGTCGTACAACATATATACCCATCGTGTTACTAAAAAAAAACCACTCACTCTCTCTTTCTCTCTCTCGCCAACGGAGCAAAAAACGAGCGTTAGTGTGAACAATGCGCTCGCAGAAATTCTCTCTCTCCGTCTCGCTTAAAAAAAAAAAAAAAGAAAAAAATAACATCACCACTGCCGAGCGAATGCGCGCGCGCACGAATATAATCGAAATGCGGCACGCGGCGCGCCGGACGTAGGCTTCGCGCGTTTTCTACGGCTCGACGACGCCGACTTTATAAACTCGGCAGCCGCTGCTGCTGCTGCTGCTACTGCTACTGTACTGCTATACTGCTGCCCTCCGGAATCACCGCGCGTGGGAGTAATTGTCGGCAAGCGCGCACGCGACAGATGCGCGAGTTTTTGGCGGTGGCGGCGGCTGTTGGTGAGAGCGAAAAGAGAAGGGGGAGGAGATTGTTGTTAACTGTTGTAGCGTGAATCGTTGGCTGTGCAATGCTACTGCTACAGTGGCGTTTGAAAAATTGGTCGGATGGTTCGGTTTTTTGCTCTCTTCTTTTTCAGTATAGCTATGGGTATATGTGTGTATATATGTGTGTGGTTAATTGGTGATTGACGATGATCTTTTGCTCGTTCGTTCGTACGTTTGTGGGGATTTGTTTTTTTTATTGATGTAGAGTTTGGGATGCAGGTTTGTGCAGTAAAAAATGCTCGCACACTGATAGCGCAATGATGCGAATTGGGCGTGTGGTAGAATAGATTAACACGTTATATTATAATCATTTGAATGATGTTGTGAAAAGGCAAAGGAATATACGGTAATTTAGGTTTCATTATGATATTAGGAGAGGGAAAATGGGGGAATAAAGTGTGGTATTGGAGCAAATAAAATTAATGTGAAAATGTATGTAAAAGGAGCATTAGCATAAATGTATTGAATGGGCGAGTCGATCGGAAGTTATAATGAAGAGCGGCAGGTAGGAGGGAAGGAGAGAATAAAAAAAAATAAAAGTTCTGTTCGATTTCATGTAACTATTTTCATTAAAACAGGAATGCATTAAACCAACTTCGAAGGAATTCAATACCTCGCAATTTATGAAGTGCTTGTCTTGCGTAAATTCTTCTATCGAATCGTTAAAATTCTGCCTCGATTTATAGCTTTCGCATTTTTCACTTAAAAATCTTCAGCGCCGCTGCCGTTGCC
Source organism: Torymus texanus (assembly GCA_036873485.1). NCBI lineage: Eukaryota > Metazoa > Arthropoda > Insecta > Hymenoptera > Torymidae > Torymus > Torymus texanus. Next base: position 22,531,050 of record JAYJLV010000011.1, read on the forward strand.
GTCCCGATACAAGAATTCAGATAGAATGCCGATATTACATGAAATATGAATTCTACATAATTATAAGGCTGAAATGCAGTTCACTCTCTCTATCTATCTCTCTCTCTCTCTCTCTCTCTCTCTCTCTCTCTCTCTCTCT
>JAYJLV010000011.1:22532711-22559180 GCA_036873485.1 Torymus texanus
CGGTCGAAGGGGAGAGAGAGAGAGAGAGAGAGAGAGAGAGAGAGAGAGAGATAGAGAGAGAGTGAGTGAGTGAGCTTGCAGGCAGCGAACCTTCGCGCTGGCAAAATAAAAATTTGCCCCCTCCGTCGACGTCGGCGTCGGCGGCAGTGGCGGCGGCGGCGGCGACGACGACGACGACGTTATCGGGCAATGAACGCGAGAGGCTCGTCAACGACCCGCCCGTTTAAAGCTATATAGAACTACACCACCGCTGCTGCCGCTATGCTGCGCCGCTAGCGCCGCGCGGAAAGGAAAATCTTTAAAAATACCGTTCGACGAAAAAGCTGCGCAAGCGCATAGCAGTAGTATAGCAGCAGCGCACCCCCGCTTACTCACTCTCTCTCTCTCTTTCTTTCTTTCTCTCTCGTTCTCCTTCTTTCCTTCTCCGCTGCTTTTTTACCCTCCCCTGATAGCCTTTCCCCTCTCTTTCACTCTTTTTCTCCTCTCGTTGTGCCTCTCCTCTGTCGCCCCTCGGTTCGGTTTTTTCGCCCAGCTCCTCTCTCTCTCTCTTGCCCTGTCTCTGTCGCACACGCCCGCCACCACCGCTGCCGCCTCTGCCGCCGCCAAAACAAATCGTAAAGACGTCGCGCGAGGCGGAGAAGTTACCTCTCTCTCTCTCTCTCTTGGATGTGAAAGAGTGAGAGAGAAGGATGGAAGGAAAGAGAGTTTCCTGAGAGACAACGGAAATCGAAGATGCACCACGCACTCGGACAATAACCTTGCGCGATTCGAAACCAGACGACTGTGTGTCTTATAGTTTAAGGCGAGGCTGAAATGCACATGTGTATATATATATATGTGTATGTATGTATGTACGTGTGGGTTGAGAGGGGAAATGAGATTGGGATCATCGCGGAGTTTCGCGTTGTTTTTTTTTTTCTTCTCGTTGGTAGTAAGCGCGTGGGTGAGGTTTTTTTTTCGTCGTTGTGTTTTTTTTCTTTCTTTCTTGTCGAGGGATGGAGAGAAGAGTGAGAGAGAGAGAGTGGAGGAAGAAGAAGAAGAAGAAGAGGCGGTTTATGTAGCCGTTACGAGGGTCGATTGTGCCAGAGAAGCAACTCGCGTGTGATTGTTTTCGGGGCGAATCGATTGCTCTTGTTGTACATATATATATATATATATATATACACACACACACACACACACACACACACGTATGGTTCGCACGGTGATGTGTATAAGCGTTGAATGAAATCGCACGCTGCGACTCTCGAGGTCATGAATGAAGTGAACGCTGTGTGTATACATATGTGCAATGACTTTTTGTCGGAGCTTTTGCGAGAGACGCGAGTTGTTGTATGTATACGTGTACTACGCGTAACATCTCGCGATGCCAGCTTTTGTGCTGCTAGTTTACAGTGGTTATTGGGTTGTAGTGTGGATTATTTACTTGTAGGGATTCACATTTATGATTTATAGCTGTTTGCTGGTTAAACTTTTCGGTGAAAAGTTATTTGAGAAGAAAGTGAGAGTATTGGATGTCGTATTTTGCGTGATAAAATTACGGAAACATTATCTCAGTTTTTTTTTATTACTTATAAACTTATTTTAATATTTCCTTTAAATAAGATTTGATCTTATCTTACCTATCATTGTAAAATATTCTAATTTATCCAAATAATTCTAACAAGCCCTTACGAAATCCCTACAATTTCCTCATCCGTCAAATACTAATTAAATTTCAATACCGAAACCAATGCTGGTAGAAGCAGCCATATCAAAAAAGATATCAGCTTCGCGCAAAAACTACGCACATCCAATGCTACGAAACTTCACACGTATATATATATATATACACGAAAGCACGCGACTACTACTCATCGGAGTCGAAAGCGAAACCGAAGCCACTGCAATACGAGCGACTAAGCAACCTCTCGAAATCGTTATTTAACGTTCGTGCTCTGCTGCTCCCTCCTGACGATGGCGAATCATCGACCCTCTAATTCATACGCCAGCTCTACGCTAATATCTCCCACCTCTCCACTATACACACGTTCGATGTAACATACACATACACACATGTTTGCATGGTCTTACAATAGCATTGTAAATGAGGATAACGGACATTCGAGCTAAAAAAGCTCCCGTGTGTGTGTGAACAACACAAAACGAGGTTCTCGTATATATACACGAGGTCAAACTTGGGTGATAAGCAGTCGTTCTCTCTCTCTCTCTCTCTCTCTCATGCGTGTCTCTGACTAACACACAACGCGCGTAGCCGATAAAAAGCCATTTTAGACTATACTCTTGCCTCTCGTATGCGGAGAAAGTAAAAGTTATATACGCGCGCGTCTCTCTCTCTCTCTTCAATCGATAGATTTTTCATATTTTTTTCTTCTTCTTTCTTCTATACCTCTTTCTTTTCCGCGCAGGTGCGGTGAAAATTTTCTCTCGATAAACGGCGAGCGCGCGAGCTTATCGCGAGAATGACGCCGTTAACGTCGTCTTAAATCTGAAGGGACGCGCGCGCGGGGGGTTTAATGACGCCGCGGGTTTATGGGGAGGGAGAGAGAGAGAGAGAGAGAGAGCGAGCGAGCATGGATGCAGGCTTGTGATTTTTTTTTTCTTTTCGGGCTGTCGACGACGACAGCGGCAACGGCGTAATTGTCGCTGTAAAGTTCTTTGTTGGGCTATTTTTAGAAATCTGGTCGGATTATGGAGATTTTTAATAGCGATATAGTCGTTTTCGGGCGCTACTCTGCTGCGCACGATGTTTTCCTCAAGTGAAGACATTACGATGGTTGTTTATGGCTTGTTACAAGGGAGAGTAGTGGTGGCCAATTTATAATATCGAGGAAACGTAAGTTGTGTCTATTAAAAAGCTGAGAATAAGATGATGCGAAAAAATTTTGACGATTCGAAATCTCATCGACTTTTATATGTAATATAAGATTATGCGCGTTGAAACCTCTTATCTTCTCCATTAATTTAAACTACGCTTTCAAGATCGAGTTTACTTAAAACGTGCGCACATTATCACAACAAACTTATTTAAAATACACCATACATTCGCGTTAAAATATTACGAAAATCATTAGCAATCGAACACAGGCGGCTCTTTATCTTGATATCCCTTCTCCATCAGACGGCAAACCTTCTCTATATACATTATAAACGCATCTGAAATACATTTATTTAAAGTTTTAAATTGCACTTTGCGCATAAACCTAATTAAAAAAATTGCGCCCGCATGATAAACTCACTTAAGGCTTCAATTTTTATCTCGCTTATCACTCGGTACACGGGAGCTTTTTCATTAAAAATCCGCAAAAAAAAATACTACTTGCCCCCCTCTTGCCCGCCCCTCGTGTTCGCCACCGTTAATCGCGAGCGCCTCATTAAATTATTTTAATCAGCCGCGAACATTAAAGCCTGAGTCCTTTAGGCAGAAAATTTAGACCAATTGCAGAGCTCATGCAAATAATATATACGCTGTCGTCAGATTCGTATACTCACGTACTTATATGCATACACACATACACACACATGTGTGTATACTCTTGAATATTCCAACGTAGTAGCAGCAACAGCAGCAGCATTCGGTCACGTGCTTCCCCTCGGCGCAATCTCAGCGCGTAAGTTCATCGACGTATCTTATCGCGTCAGTGCGAACGCGCGCGCGCTCACGCGATAATGCCGAAACTAAATTCGATGCGCGCTTTTTTTTTCGCGAGGCGCTGTCTCTCTCTCCGCGCGCCTCAGCGCTTATAAATTTTTTATCAATCTGGTACAAGCGACTTCTGCTGTTGCGCTGCTGGAGAAAAAAAAAGACAGCATACACTCAAACGCGGTAATGATTTTCGCTAATAATTAAATATACGCGGTAGCGGCGCCGCTTGGGACTTATTAAAATAACGATGATGCTTATCTCCTGGAGTGCACAGCGTCGATCGCTCAGCACAGTGTAGCCGCCATTTAAATTCGCCCGCGGGAGAAGAAGGCGGCAGTGGCTGCGCATGCGAATTAAAATAAACGACGACAGGGAATTATCTTAAGGCCCCATAATAATTGTTATCAGGACAATAAAATGTTTGCACGCGCGCGCCGCGGGGATACCACCGTGTATGCAACACAACAGGAGACGACGACGACGACAGTCAGCGGGAGAACTGGTTTTTCCAGATTCCTCGCGACGATATTCGGGAATCCGCCTCTGTTGCGCATTTGCCATCGTAGAAGGGAGACATACTTCTTTTTTTGTCTTCCCCGCTTGTTCTTTCTTTCTATCGTCTTTTTGTTTTTATCGTCCGATTCTATTTCGCGACGCCTGAATATTGGGTTGACGGATCGGCGCTCGCTTGAGATAAAAGGAGGAGAGGAGCAAGCGAGAGAGGGAAGAAATCACCTAGGATATTGCACGGATGCTTTAGCCTGTACGTAGACGTCATCGATCATCGTTGCCGCGTGTACGCCGGGCACCATTAATATTCTTTTAGCGAAGAGTGCATCTATTTTATATAAGAAATAGCGGCTTGACATTTTATCGTGAAGAATTTTTAATTAAAATATATTTTTTTTTGGTATATTAACATGAGTTGGTGTGCTTGATTAGAACTTAATGGACATAGATTAAGTTGATGTTCAACTGCGAAAGTGTGGTAAAAAAAAATTCGAAACATTCATATTTATTATGTAATGCTTGGCGTAATGATTTTCTACGCTTTTATTGGCCATATTTTATATTACCATGAGTCTAAATCCTTAAATAATTTATATTTTGATATACCTCAATTGAGTCTTTAAAATTCAACATTTACGAAACGAATATTACCAATAAATTAACAATTTTAATATTTATAATATAATATATAATAACACATATCATTAAACTCCAAAACCCAGTACAACCTGGTCCTCTTCCATACTTCCATCGCCAAGAACATCCAAGAAATCCGAAAGCACACATAATCAAGTCTCGTTGTTCAACGCTCGTCTCCTTCTACTTGCAGATACTGGCACGCCATACGTCTTGTACAAGGACAACATGGAGAGACCCCAAAGCCAGTGGGGCCCTGGCCCGGGATCTCTCCAGGACGCCGGCCTCTACGCCCAGCAGCAGCAGCAACAACAGCAGCAGCAGCAGCAACAACAACAACAGCCGCCCCAGCAAAGCTCATCCTCGTCCGGTAGTCCGCAGCAGGCCTGCGGTCCGCCGGTCGAGGGCGAGAACGGCGGTCAGCCGGCAAGCCTGGCTTCGCCCGTGCCCTCGCCCTATCCATCGGCGCCTCCCGACCAGCCGCAGGCTCTAACCCCACCCGACGAGGACATACAGTCCAGCCAGCAGCAACAGACCTCCCAGCAGCAGCAACAACAAAATGCTCAACAACAGCAACAGCAGCAGCAACAGCAGCAGCAACAAGTACAACAACAGCAACAGCAGCAGCAAGTGCAGAATAGCCAGGGCCAGGACCACTCGCCCCAGCAACAGATCAACGCCCACGACGTCGAGAGGAACGACTGCTTCCCCGGCTCTGCGGCGGGCGAACTACAGCAGTATCCTCAGCATTACTTCAAAGAAGCGAGGCCCCATCCGTCGCCGTCCGTGCCACCGCACATGCTCGCCCCTGGTGGCTTCTCCGCGCTGCACTATCTGAAGCAGCCCGGTGTCATGCTAACGTCCCTCGGCCAGGGCGACGGCGGTCCCGGTGGCCTCGACGCGCATCAGTACAGCGGCGCTGGCGGTCCCAACATGACCGCCGGTCTCCCCGACATCGTCCAACAGAACGGCAAGCCAAGCAAGTCGGCGAACAGCGAACTGCGCCTGTTCAAGTGCCTCACCTGCGGCAAGGACTTCAAGCAGAAGTCGACCCTGCTGCAGCACGAGCGCATCCACACGGACAGCAGGCCTTACGGCTGCCCAGAGTGCGGCAAGCGTTTCAGACAGCAGTCCCACCTGACCCAGCATCTGCGCATACACGCCAACGAGAAGCCGTACGCGTGCGCCTACTGCGAGCGCACCTTCAGGCAGCGTGCCATCCTCAACCAGCACCTGCGCATCCACTCGGGTGAGAAGCCATACCAATGTCCGGAGTGCGGGAAACACTTCCGTCAGAAGGCGATCCTGAATCAGCACGTCCGCACACACCAAGGCGAGCATTTCTCTCTGCCTAACCCAGACTCCCCCACAGAGGAGGGGGGCGCGCCCTTAACGCCGGGACGGCTAAGTCCTGCCAGTCGCGTCTCCACCGTCACGCCCGATCCCTGATAAATTAATATTTTCGAGGCTTTGTCGAGAGCTACTACTACTGCTACTGCTACTTTTTTGACTAGCACTGCTAATATTGTCATCCACTGTATACTATTTGCTACTACTACTGTCGCTACCATAACTAGTGCTAGTACTAGTATTAATAATTTCCAATACCCCCACCGACTACATACAGGCAGCTATTTCACTGGCTTAGTACTTCCTGGGGGCTCGGTTTGTGATACGTAGAGGGCGCCACAGTACGAGAACACAAGATGGCGCGTTTTGTGAATAATCAGCTGACTAGTAGTAGGCCACAATCTTGTGTTCTTGCACCGACGGTTCCTTCTGTAGACTAATTTTAATTGCTTTTATAAATAATTCCTGGTGACTCCTTTCGTCTTGCGGAAATCCAACATTTGTATTAAATACAAATGCTGCTCTGGTTCTTTGTCAAAATTATACGCCACATTGTATCCATGACTTGAAACGTTTTGTTAATTTTGGTACTATGCAATCTGGAACTATGAGACAAAAGTACCGAAATATTTTATATTGTTAAACCAATCAAATGTTTATAATGTGTATAAATAAACGGTTTTTTCATTAAAAAAAAAAAACAATGGATTTTTTACCAAGACGTCAGGGCAATGTGAAACTGCAACTTGACACCATCACCCTCTTTGAAACCAACCTGAGAACTAAATGTATATAAAAATATGCTTTACTAATCCCGGCCAACCTATATTTATCTCCCTCCTGCATCGCAAAGACACTCATTTATCCTCACGCGCGTCGAGTCATGATCGCTTCATAGTTTCCGCTTTTACATTTATGTGCATCAGCGCAGAGACTTAACAACAGCTAACCAATGATACCATAATGCAAGAGATTTAATAAAGCACGAAAATCCTCAGTTTCCAAAATTCAGAAACACGGGAATGCTTGCCATCCGTTGTTCCAACATTCGTATCGCGCATAACAGAGGAACCGAATCAAATCCAATCGTTACCGCAGCCAACTAATACATAGATTAGAACAAAAATAACGAAAACCGTTACTCGCGTATTCTTCTATTAAAAACAAAAAAGTAAAACACGCAATTAATCACAGACTTTCTTCGTGGATCCTCTGGGCAATGCCGTTGTCCCCATTAAAACGTTCCATTCTCCGCTTTGTCATTTCAGACGTGAGTCCGCACTTGATCTTCAAAAACGGGATGACGCCGACCCTGTGGCCCCAGGACGTTCCGTTCCCACCAGAGGAGGGTAAGGAGGAGGTCGCCTCGACGTTCGGCGACACGGACACGCAATCGGGCGCGTTCAGCCCGGCGCCCGGTGATGGCAACTCCAGCCAGTACCCGGCCTACTTCAAGGATCAGAAGGGTGGTAATCACGCGGTCTTCGGCTCGGCCGGCGCTGGCGGTGGTGGCGCCTCCTTTGGTGCTCTCCAATACATCAAGCAACAGAGCGGCGCTGGTGGCGTCGGTGCCAACGGCAAGTGCCTGCCCGACGTCATCCAACACGGGCGCTCGGCTGGCATGCCTCTTTACGTGCGTTGTCCTATCTGTCAGAAGGAGTTCAAGCAAAAATCCACACTGCTGCAGCATGGCTGCATACACATCGAGTCGAGGCCGTATCCTTGTCCCGAGTGCGGCAAGCGCTTCAGGCAACAGTCTCATCTGACCCAGCATCTGCGCATCCACACGAACGAGAAACCCTACGGTTGTGTCTACTGCGGCCGCAACTTCAGGCAGCGCACCATTCTGAATCAGCATCTGCGAATACACACCGGCGAGAAGCCGTACAAGTGCCAGCAATGCGGCAAAGATTTTCGGCAGAAGGCCATCCTGGACCAGCACACGCGCACCCATCAGGGCGACCGACCGTTCTGCTGTCCCATGCCCAACTGCCGACGGCGTTTCGCTACAGAGCCCGAAGTGAAGAAACACATCGACAACCACATGAACCCACACGCGGCCAAGGTCAGGCGGAACTCGAGCAGCGATACGAAGCCACCAGGCGGCACCGGTGCCACTGGCGCTCCCACAGGCCTCGGGCCCGTGACAGTGGCCCGGGGTCTCACACCCACCGTCGTCAAGCCCGAGCTCTACTTCCCCCAGTGCTACGCGCCAGCGTTCAACCATCAGCCCGCCGTTTCCTCGGCCCAGTTCCCCGGCCCGTCGAATGTGGTCGTCACCGGGGAGTTCAAGCCGCCCACCGGGTTGCCGCCCCAGTGACTAGCCGTCCATCCTGCGGCGTACTAGCAAGCAGGAATACCGCTGAGATTTCAGCGATGCCTCAGTACAGTCGGCACTAGCAGCAGTAGCAGCAGCCACCACAACATGACGTCGCCGCCGCCACCACCGCCGCCGCCGCTCCATCATCATCTTCATCATCACCATCAGCAGCAACAGCAGCAGCAGCAGCAACAGCAGCCCCAACAACATCAACCGCAACCGCAGCCACAGCAGCAGCAACAGCAGATCTCGTCCTCGTCGGCATCGTCGTCGCCCTCGTCGGTCGCCTCGTCCTCCTCGTCGCCGGAGAGGTGCGCCAGCCAGCAGCCCCAGCCCCAGCCGCAGCAACCGCCTCTTCAGCAGCTCTATCCTTGAACGACGTAGGACGACAGGCGCCAGGAACCAAACGAAACGAAAATACGACATACTACTTCAACAGCAACAGAAGCAGAAGCAGCAGCAGCAACAGCACCGGAAAGAACCGATTAACAATAAGGATTGCTCGTCTGTTGTATAGGGAATTGTTCTTCCGATTTGTGTTTTTTTTTTGTTTTAACTTTTTTTTAACGCACTATACTTTATTTTGTTGATCTTTAACTGCCGACTCGCATTTCTTATAAACTCGCCACCGAGTTTCTCTGGCCCCCGCGAGTTGCGAGAACACACGCGAGCGGGTGTTCTCCGATGGACGCGCGCAAGAGAAACGAGGGCGAATTCACGTACAGAAGGTAACGTATATATATACATAAAGTACATATATATCAACGAATGAAAACTCGTCCGATGCCCTCCCCCACCCGATTCACGCTCGACGATATAGCATAAATATATATATATATGAAACATACCATGCCGGTTGTTTCTTCTTCGTGTACACACTGCATCATCTCGCAGGTTATTCTTTTTGTTTCTTTACCGTCACGATTGTTCGAGTCACATTACGAGGAGCGTCGAAGTTCGACTCGCGCGCGAGGCCATGAGAATCGCATTTTTTTTCCTTTGAAATATATACGGTATACCGTTTTGTTTTTCGTTTTTTTTCGTGTCCGTTCAAAAAAAAAAAAAAAAACGTTTTCATTCACACGCTGAGTTATTCTCGCCAAATGGGTTGAACATGTTCGATTTTCGACTAGACTGAAATGATTGTGATAAATATTTAACTTGCCTATGTTTAGAGAAAAAAAAAATGAATAAGAAGAAAAAGAGTCCGAAAGCCGAGATAGGGTAGTAGGATAAAACACGTAGGTCGAGGGGTAATTAAGTGTTAAAAGCGTCAGAGAAATGAAAAAAAAAGTAAATAAATAATGAGAAACAAGACGAAAAAAAAAATAGTTCATGCAATGATGCGTCCGATGTGCCGCGACAGGTCAGATGATGATGTGAGAAAGGGAGAGAGACGGTTCTCGAACGAACGTGTCTGTACATATGTATAGCGTGTATTTTACCTTGGAGGATTATAAAGTTAATCAGGTAAGCGAGATAACGAACGAAAGAAGAGGGATTTAAGCGAGAAAGGGAGAAAAAGAATAAAAATAGGATGAATCGCGCGAGTATGAAAGAGTTGTAGAAGCGAGGACCGAGTGAACGGATTCGCGAAAGACTGCGCAAGAGTATAGGGTAAGAGATGCGGAAGCGAGGATTAGAATCAAAAGATTAACGAGAGAATCGGAATTTACATGCATTTATTACTACTCTCCACGAGCACACATACAGAGACAAACACAAAACCCACACACACTCATTGGGGTTTTCCCCCCCACACATACATATACCTGATCAGCGACGCGAGAAGCCAAGCTTTCTCGGTCACTCATCGGCGCGCGACTATATATATATATTAAAATAGGCTCTTTGTATATCGAATATATGTGAAACGAGAGAGAGAGAGAGAGAGAAAGAAAGAAAGAGAGAGAGAGAGAGAGAGGGTACGAGTCTCTTTTAGGGGGGGCTGTCCCTGTTAACGCAATTCGAATGTATATTTATATATATACAGCCACGAGCAACCGGTTATAGTTTAATTGACAGTGACGCGAATGTTTTTTCATTGTTTTTCTTTTCTCTTTTCCTTTTTACGTCCTTATATTTTTGGTCGAAGAGAATAATCAAGATTGGTGCTGAATAAGATAGGAGATATGAAAGAGAGAAAGAGAGCGAAGGTGAATAGTGTTTGAGGCGCGAGGGTAGGAAGATAGAGGCCGGGAGGAGACAAGAGATAAGCGAGACGACGGAGGAAATGTGGAAGAAGGCTGAGACACCGTAGTGGTAGTGTAATTAGGATAGTTGATAATAAATTGTAGCTCAAGTTTAAAGGAACCACACGCGCGCGTATGATGAGGTTGGCGGCCGTTCAGCGCGTGCGCGTCACTCTCGTGTTGACATTATCATTCGTCATTCATCATCATTTTACCATTGATCATCATCATAGTCATTTTTCATTACCATTATTCACTATCATCGCCATTATCATCATCATACTCATCATCATTATCATTGTCATTATGATCGTGGAACATCATTTTCATCCTCATGATCCCCTCATATTTATCATAAATCATCTCATACCTTTATTGCGTCGTTATTATTGTCTTGAACGTGATCGTCATGGACTTCATTCGTACATTTCGTGGCAATACTTAACAAATTTTACGTACTAGATTATAGTCGTTTAAATTTCTACATTAAGACGTGTGATCTCTCTTTATTATTGTATATTACACAATACACTATGATCTATACTTAGTACGAGATACGGATATATATGAAGAATAAATAAAAATATATATATATATATTATATATATATAAATATATATATATTAATTATTATGTATTAGATATTCTATATAGTCTTTTAATTTGATGAGAAAAAAAAACAGAGATTTGAGATGATAATTGTGTGGCCATATTTACTATGGCCTGTTCGTAGTGCCTCGGAATTGCTGCTAACTGGTGCAGTGATTTAATTTTATTTTTTAGTTGTACGTGCGTGTGTACGTATGTGCATGTGCATTATAAATATTTACATATACGTATACAAATCGCGTATAAATATTGAAAAAAATAAATAAATAAATACTTGCAATTAATGATACTCCGATTATACAGGATTAAAAGTGGATGAAAAATGTGCTCTGAAGTGTTATTAAGGGAATTTTAAGGATATAAATAAACCGTGTCATGGAAGAGGTGTCACGTTAAAAAATAAAAAACGACTCATTAGGATGTAAGTCTTATACCGCGTATACATATTAAAAGAAAATAAAGAAACGTGTGAACGCATAATATATAGGACGCGTATATATTGTGCGAGTTGCGCCAAAATGTATATTTACCGCGCTTTGACGATGTGATTGTGGCTCTCAAAGTCTTTCTTAAAAAAAAAAAAATTTACGTTTAATCTCACCCGCTTTTGTCGATAAAAATCGTAACTTTAATGAAAACGATGATGTGTCTATAATTATCTTTGCCGATTTCACAAAATCGTAGCAACGATTTTCATTATTATTAACGTTATAATTGACATTATCGTTATATATTAGGAACTCATGCCGTGCCGCCAATTTATTCGAGTGCCTTGATTTCGAGTCCAAAAGAAAAATAATCGATCGACCAATCGCAAAGCGAACAATTATTACCGATATTATCGGTAGTATCGAACGTTTTCGCCATGACTCATCGATAATTCTAAAAGTGATATTAAAAACAAGAAGACTTATGTAAAAATTAGGCTAAATTTGTGATTTCGGTGTAAAAAGGGTAGAAAAAAAATTTAGGAATTGAAACGGCACATGCACAAATTGGCGGTTCGAAGTCAAAGGATAAAAACATACGCACTAATACACTCACACACAAACATATATATAAATACACACGCGCGTACGCGTGCACAAGACACAAAGAGCAAAAGCAGGAAAAAAATTCGGACACTGGAGAATCTCAAGGTCGCGAACGCGACGTGGTTTCGCTCGTTATACGAAAAAAAAAGACGTGTGCGCGCACATATAGTCTTCTCTCTACCTTTTTTTTATATAATATACACATATACCTACACACACACGCATATCCAGACAAACACACTTGATGAACCGAGCGCGTAATAATGGCGTGTGTGCGCGCGCGCGCGTCTCTCCATTTGGCGGTTTTCGCGCGTACTTCCGGTACCGATGAAAGAATGCTCATGTATACGCCACACGCTACGAAAGATAATAATGTGTGCAAGGTGAACCCTTTTTTTTTATGCACGGAATGAAGAAACGAGATGAAATGAAACGTGCGTGTGTAACATGCGCTTGTATACCGAAAGCGCTGGTATATATAGCTCGATAGTAATTTCTCAGTTCTATATCCATCTGTTTTTTTTTTGTATTTCACTTTTTTATCACTCAAGCTCCGATGAATACCTCAACGTAGATTTTTTTCCGTTGTCTCAATGTTGCATTGATAATATTATTGATTTTTATTAACTCTTTTTTTTTATGTTTTTTCACTGTTTTTTTTTATATTTTTCACAAGTGTATAATTACCTAGCCGACTAATGAGAGTTCACTGAACAGATTACATAGGGACTTTTTTTTTTCTCTCTGCGCTGGCGCGCCGTGACTGAAAGACAGGCCGCGAGAACACACAAACACGTACAGACACACAACTGCCAAACCGTACGTAATGTACAATATAATATACAACTCTGTTTTTTTTATTTTAGTTAAAAAGATGCATCACTTGTTTTTCAACGCCGAGAAGTAAATGAAATATGTATAAAGCAAAGTTAAGTTTGTACTATGCAAGTATCTCGGTTACACACAAACACAATATATTATAAACGTTTTCTTTTTTTCTTTCTTTTTTTTTAGTAGAGAACCGACTGCGTATTCTCATTTTTTTTCCTTATTTTTTTTTATCGACGTTCCGGTTTATTCAGGTCTGTAGGTTGGAATAGTGATAGAGGCGTGCAATACCTATAATCAATTTTTTTTCATTTTGTTTCCATAGTAGAGAAAAATAATTATTGAACGTTATATCAGTTAAGAGAATTACGTTGACAATGATGATTATTAACTTGCAGTCAGAGAATGATTCCACTACTGGTTCCTAACAATAGCGTTACTCGTTGATGGAATCTTTTTGCATGAAAGATTCTGATGATCTCTAAAAGTCGAGATTCATAAATTATAATGTGGAAAGATTGTTGAAATTCTACTTAAACCGCTTTTATTACATAATATAGTAACACTATAAGCAAAGTTAGAACTTTATATTGTTGAGTTTTGGTCAATACAGGTGTATATTATGTTTCCAGCAATATTTTTAAATGAGAAAAAATTCAATAACTATAATCAAAGAGTTACAATAATAAACAATTTCTTCACATTATAATTTTTGCATCTCGAATACCCATATGCAATCCGCCATTACAAACTTATTCCTGTTGTTATTGGTTTTACCATAATTTTAAAACCATATTTTTTATTGGATTTCGTAGAGGAATTTTCTCTGAGTGGTAAAAAGCAACAAATGAATCCTCCATAACAATAATTCACCCAGCACAATATATTACCGGACTTTCGTGCGCGTCAGAAAAAAAAAATAAAGAAGCATTTAAACACACGCTGAGACGTCGAGAGAATCTTTTTCTTGTAAGATGCGTACTTAACTTTTTGCATTTACTACGTTTTAAGGAACGATAAAGAATGGATCTTTCATATAATGTAAATTACCCTGATGCATATTACCGGCTAGGCGCGACATGCATTTCATTATTATATATATATACATGTGTTTTAACGCTGAAAACGGAACGAAAGAGGTTTTCGAGGACTTCGGCAAGGGATAGAGTAGATAAAAAGTAACTTTTGTATTGACGACAATTTGCATTTTGTGTCACAGGGTGAAAATACTTAAGGTTTTCCTTTTTACCCGTCTTTTGTTCTTTTCATTTCGTATACACTTCAAATGACATATACAGTAAAAAAAAATAAAGCAAATGAGAAACGAAACGAACAATTAGCATTAGAAAAAGAGGAATAAGAACACATACACACACACATTTGTCTTTTTTTTTATTAGTGTAAATTATATTTAAGCCTAAATCGTAGGCAAACATGTAGATACGGACAGATCCTTGTTTTTATCTTTATTATTCTTCATTGCCATCATTGTAATTATTTGTAACGCCAATATTATTATTACTAGTTATTTTATTATTACTATTATTGCTACTATTATTACTATTTTTGCTGCTATTATTATTATTGTAATATCTTCTCGACTCTCTGCGCCATAAAATCCGTTTATACAAGTATACTATATACCGGTCGTACACGAGTGAGAGAGAGAGAGAGAGAGAAAGAGAGAGAGAGAGAGAGAGAGAGAGAGAGGGAGAGAGAGAGAAACATTCGACGACTTGAGCATATGTACGATGAAAAAACGAAAGGAAGGGAATAATAATGATGATCGCGCGCGTGCGTGTATATGCAAGTCGAACGCCATTTTGTTTTGTTGATTGTATATCGCGGAAGACTCGCTATATACCACTACTATATATATATATATACACACATACACATTACTACCATTTTGTTGTTTCTCTGTGCATATATACATATATAGCCGAACATTAGCTGTCGACCGTTACTTTTATACGTTATCGTTACTGATATCTCGCAGTCACAAAATCCATCGTGTGTGGTGTGCGCGCGTGTGGGTGTGTGATATTATTTACGACGAATGCCATGTTTTTCTTTTTGTCTTATACACAGCGAACCGTTTTTTCTATCTTTTTTTTTGGTTTTTTTTTTGTACGCCATCCTTCCCTCGATTGTCAGCCGCCATTTCAGTCGTATGCTAAAAAGCACCACGGAGAGATAAAGAAAGAGAGACAGACGCGCGAGAGACTCGCCATTTTGCATGGGACACGTCGTTTCGCGATGAATATCTCATTCACTTTCGAGCGTTGCACCAGGCAAATGGGAGTTTTGCATGAAAATCCCTTATCTGCTGACGTACTGTTTTACCGACCGTGAATATGATAATCGATTCTAATAAATCAACTCTGTCGTGGAATTTCATTCTCACCGCGTATATTCTTGTAATGGTTTTTGAAAATTGAAAAGTCATCTAGAACGCGAGAGGAATGCAATTTTACTGGATAAGATTATCTTGTTTAAAGATAGCTATGATTTATGCAGTCGGTAAAACTGTTCATCGATAAATATTCAAGCCAACTTGGATGAATAATGGCTAAACAAACTTTTCAATACACTCTTGTCTTTCATCATTGTAACTTTTAATTGAAACGATCGAATAATGAGATTTTCATCGGGAAAATATTTGGAAAACTTTAAGTTTAAGTGGCTTTTTCTACTTTGTTGTTACGCAAGACGGACGAGCGATTTTTTCTGCGTCACTTTAGTTCTTTCTCGCTCTATTTTCCTTTTTTTTACTTCCTCTGCAATTCAAGCACATCGTGCCATAAACGACTAGTTTATTAGCCCACAGCGCGTCTTCCTTTCTCCCCTTATCGATTTTGAGTCTTTAAATGCCACCTCGGGAAAACATTTTGAAATAATTTCCGACACCCCGCGAAATCTTCGTATTGATTTAGCGAACTGGCGCAAAATTATTTCCTAAGCTTGTCAAAACTTTAAATTTCAAATATGGAAAGTTGGTTTGTGCAAAAAGTTTAAAACTTTTCCTCGGAAAAAGTCTGCTGCGATATTGAAAAGAAAATAGAACATGAGATTTGAATGTTTTTCTTGATCTTAAGCAATCTGTTTTCTTTTACCACAAATAACAATTATTGTTTAAAACACAGGCGAATTTGTAACAAAGCTTTGACATTTTAAAAATACAAACCCAACCAGAAACTATTTCAGAATGGATTTTCCCGAGAGCTGCACGTACACACGTTTATATATACATGACTGCACGCGACTGCGGGCCCGCGACGATTTCTTCCTCCCCCCGCGGCGAATCTTATTCCGTCTAAAGTAAGCGGCGATTCACTCCGCAGAAAACAGATACATATACAAACAAATATATACGCAAACGTCTTCCTCTCTCTTCTTTGCGAAGAGACACGTAACACAAAACAAACAGATTATAATAATAAAAAAAAAGAACAAAGTTACAAAAACCGGACGACAAAATAATTTTGTACGACAGCACTGCGAGCAATATTATTTTGTCACTCATCACATATATATTATAATAAGCTGCGCGTTACGCGCATACACATATATAGGAGCAGCAGCGTCGAACGCGAATCTCATATTATAATAATTGTTATTACAAAGCGTCGTCGCGTATAAACGCGCGCGCGTTATGAGCGAGCGAGTCGCGATCACGTGACCATAATTACAAACAGAATCCGATTTTTATACAAAATAATAGATATTATATACATACAGAGGATATATATACACTTATTATACATATATGATACGTATACTGTTGAAACTGCCATCTTGTTGTGCGTTCTCATGTGCCCGTCGAGGTACAACCTTACCGCGCATGCGTACGCGCGTGCGCAGAGCTGTTGTTTATATAAGCGCCCGTCAAACCGCCAAACGCCGCTCAATATGGACAAAGTATAAAGAAAACTATGATAAAGATAGCCTGTAAGCCGCGCATATATTTATATTATTATACACAAACTGAGAGAGAGAGATTAAGTAAATCGAGACTCTATAATAGCTACCGCCTCCTACAATAGACATGGTAAAAAAAAAAGAAAGAAAATATTGTTTTTTATTGCTCGTTTTTTATTGATAATAACTCACTATAAGACTCACAACACAATCGACGGGTTGCTTGTGCGCTTATGTGCGCATGTACGCATTCGCGCCCAACCGTTTCTCGACGGGCACGATCGGCAATTTCAATTTTAATTCTTATTATACGACCGTCGACGACGTCGCCGTCGCCGCCGCCACCGCCACACCGCCATAGCCTTTTTTATCGTTCTCTCGCCGCCTTTCGTCTCGCTCGCTCCTGACGCTGCTCTCGTGCACACTGTGCGCGAAATTTTCGAAAGTCGCGTCGAAGGGACGACAACGCGTGCGCGCACCAATATGTGTGTGTGTGTGAGTATGATTGTGTATGTGTACGAGCTTTAATATATATAAATTCGAGACTACACCTTTCTTTGTCCCTTCTGTTTTTGTACTACTATTACTATTATTATTACTATACTATATTGTTGCTGCTGCTCGACTTTCCAACTTTGTTTGTTTTTCGTTTTTTAATTATTTCTTTTTTTTTTTGACTTCTTAAACTATACATACACACAAGTGCAATACGATGAAGTGGAGAGAGCTGCGCGCAATATGAAAGAAAACAAAAAACGAAAAATCGAATGAACGATTTTTTTTTTTTTAATGTAGGCGATTATTGAAGGAAGGCAAGGAAAGGAGTATATATGAGAAAAATTGAGAGTGAAATTCGAGGATACGATATATTATTATTATTATTATTATTATTATTATTAATATTATTATTCTATATGTCGATTATGAGCGACGATGGACTTTTTTATATACTTTTTCTTATATTTTTTAGGAAATAAATTATTATTTTTGTTTCAAATTAAATTGGCTGTTCTTTTCATTTCGAAATCACAATTGTATGTATATGTTGAGTGGGATATATTATTATTATTATTATTTTTATTACTATTATTATTATTATTTTTTATGTGAACGAGGAGAGCGGAGAGCTTGCAAGCAGAGAATTATGTGTATACTTTCTTTGAGTTTCTCCTTACTTTTTTTGTTCGTTCTTAATAGAGTGTAAAGCAAAAGAACCGCACACGATAATAAAATGAAAGTTGACGCTCGCGCAGCTCAAGAAAATAAGAAAAGATCGATTCTCTCGATTCAAAAAAATGACAAAAAAAAAAAAAATTTTGAGTCTTTGTGAATTTCTTTTATTGTTAATTTTTGTTAAGGCGCAGCTGTCCAGGGTTTATCGGTAAACCGATCTCGAATCGAACGCGCCTTCGATACACATATAATCGTGTCGATACTTTTCAACAAACATCGATTATGATATTCCTCCTATATTATTTCGTTGAAAAAGACTGTACGAGAAATTCTAACCATTAACTTTGCACTAATCGAACGCGCGTTCGATACATATCACACATCGGTGCATCGATAACTTCAGGCAGCTCCGCGCGTAGAACTGAAATAGTAAGCAAAAAATATAAGCACGAGAGAGATAAAGACTGCGATCTTTGTACTTTCATGAGAGGGATGAGACGACGAGCGCGTTGAGTTAATACAGAAAAAAAAAATGAGAAAAAAAAAGATGATGAAAAATCGAGCTGTTCCTTTCCCTCTCGGCCCGTGGCCGTTAAAAAAGATACGCGCACTGGAGCTGAGAGAAAAAAAAAGCCGGGGAATGCTCGAGCGTCGAAATGAGAGAGAGACTATTTCTAGATCGGAACGAGGTTCCTATAATAGGTCGCAACTTTGCAGGAGAGCGAGAACGCGCGCGTGCATATATATAAATATATAAATATACAGTATGTTAATACTTATTATTATTATTATTATTATTATTATTTTTTGTGACTGACGAGAGTTGAGTGCGCCGCGACGAGGCTCGTGCGAATGAGTATAAATATAAATATATATATATATTATACGTATAACTCTGTTTTTTTTTTCACCCTACGTGTTTGCGAAGCGCGCGAAATTTTGAATTCATGCGTGTGTATATCTATGTGTGTGCGTGTGTGTGGGTGAACTGAAAGCGCGTGAAACAAGCGCGCGCGCCTCGTCGCGATCCGCCACTGTTCTGTTCTGTTCTGTTTTTTTTCCATTTTCACTTTTTTATACCAATAAAACTTACAATAAACACGAGATGCCTTATAAATGTTTTTATCATGATTTTGTTTCATTATTTTCTTACTCTTTCTATATGTTCCGTTTATCCTGGCACACACACTTTGATCTATTCACTTATTATTGTTTCTATCCTTGTTGTTCCTTTCTTTCAATTTACTGTTTTCCTTCGGTTATTTCCTAGATCAGAAACAAATTGATAATATTATTTAACGATATTTCATATATATTTTATAATTGTAAATGATTTTTCCTGTGTTAGTAAATTTTCTATCATTTTATTTAGTTGATTTAGTTATTCATTTATAGAAACAGCACTTACAGACAACCACATTATATACAAATGACTGATTTTTACAGCATATTAAAATCAATTAATAAAGGAAAATCATTTTTGCAGGATTATTTATACTATATGTGATATAGTTTATACTGTATTCTAGCACCCACTGTCGCTGACCTGGTCTTCATCGGTAAGTTTTTGCAGCTCACCAAATCGTATTATAAGTGTCTTTAATATATTCGTAATCAATATATATAAAACTAGCATAAATTTACTTTTGTTACTTTAATCGTTCTTTAATATTATAAAATATCTTTAACACTTCATATCGCAAAAGTAAATTTTTGCAGTGTAACTCTTTCCTAGTTTAAGTAATATTAAGTATTTAATATATAAGTAATATTAATAATTTGACATCACACCATAATATGTCGTAGATCTATATTATACATTGATTATAATTTATTGCTATTAATTAACAGCACATATAAAAACGGCATGAAAATTAATTCAGTTTATCTATAATATAACGCAAAACTTTCTTATCGCATACATATACATATATGTACACCACGACATTTTATCAAGTTTACTGGAAATTACAAGGTGTTAAAGTATTAATCAAATTATCAAGAAAACCACTACAACCCCACGCATTTTAATCGTCCTCCTCAGACATGCTGCGCAAGTCGCAAAACCTCTTGCGTCGCATATCACACTTCGCAAATCCGCAGCATCAACAACAGCAATCCGGCGCTTAAACACACCTAAAACAACAAAAAAAAAAACAAAAAGATCCACAACTTAAAAACGCGCAATTCCGCAGCAACGAACAAAAGCCTTCTCCTCCTTTACCATCAAACCAACCAAGCAACAAAACAAAAACCACACGCGCGCAGGCGTACAAAAAAATTGAGTCACTGGGTTTTAATTCGCGCGGTTTTTTCCCCTCTGCGTCAGCATCCCATCGCGTGTGTGTGTGTGTGTGTGTGTGTATATATATATATATATATATATAAAAGCTTTTTGCAAATGACGCGTTGTAGCTATGCATCGTAGCATCAGCAACAGCAGCAGCAGCAGCAGCAGGCGTTCGAAGGAGCTGCTTTGCTATATACATGCTGCCAAAAAACCAGTCGGCTGAAGGGGCGGAGGGACAACGATGCCGACGACGACGAGGAGGAGCAAGACAGAGACGGAGATAAGGCTACAAGTAAGAGAGAGAGAGAGAGAGAGAGAGAGAGACTCTCGAGGGGATCCGGTTAGACCGGTTGTGCGAGATGTTAGATTTTCGCGGGATCGCACTTTCGGTTTCGGAATATGCGCGCGAGCGAACGAACGAGCAAGCGAGCTGCTCGGCCGTGTCCTTGAGCATAAAAGTTTCGAAGGATATGCGCGAGCGCAGAGGAGAGGAAAGAGAGAAGAGAAGAGAAGAGAAGAGAGGTGTACGTGGACGGATTGCACTTTGTTTGATTCTTCCCCTGCTGGTTTCTTTGTGCGTGCTGCTGTTGCTGTTGCGAGCTCTGTATATATGTATATGTGTGTGTCTGTGTAAAAGAGAGAGAGAGAGAGAGAGAGAGAGAGAGAGAGAGAGAGAGAGAGAGAGAGAGAGAGAGAGAGACAGCGACAAGCCAAACAGCAAAAATAGCAACAACAGCGTGAATGTACCAAGACCTGAGTCATTAAGAATTCGTGGGCTGAGATGAAGCTGATGTGTCTGAATGATGCGATTGGAAAAAAATGAATAGGTTTCTTAATATATATATATAAATATGCCTGATGCGGTCCGATATATATGTGTCTGTATTACGATGTTGACTTTGACGGCGCATCGCGCGTTCTCTTATAATATACTTCACGCGACGTTTTAACGTGCAGAATTATTTGCGATAATGTCAATAACAGAGCGAGGATTCAATTAAAAACCCATTGCAGAGAAAAATTTTAAACGTTTCGCAGTGAAGATACGCATCGCGCGTTGTGTACTCCAAATGCTATATACTAAATATATATATATTTTTACAACATACCGTATTGCCGATTTGAATTTAAAGACACTTCGTTAGAGAGGAAAATTAAATGTTTGTTTCTTGATATAAACACTGTGAAGAGCCGCCGTGATAAACAAATATGTATACACATGTTTGTACCATATAGTATAGAAATATCAATTGAGTCTTCACTTTTCGATGTAAAACTACGATAAAAAAAGAAGAAAAAAAGATTCCAATTATCCTTTTTTATATTGAACAGACGCGTTCATTAAAACATAAATCCATCATCCGCTACGTCGGAAATTAATTCTACATAAACAATACCCAAAAAGTAATATAGAACAGCCAAGTCCAAGTTCTTCGCGTGTATTTACTTACTCTCGTAATCTGCTGCGCATATATACTACACACACACACACACACATATATATATACACACACACACACACACACACACACTCACACACACACACACACACACACTATTCGCGTCGCGAAATCGATTATTTCGCTGTCGCGACAATTATTATTATTATTTTCCACGCACGGACTCTCCTCTGCCCCTCTCTCTCTCTCTCTCTCTTTATTTCTGTCCGCAGTGTATAGCCAGGTAGGATACTTATAAATCCTGCGCGTGCGTTTGCTCGGCTGCGTTCGCTCGCTGGCTCACTTCTCGTTCTTTTATTGCTCAAGGTGAGCCGCACCGAGGCGATTCGGCGCGCACATGACTCGTATATATGTGTATGTATGTGTATGTGTATATATATATATATGTATGTGTGGATAGACGAGAGTGAGAGAGAGAGAGAGAGACAGAGAAGTCTTTTTGTTCCGCACGATGCGGATGTTCCGCCCAGGGGTTTCGTTTGCAAGGAGGATCAGACGCAAAAAACGAAAAAATTCAGTGGGTGGATCGAATGAATGTTTAAATAATAATAATATAAAACAACGTTTTTTTCAGTTGTTATTCGTGTTGAATATAATGGATTGAGAGCGATTAATTTCATGTTGGGAAATACCGAATAATTAATTGCGTTCGTCCTGTTCACGGGGAATGGCTAAAAAAAATTCGTTCGTAAAAACAATAATGCTGTACATTAATTGTCCATTGTGACGTACAATATAATATACAAGGATCTAAAAAAATTTTTTTAAATTAATTTCGCATTTTACAACGCTCGTAAAAACTTTACTGATTTGTAGCCTCTTGTCTCTCTCTCTTTCTCCCACGAAAAATGGACCACTACTGTCTGATTTTTCGGAAAAATCCTTCACAACTCGCACTTATTATCATAATTTATCGTTACAAATTTTAATCCCATTCGTAATAACGCGGTCACAAAAGTCACCGAAAGTTTGAAAAATCCAAACATCCCGATCTCGTGCATCTATATATATATATATATAAGACACAGCGTTCGCGCGGTCATACGCATTCAATTTAAACTTTCACGAGCGATAAAGTTTTTTTTATACCCTCACAGAGAAGCTACTGGTCAAAATCACATTCCCATCATCCATCCCCCAAACACTCGACGACGACGACGAGAAGTAAACGAGAAATTGAGTTCACACGCCCACATATATATAAATACATATATACCAATCTTATATATATATATATATATATATATATATATATATACACACATACATACGAGTGGCAGGGGTGAAACCTCGCTGTCATATCACATTCATATACATGCGCTGCGAGGGAGGAGACGATACTTATATCCGCGCGTGTTTTTTTTTTTTGAGCATTAAAAAACTTTTTATTATACGACTAAATTTCGGCGGTGGGAATAGCCGTAAAAACAAAAGTTACGAGCGATTATCAGTTCGTGCGGGCGCGTTACACATCCAATGTATGTGTGTATATACACTCGTCTTGGCTGATTTTGTTTCCCTCATCCGCGAAGAACTTTTTAATTAAAAAACAAGAAGAAAGAAAGAACTCGTATATATAAGTACACATACACACCCCTTATTATACGAGTATTATACATCGTTGCGAGACAATATTTATACTTTTTAGTAAACATTTTTATTTGCACAGTATATATATATATACACCTTAACGGTGAAAACCAGAAACTGCACCCACCGCGCCCTTCTCTCTTTCGCTCACTCACAATAATTATCCGATTTTAAATCTCGCGAATTGCATCCAACAGCAGCAGCAGCAGCCGGCGACGGCCAATAATTACGCGTAATTCGGCTGTAAATTATTTTGCGAAAACGCTTGCGTTCGTTAGCTCGTACACCTTAATCAGCGCGAGCTCGCGAAATAAGAAAACTCCCCTCTCGGCATAATAATCTTGTTATATATATATGTGTGTGTATATATACATTTTTCCTATACACCACAAGTATATATATATACACATAGTATCGCGCTAACGAACTTTTCACGCGACTCGTCACCATCGTCGTCGTCGTCGGCAGCATTACTCTCCGCGTTCCAATTAAAGGGAAAAATTTTTACACGCGCGTATATACATATACCTATATGTATATACATATAAGAGGGTGCGACGACTACGACGTTGGCGGTAGTGGTAGCAGTGGTGGTGGCTACGCGCAGGATTTTCATGGCGCGTTGCGGTAGTGCAGCGCGGTATATAGCGTCGATCGAAGCTTTTGCTGCATCGGGCGATAAATTTCGTGTGCTGGAAGGAGGAGGAGGAGGAGAAGGAGGAGGTGGAGGAGAGATGACCCGCTTCCTAGAATTTTTTTTTACTCAGGACGAGAGAGAGAGAGAGAGAGACTCTTTGCTTTTTTTGCAGGGGAAAATAAATTATTCGAGGTGGTGGTAGAAGGGGAGGTTGATGAATTAATTGCCCTGGGATTGAGAGCAAGAGGCGATAAATAAGAAGAGATTTCGGGTCTCGCGCATAGGTTTTCGGCCTGAGTGGGTTAGAGTTCACGATACGCGATGAGGTTATAATACAGAGGTATAGAGGGTTGATGGCTGTATACGTGAAGACTCGTAAATAATATTTTTGCGGTTCACGTGGTGCTGGACGAAATATCTGTAGCAGTTGTAAAGGCAAGCAGCGTGTACTTTCGAAAAAATTATCATAAAAACGAAACTTTTACCGTATTAAATAAATCATGGTTTTTATTGACGGCTATTTTAGGGAATTTTTGTTCGCGAATATATACGTTTTTACGACTGGGGGTAGGGGGGTAAAAAAAATTTATTTTACTCAGTTTTAAATTCATTATTCCTACGTGGTATATATATATATATACGTACGCGTAAATATTGCGTTTCCGTAAATCAAAGTAAAGGTGCGGTTGTGGGTTCGATGTTGTGAATGATATCAGAAGTACAATATGAAAATTCGAATAATAGGTGGTGCTGAATATTTTTTTTTGTTCTGGTATCGAATATTCGCGGGAATGAAAAATTACAGAGACGTATAGTAATTTAATATTGCGTAAGAATCAATAAGAGCCATTAATTTTTTTTTGCATATAACGTCGAAATAAACTCACATAAATATACTAGCCGTTTTATAAAGTCAAATATGTTTTATATATGACGTAAAAAAATTTTAAGAATGAAATATTGCACTGATAAAACTAAGTCAGTTATTAATTATATCTAAAGACCAGATTGTGAAAGGATGTTCAACGTCTTCTGCCATTCATAAATCTTGAAGAATCAAAAAATATCAGAAATCCGTATTTTGTGAACAAAAAAATCGATACTTTCGCTTCCTCGCTTAAAAAAAAAAATCGTTAAGAATAAGTTATTAAAGTGCTACTGCATATTTAAACACACGGTTGTGCGGCATTTAAAATAAATGAGATTAAAAGTTTTACATTCTCTTTGATTTCGATTGTTATTATACAGAAACTTTTCGGTAAGCGGTCAAGTTTTTTTTTACACTCCACTCCCCTTCATTTAATATTCGATATTTCTTTTATAATCTTTCATCACCAATATTAAACCACAAATTGTTTTCACCAACTAACCCAAAAAATTATAACAGTACCTTTGCATTTTTAATAAGCAATCGCATATTAACACTCTAAAAACATTCGTCACCTTATCTTGATAGTTTTCCAAACTATCGACACCTGTTTAATAAAATTCCAATACTCATTAACAAAAAAAAAAGAAAAATCAAAAAGTTACAAAAAATACCAACAACAACAAAGCTAAGCGCTCGCCACATCTTCACGACCCGCTCACCGCACGCCCATCACAATTGCCATTCCGATCGGCTTTATCGAGAACCGAGAGAGCGCAGCAGCATCAGCCCCCTTCTTTGCACCTATACCTTTTTTAACACCCTATATAAGAACCTGCAAAAATTCCAGCCATTCCTCTAACCCCCTCCGATAACTCCACCTCTCTCTCTCTCTCTTTCTCCCTCTTCTTTACTCTTCCACACTCTTTCGTTCACATATATATATACACACTCACTCCCCCTGTGCGAAACACGAGCTCTCTCTCTCTCTCTCGGCGATTTCGGCTCGGCTGTGGCTCGCTCGCTCGCGTTTAAATCATCGCCACGGGTTGAGAACCAGCGCTTGCTCGCTCGCTCGCTCGCTCGGCGGGGAATTTATGCGTCATGAGTGCAAGTAACGACGACGACGACGACGACGACGCGGTGGCGGCGGCGGCTGCGAGCAGGCAGCATCGCCCGGATCTTTCTCTCTCTTGCTCTCTCTCTCTCTCTCTCTCTCTCTTTCTCTGCTTCGTCGTCGCGCGTTTCTTTCTATTTCGTAGACGGTGGGTTCGGTTGCTGCTGCCGCTGCTGCATTTTTAAAATTGCACATTGAGATGGTTTTAATGGGCGGAGAGAGAGAGAGAGAGAGAGAGAGAGAGAGAGAGAGAGAGAGAGAGAGAGAGAGAGAGAGAGAGAGAGAGAG
>JAYJLV010000011.1:22560395-22584696 GCA_036873485.1 Torymus texanus
TTTACTTGGATATATATATCCTATATATATATATATATATATATATGTATATATATATATGATGGAACCCTACGCCACTTGTAACCCACTCCCCTCGAGACCCGAAATCCATTCACCTGTTACCGCGCGTGCGACGAGACTTGTTCTGCTCTCTCTCTCTTTCTCTCTCTCTCTCTCTCTCTCTCTTCTCCCCCCTTATGTTTGCCCGCATTGAAAAGCAAGCAGTATTGTAGCAGTAATAGAGTAAGAGAGAGAAACAAGGTCAAAGCTAAAGGGTCTCGCCCTCGAATTTAGGGCGCGAGGAAAGCACGCGGGGGTTTCCCTACGCGAGAGTGAGGAGGGAGAGAGAGAGAGAGAGAGAGAGTTTACGAGCTGTAGGGAAGGGATTGAGTCGCGTAACGTGGAAGAGGGAGAGATGTCTTGAGAGAGAGACAGAGAAAGAGAATGTGAAACGGAAGGTTATGGGAGCTCTTGCGTGAGGTTGGGTGGTTTGTTTTTTAGAAGGCAGAAAGAGAGATATCGTGCATATATATGTATGGTGGAGAAAGTCAGATGTGTGATCTAGTTTTTAGTGGTTTATTGACTTCGTATACGAAGTGTTATCGGGAGCGTTATTCAACGCCTGCGTTTATTTAATGCCGCGTGATTCTCGAAGCGAATTAACGATGAAAATTATATGCTTGATTTGTATATGTGTATAAGATTTGATTTTTGGGAAAACGTTAGAGAGGTGTAAAAAGCATTAGTTTAATCTAGATAGCCGCTACGGATAATTAGATAAGTAGATTTCATTTAACTAAGTTTTCTTGCAATTGAAAATTAGATTTGGTAGAATCTTAAGGAGGTGAATTAAGTGTAAAACCGATGACATTACATGATAAATTGATTTATATAGTTAAATGTATATGTATATATGTGTATGTGTGTATGTTCAACGCAATCTCCATGCGCTTGAAAAATCGCACGTTTATGATAAATACTCACACCCGCGGGGTACGGAATTAAAAAAGCCATTTGCTATTAAAAGGATATAAATTTGTTGGGGGGGTAAATTGATTAATGATATGGTCGTTCAAATACGTCAAACGAGCAAGTGACCAAGTGGCTTCGGATATTGAAATTACGCAAAAATTACCCGGGAAAATTATTAACTATATATACACCGATATATCGATTTACCGCCAGCCCTTGTAAATCATATCCATAAAAATGATTCATGAAGCGAAAAATGCGACACAACGTGCAATTAATACATACTTATATGCGCGATGGGTCGACAAAAAAAAAATAAGAGGAGAGAGAGAGAGAGCACGCGACGCGAAAAGAAATGAGGTGGCGCCATATATACATCGTGGATCGTCTGCCTGTATGGATGAGGTATTGAAAGTTAATTTCGTTATACGCGCGTATAATTAATCATCATAATACGCTCACGCACACGTGTGCGAATTATGCAATGTAAGTATACATATATATGTTGGGGAGAAAATCGTGTAAAGCTGTGGGAGAAAGTTTTCTAATATGAATAAATGACTTAATTCGTGTCGTATGTACATATAAGAACTGCCATACGCTTTGGAAATTAAAAACGTACTACTTTCTGCAACGCAGTCGCGCGTGTGATAGCTATGACAGCAGCGTTCATTAATTATTTCACAGGATATGTTGTTATTAAAAACCTTATTCTTTTTTTTTTTTTTTTTTTTTTTTGAAAAATAATATAATTTCCGTGAATAACTTATAATGTTTACATTAACGTGTGAATATTATGGATGTGAGCAATAACTCTTAATATTTTATGCAATTAAGATCAACGTTTAAGATGTTAAGAGTTTCTGTACCGTAAAATATATTTTCCGTCAGTCTTTCAAATTCTTTCCGAACATTTCGCGATAAAAAACATCTAATAAAAGATTATTCGTCAATGTACTAACACAATCCATTCCTATAATATACGCGAACCCTTCGCTAAGGACAAAACAATTAAAAAAACCTACCACAGACTAAAAACAAAAAAAAAATCCTCGTCTCCCACATATCCTTACAAAGCCGCATCATGAGCACCGCGCTCATACCGGCCGGCATCTATACCAACTCAGTCCAGACAGAGCGCCACTGGTGTATACTTCGTATATAGGGAGCCCACCTCCACCTTCTTCTTCTTCTTCTTCTTCTTCTTCTCTTTCTCCTTACTCTCACAGCATCCTTCCACTTGGCCTACTACTCCAGTCCGGGAGTAGGTGCAGTGCGCATTATGCGCGAGAAGGGAGCCGAAGAAAGGACGTAGGGAAGGGGATACAGACGAAGCGCGTTTTCATCTTTTTTCGCGCGCGCTCGCGCGCGTCAGAGGTGTAGGAAGTATAGGACTTTTTCTTCGACGCGTGCGCATGCACCTTTTGCTGGGCTTTTTTTTTGGGAGACAGGGTGGATGACCCAGTTGTGAGGGAGAGTTGTATAGTATGTATATGCGACAGGTGTGGATGGTTGCGTTGGTGTTGTGGGTAATTGGTTTAATGAGTCGTTGCGAGATAAAAAAAGAAAGATTGAGGGGTATTGAGTGGACAAAAGTTGTTTGTTTGGTATACTTTGAGTATACATATAAGTGTGGGAATTGGATGCGTTGAGATTATATACTAATTGATGTTTGTTTATGAATTGAATTAGCGTATAAACACTGTTAGAAAACTTCCATATATATAGATATACATTGCGTATATTTTAAAACGCAAAATGTAAACATAGTATATTTATATATTATATGGAAGTTTTCTTACAGTGTAGGGTTTAAAGATAACTTTTGAAATCATGAATTTTGCTTGTTTTCTTCAACTGTGTTAATATTGTTAAAAAGTAAACAATATATTATAAACTAACAACAGTGTCTAATGGAAATAGATTAACGTGTTCTTTAGTTAAATCATTACTATTTTTTAATTAAATTTATTTTTATAAAAGTGAAGAAAAAAAATGGTAAAAACTCACTAAAAAGATAAATTATTAATTACCGTGATCGAGGAGCATAATTACTGCCACTCCGATCAAAACAAACCGACTCCCACCAAAAACCACAAAAATAAACCTTAAAAACCTCTCTCCACTCACACTTTCCCATCTCACCCAACCCACACACCTTCGCTTGGAAAAATAAAACCCCTACAAACCTCCACGGTAGCCAACATCGAGTCTCGCCAAGTACCTTATATACTCACACATACACATACACACACGAGTATACGCGAGACCGAGAATAAGGAAAAAGCGAAGATTCCCTCGTCGGAGAAATAAACGAGCGCGCGCGTACGGGACGACGAAGTTGTGTTGCGTAACGCGCGCGGGGGTGTAGAAAGAAAGAAAGAAAGAAAGAAGAGAGAGAGAGGAAAGACAGGTTGTTGCACGGTAGCTACCGCACTCTTTTCGTTTTTCGGCTGTGTCTTCGACGACGTCGACGCGCTGTTTTTTGCACTGCTCACTTTTTTTTTGCGTTGGCGCATCGAATGGCTCGTTTTGTTAGTACGCTATATATATATCGTGAAAGTATCATGGTTGTGTATACGGAGGAACTGTATACGCAAGAGCGAATGGAAATTGAAACAAACAGATGATTGGGATCGGGTCTGGTAATTGTCGTAATGGATTAAAGGTAATTGAGGGAAATGAAGGAGAGAATAAGTGATTGAGAGAAGAAGAAGAATGGCTTTATATATCAATTTGTTTCTTTTTTCTTTTGCTGCGTAGTAGATATATATATATATAGCAAGCGAGTATATAGTATTGAAGACTGTTATGGTAAACAAAAATCATCAAGTTTTCAGCAGTGACTATACTAATAAGAAAAAAAAGTTTATAAGTATCTTGCTAATAATATTTATGATAAACTGTATTACCGATTTTTCTCGGCTGATTTAAATTTCCTTTTTACCGTCAATTTCGCGTGACTCGCCATTAAAAATTCTGTCTCCCCCCCCCCTTCTTCCTCTTAAGTTAAATAACGGCTAATTACATAAATTAATTAAATAAACGCTAAAATATTCCATCAATTAACCGTTTACGTCACATAAACACCGCTTTATGCCCGCGCGTTTATTCCGGGAAATAAACGTCACCGCAACGGCCGTATAACGCTCACACACATATATTAAAAATCAATAACGCAAAATCATCGCAGACTTATCACCAGCACTTAACCTCTCTCTCTCTCTCTCTCTTTCTCTCATCTCATACCCGTAAAATCCATATCCCACCGAAACCATCGTATATATACTTAATAAAAATGCCGTCTCCCCGAAAAAATTCAAAACCCCTAAAACCTTCGTTCTCTCCCCACACTCTTCTTTCTTTAATTTTCCGTTCTCCATTCTACACGCACGTATATATACGCACAGCAAAAAAAAAAAAAAAAGAAACATAGCATCAACGGTCGTCCCACGTCTCTCTCTCTCTCTCTCTCTCTCTCGGGCAGTGTAAAATTAGCAATTAAACAAGGGCGAGCGCGACGGCGCGTCGGATTTGCATATCGAGATGAAAAGAGCAAGCGAGCGACGACCTTCGCTTGCTGAGTATATGGCTGGAGTCTACGGGCGTTTTTGTTCTCCCGTGAGGTATATAGAAAGAGGAGGAGACGAGGAGGAGGAAGGGAGAGGAGAGAGAGAGATTGATCGATCGACTGATACGGACGGATTAAACATTTACTTGGGGAGAGCTTTGTAATGCGCGCGCGAGAGAGAGGCGCAGACGATCGAGGCTTAAATTTACGCCTGGTGAAATTGATTTTTATTGAAAATAAAGTGAGATCGGAGATTTTGGCTTGGAGATGATGAAATTTCGAAAACGGAGAGAGGAGAAGTTAGTTTGCGGTAGTATTATTTATTGTAAAGTTATCTTGTAAGTTGACGTCATACTTTTCGTTAATTCTCAATAAAAATTAATTGTTTAATTATTTTTGAAAATTTTTGACTCGTCTGTAGTAAAAGAGGATATATCGGTAGCATTAAAATTTTACCGTCTTTTTACAAAAAATAAACTCTCTCTTCTTTTGATGTATATACGTGAACGAGTTATTTTATCATAATTAATGTTTAACGTTAAAAATATAACACAATAGCTCCATTATACCTGCGCGATCAAAACAAACCAACGAATCAAACCTGTACCAACAACCAGCTCCGTTCCTGTAAATTTCTCATGAATTAAAATTGTTAATAAACCAGGTGCTCCCGCGGCGACAGAACGAACCGCGCGCGCATGCGCTTTATCGCGTGCACTTCGTTCATTATATATGAACGCGCACACACGCATTAATGCGCCGGATTACGCGCGTTATGATAACTCTTGGTGAGCGGTGCACTCGCCGTAAATCATCTCTGGCGTTTATTGATAAAAGAATTCGGCCATTGAGAAGAGAAAGAGAGAGAAGGGATAATGAAAAATAAAGAAGCTGAGAGTTGGTGATAGCCTAATATGAAAAAATGATGTATTGAAGTGAACGGTTGGTCGTGGGAAATAAGAGCGATATAAGTAACGTGTAACAGATATTGAATTAACGAACAATTATGAATGCAATGAGAGAGTGAATGATTAAATAATAATAGTTAGTAGGGAAAATAGGATTTTATTCGAACCCCGAAAGTTACAAATAGATGTTCTAAAAAAAAAGTTTCTTCTTCGTGGAATGATTTTTTTAGACATTGCTTTTCGGAAAACATTTATGTAAAATCGTGCTGTCAAAGAATTATTCAAAGTTTTATTTATACGCGTTTATTTTTCAACCAATAAAATAACCCGTACATTCGCATACATAATTGCAGGAATTCATCGTGATTTATTAACCATTTCTCGCGTCTCAAGTACGCCGACAGCGAAAAAAAGTATTTACAGAGTTCAAAGCTAAGAAAGCTAGAAAACTATATTAAAAAAAAAATAATCTCAAATTCATCGAATACCATATCATACTTTCATCAAATCAAAAGGCCACTTAAAAACATTTACCAACATTTCTATATTCGCTTTAACCAAACCTCACCGAAAAAATATATATACCTTCACATTCTGAATTCCTCCAACTCTAAGCTCTAACCCGGCACCACCACGACGTTGACCCGCGAAAAAGTGACCCAACTTCTTCTTTCTCTTTCGTCTACTATACACACACACACACACATACACACATACACGTGCATATACATAAAGCCGCGTTTGTCCGCCCGTCCGTCCGTCCGTCCGTCCGTCCGTTCGTTCGTTCATTCGCGCGCGCGAGTATAACGTTATAATGTACACACGCTCTTGCTCGATTTCTTCCCGCGAGCAAGCGAGTGAGCGAGCGAGCCTCGGGCCGTGTACGTACACTCGACGGAATTTTTCATCGTTCTGCAGCACGTATGTGCACTTTGTACGGTCTCTCGAGGGTATAAGGGAGAGAAGGAACATGAAGAAAAAAAAGGAGTAAGAGAGAACTTAGTTCTTCGCGCGTGCGAGCGGAGAAAACGGGGAGAGTTATTTTTTCAAGTTGGCGAAATGAATTTCGAGCTGCGCGCGGTTTCGCTAGTTTATAATGGAATATCTTGTCTTTTTCTTTCATTTTCGATTAATTGAGGTTGGAGGTTGTTTAAGGAAATTAATCGATAGGCTAGTTTATTTACTTTTTTTTTCTTTGCAGAATTATTAATAACTATATAATGAATAATCGTTGGGGGAAAGTAAACCAACTTTGATGGTAAGGATTTCTACTGAAGATTAGTATCGGAATTTAATCAAAACTTTTTGAAACTATAATTATAATTTAGAACATCAATAATACAATATTTTCAAACATATAAATAGTTATTCTTCGTCGACCGCAATAACGCAATCATGGCATATTTAACTTAAAAATGTGACAAACAATTCACCAACCATTAGCCAACATTTCTATCAAGACTAAAAAATTTCAATATACATACAAAATACACTACATCAAGAATCACTATAGAACAAAAATAATTCACACTCTCAACTAGCACGCGTATAACCTACAACTATTTTCTTGCAATTTTTCCTTCTCAACCGTCCCTCAAACTGCTTCATTGCGCAAAAAATCGCCCATAAAACCGCCACTTTTACTTGACTTACGATCCTAATCAAACTATTACCAACGTACATCGCCAATCCGACGCATTATTCATCATTCACGCAAGTGCATATGAGCGCGCGCGATCATCAAAACGATCCTTCTCAGACACGCGTATATATACGCATGACGCGGATCATTTTTACGGTAACTATACATGCATATACGATTCGTTTGCACTCTTGCAAACGCAATTGCACGCACGTACACTACGCGGCTGATCATTAAAACTTTAACGATACTTGTATGCAAACGCGAAGATATATAATTATATACGTGTCACCGTATAATGCTGGTCGCGAAATTCTTTCAAATGTTCTCCCCTCCTCGTATGCGTTTGTGACAAAGGGGGTATAATATAAATTTCATTATTATCTTTGATGAGCGATATTTGTAAAAGAAGGATTTTTATTTCGATACGTATATGTAGCTATACAGCATAGGTATAGTATAAAAAAATATATAACCGTGATTTCTTATAAATTATATACTGTGCGTGTTATACTCGAGTTTGTAGAGTGAGTCATGTGTACGACGCGACTGCAATCGTGTACAAAGAAAACGGTAGCGCTTATTATTCATTCGACTTGCAGACCTATACGGCGAGAAGCACTTCACAAAGTATCAGCAACATCTTCATACACACGCAGCAGCAGCAGCTTCTATATACTATTACACGTAAAAATCTTTTGCTTCCTATATGAAGAAAAATTCTCCCATACACTGGGTATACTTTTTCGGCTGGCAATTCTTTGCATAAAACACAATAACGCTCACCGTACCGCGTGTATATATACATATCCATACAATCCTCTACTCTCACCTTTATCATCGCTGCTGCTGCCGCGCGCATTTTAAAAATCGTCACCCTGTACGTATATATATATACACACACACATACGAACGCTATATACACTGCACAATGCTGCGTGTTGTCCCTTATACTTCTTCTCCTCCTCCTCCTCCTTTTTCTCCCGCAACGTCGTCTCTCTCTCTCTCTCTCTGCGCACGCTCGTGCGTTGAATTAGGATCGACACTTCGCTAAGAGAGAGAGAGAGAGAGAGAGAGAGAGAGAGAGAGAGAGAGGGACATATTCTATCGTGCGAATTTATTTTTGAATTTCATGTTTTAAACAGCAGGGACTTTGAATATTAAGCGGCTTGTGCGTGCGGAACGCAGGCGAAAAATCTTGCCGATAGAATTTTTTCAAGGTTATATAGCCGCAGTATAAGTTGGCTGAGGCGATTCCTCGCTGTTGTATAGTAGTGTCGTTTTTATATGTGCTGTATATATATGTGTATGATGTACAGGGTGTGCTGCGTGCAGAACGGAAGCTCAAGAGAGGAGAAAGAGAAAGAAGAAGAGGAGAGAGGTTGATTTGGTTTTTATAGGTTTGTAGACTGCTGCTGATGTGGCGAGAGCCGACGCTTGTATATTATTATATATGTACGTGAGGAATTTCGTGATGTAATAAGTTTAATTGAGACGATTGTAGTTTTAGGATATGGATGTGCCCGCCGTTCCGCATTGCTTGAAGATGATCCAGAGATGTTGAAGACTTGGGTTTCGTTAATCATCGTTTATTAATTGATTTAATATTTTTATATTTGTGTTACAGGAATGAATATATACTGAAACCGGTTGTCTATTTAACTTTGAATTTATTAATTATTTTTTACAATTTTTTTACAGATTTCGAGCAACAAACCAAAAGTAGAATGAATTAGTCTCTCTCTTGTATATGAATTCGACATAATTTCGATCAAAAGAAAAAAAAAACGTCTTGCAGAAATGATGTATGATTTATCTAATAAATATTAATTTTAATTCATAAATTTTTTACTACCAGTATTTGATTTACATTTACTCTGAGAAAAATGTTTACCGAAGATTATATAAAAAATTACCATATGCGGTCTTGTAAAACAACCACAGGTTGTAAAAATCGATAATTTAACATTACTCTATAGAAATTTCACTACAAAAATATAGAAAAATTCAATACAACGTAGTATTTTGAAATTTCCTATAGAATATGGTAATTTTTGCTATTTTTAAAACAATCTCTGATAGTTTTACAAAACGGTATCGTAACTTTTTCAAACTTTTGCAAAACTACATCTATAATTTCTACTAAACTAATTTCTCGATATACAATAATATTTTCAAACTGTAACTGAGTGTTGACTTAAACTAAACCAAAGTTTATAATCTATTCACTTTGAATCTCTATTATTCTTATACTTCTATAAAAATTCAAAGAACTCGTTCAAATCGATACTTACAACTCTCAATTATCTCATATATACTCGCCAAACCGATCAACGACACCATCCGAAAATTTGATTTCACGTGCGGGCGGCGCCTCCGAATTCTCTTTTAGCACTTCAGTGCACAAAACAACGCGTGCGCGCGCACATGCATCATCAAAAACACACAACAAAATAATAAGAAAAAAAAAATCAAGTAAAAGAAAGCCGCACGATTGAGCATTCTTCATCCGCGTCCTTCATTGAGATAAAAAGAAAGAGAGAGAACCACCACCACACGCGTTATATTCTATAACTTCGCAACTCAATACGTAAAGTCGCGGGAGAGAGAGAGAGATAAAGAAAAAAAAGGATGCAAGTGGGGAGGAAAGAAGCAGATGCTTTCCCGCGTATTCTCAAACCGCGACGAGGTCGTACAAAGCACACGGGATTCCGCCACGTATCTTAATAAATAAAATAATAATAATATTAACGATATTAATAATAATAATTAACGACAATTATGGTAAATATAACGTACACCTTGCGAAAAAACGCTGTACGGCATATATATGATATACCGCGTTGTGTACTGGATATGTAAGTGGCATTTCGAAGACGAAACGCTGCAAACGCATCAGAATCTCTATAGCGTATAAATAAGCGGCGAAAAGTGCGCTATTATACGAATGACCAGAAAAAAAGTAACACACATCTTACGGCGTTCTTTCGCAAGGGCCCACCACACCGAACATACGTACAGTAGTGTGACTTACATGGAAAAAAAAGAGAGAGAAAGAAAGAAAGAAACCGAGGGAATTTATATATAAGGGGGGGTATGTTGCAGAAACGTGGGAGGGGAGGTATAGAAGAAGCAAGGGAGTTTTAAAAGGAGAGAATTTATCGTGTAAACCGATCGAGGCGCGAATGATTTACGAGGCATCTCTCTTCGTTTACTATATATGTACGATACATATATATAGATATCCGCACATACACACACATGCGCATACATTATACACACACACACACATACACACAGACATATATACATACAGCACAACAACACAACGTGATAATCTCGTACCATAGCTGCCTATACGACGTACTTAACCCACAGCGACAACTCCGGCGCTCGAAGACGCCGCGCGCGGAGAGAAGGAGAAGGAGGTAAGAAATATTTACATTGAATCCGTATAGGAGGGGAGCTGATGTGCATGGTATGTATGTATGTACAAGAAGGTGAAACGAGAAATTTTCTTCTTGCAAGAGTGAGTGTATGTATCGGGATAATTATCAAGTATAATATAAGATATATATATAAGGGCGGCAAGTTTGAGAGAGTATTTCATGTGGGTTGGTATAGTGTATGTTTTTTTTTTTTGGAGGTGAGTTTGAAATACATATAGTTTTAGGAGATTAGAGATGATTATCTGATATTTATGATTGAAGTAATAGAAGTGATAATTTAGTAGTAGTAGTAGTAGAACGGTTTATGAATTCTTCGTGATTGATCGGAGATAGAAGCTCTTTAAGCATCGTGTCTTTTAATGGCTTTGTCTGATTGATATATGAGATTCGTATGTAAATGAGGAAAATGGTAAATAATGAACGACTGTTCTTGGGAAGGAAAGAATAGAAGGGAAATATTGTTTGTTATCGAGCTGATTAATAACTTATTGAAGAACAAAAATTATAAAGTTTCTGAATTTGTAAAAAAAAGGCACATTTAACATGTATGATTTCCTCTTAACACATTTTTCCTTAAACATCAGATATATTAACGTAACAGCAACCACATTATGCGTAAAAACTTGTCGACTCTTCAGCTCCCCTCAAAACACAGACACGCGTATAGGATTCACAAAACCTTTCCCACCACTCCCATTGCACTTACCAAACGCACCTGGCGACTAGGAATAGATTAGGCCCTTTGCCATATTAACCGTTCGCCCTTCTCCTATTCTCCGGTGCAACGGATCGGCGTGCAATTTTCGGCCTTTCCAATGTTTCTTAAATAATACGCATATATATGCACGCACGTGCTCGATTTTTCCTTTCCTCCATCGCAAACATAAGGCGAAGATATCAGCCTGATGTCGAGGCCTTTATAAAGTAAAAATTGCAGACACATAAATTTTCGCACGCACGCGCTCGCGATGATAGACACACACACCGAACATTGGAGATTGGATTTGAATTTAAAATAGCAACCGATGCCACTGCTGCTGCGACTGATGGGGGAGAAGGAAGATATTTATTTCGATCGTATCTTTATAAATATTAACGCATGTGCGTGTGGACGGGACGCAAGCTTGTAAAAGTTTTTCGTAAAATTTCGAACAAAGGTGCGGACGAAGACGATAAATTTAAAGATTTTGTGATTCGTTGATGAATTAGATATGCACAAGTGCGGTTGGGTTGAGAAAAAGATAACGTCGAAATTAAGTGATTGATGGGGTGTAAAGAACTTTTGATTTACAGTATCGGATATGTCATTGATGAATTTAAATAGTTTTCTTCCTTTAGATTATGTAAAATAGCTTGAAATAGTAATGCTAACTTAGCGGTAAAAGAAAGCAATGCAGTATAATAATTGCTATATCGAGCGCGTGGAAGAAAAAAAAAATATATATATAACTTGGAAGGGCCGAAAGTATGCAAATAGACTGTTTACTTGTGTAAATTAGCACTCGAGTATACGAAATAACGAATCGAAACCGACCCTATCGCATTTCCATGACAATCCTCGCGCGTCGCGGATCATGAAGCTATAATACGGTGACTCGATTAGACAGAGAGGAAGAGAGAGAGAGAGTGAGGGAGAGGGAAAGGGAGAGTATATAAGCAAAGTGAAAAAGAAAAAAGCACCGAATCTTCTCTCTCGAGGCGCTCGAAAATTATACGATATAAGGAAAGAAAAGAAATAAAAGTGAGGGGCTAAAGAGGCGACGCGTATAGCCCCTCGCGTATACACACACGAATTTTTCTCGTTGTATCCACAAGCATTTGTATATCTTATATAAATATATATATATAACAATAGGGGAAAAAAGTAACGTTGTCACACTGTCGTCATCACAGCCACGCATTAATCGAAGGTATTTACGTCGACGATATGGTGTAGAAATAAATCGAGACGAGTGGTATTAATGGAAGAAACCAAAAAAAAAAAACGAAAAAAAATAAATAAATAAATAAATAAAAGCATAGACGAAAAAATTCTTCTCTCGTAAGCATAGTGTCACGGTGTAATTTACTCGTTTAGGTGTCGTCAAAAAGTCTTCTTCTCGGGGCAAAGTCAGATAGAGAGAGAGAGAGAGTGGGAGATAAAAAAGAAACGGTGAAAAAATGAAGTTTGGCAATCACGAGCGAAAAAATAAGTGAGCAAAAACTAAAAAGTGAAAAAAGAGCAAAATTTTGCGTTGAGCACATTTCCGAAATAAAATAAAATAAAATAAAATGAAATAAATGAAATAATTCCACAATGCCATAGCCGACGTTTTTCTCGAATCAGTACAAATTTTCCGTAAATATCTTTGGACCCGAGGGACCAATAAATCCAACAACACAAGTTTTCATTTACCAATATGATAGACTCAGAGAGTTATATAACAGTACGATTCGAACTGTTTTCTTCATTGTACAACAATACACAATAGTGCCGAATATGATGAAAATATTCATTTGAAACTTATTCATCTATATTATTAAATATAAACATAATTATGCGCATCTTTTTTATTATGATAAATTAAGAATGTATATCTCTGGGTTTATTGAACAATTATATTATACACACTTGTTCCCGAGTGAACCGGGAATAACTCCGAATCAGAGACCTTTATTTTCTGCATTATACCGAATCGATTATCAACTTGAACAATTTCTTTAAACAATAGTATACGTAAAAAATAAAAAAAAAATAATAAGAATAATAATTCTAATCTGCAAAAAACAGAAACAAACAAATCGCAACAGGGAATGATTAGCGCAGATCGCTTATAATAGCAAAAAACGCTCGTACGCTTATAACGAACGACCGGTGAGTTTGTCCGGGACTTCAATTTTCACAGTTATATAAATATATAAATATAGGTAATAAGGAATGATAATGATTAAATGAAAAAAATAGCCCTTCCGTTCGACGGCCGTGCGAGAGGAACCGACGAATTTTGCCTTTGTACAATAAATATATATTGTTGACCTTATCAATAGCAATTTAATGAAATAGAAAAAAAAAATAATAATAATAATAATAATATGAAATATATGAAGTGTTCTTCATCGGCGTGGCTGCCTTCGTCT
This sequence comes from Torymus texanus, assembly GCA_036873485.1. Lineage (NCBI taxonomy): Eukaryota > Metazoa > Arthropoda > Insecta > Hymenoptera > Torymidae > Torymus > Torymus texanus. Next base: position 22,574,055 of record JAYJLV010000011.1, read on the forward strand.
CGCCGCTGCGACACGGGGATTAATAGGGTAGTTTGTACTTGACTGTTATTGCCTTATTGCATGGGATATTGTTGGATCTATATTTTATTGTCCAGTTCTTTTTAAGCATATAATATATAAGAAGAAGAAGAAATAATAAATATAGCAAATATGGGCGAACTTCAATCAACAGTAATAATATATAAATAAATATATATACTTTGAATTTTAATGGATGAACAATGGGAAACTGTTATATATACACTTTACTTCGACAGGCTAGAAATATCCCAATCAATAAGGCGAATAAATGAAATCAAAGTATAATGTGATGCAACAATCCCAAAAACAGCGAGGCGAAGGGCGAGTCACGTGCGATATCTCATTTTCTTTTATACTCACAGAGATGCATATATAGACGCATAAATATCGATGGCCGTCGGACGCCGGGAAGGATTCTGTTGGTTAATGCAATATATAATAAACGGTATATATATATATATATATACAAACAAACACGGTGTATTCCGCGCGCCGCGTATAATACGCCCTCATTCCCCATCCCGCAACACACAGAAAATAAATAAAAAAAAAAAAAGTAAAATAAAAACAAAACAACGTTCTTTACGATTGTTTATCGAACGACAAAGACGACAACAAAAGAGCGCGCGCATGACAAACAAACAAAAAAGAAGAAATCATGTACGAATGCAAGGGGGAACGCATGCATGCGACATCACACGTTATATATTATACGATATATATTGTATACAGGTGTAATAAGGGAATTTTTTATTAGCCGATTGTAATGCGGAGAGATATTCCGTGAGCGAGACAGTGAGTGAGTAAGAGAGAGAGAGAGAGAGAGAGTATGTATGTGAAGTGACAGAGAAAAAGAGAGAAGATAGAGAGAATGACTTTTCATCCGCCCCCTAACACGAATTTTTTATCGTAAGAATGAGACAAATGATATAAATATTGATATGTTGCTATACGATATTATTATACTATTATTATTACGCAATAGGTCGCGCGTGCAGTGCGACTTTATAACGGGGGAGAGAATAATAGGAGTACGTAATAATAATTAAAGATGAAAAAGAGAAGAAAAAAAGAGAGCGAGAGAGAGAGAGAGAAAAAAGAGAGAAGTGGCAAGAAGCCCGTTTCACATGCATCAGACAGTTTAAAGCGCGCCGGCCGTCCGTCCCCGGGCGGAGGCGCACTCTGTAATCGAAATGTTTTCTATTTTTACACGTAATAGAGATGAGAGAAAGAGATGAGAGAGAAAGAGAGAGAGAAAAAGAGAGTTGAAGAAGACAGTAGTCGAAGAGAGAAATGACAAAAATCGACCAAGCTGCGAAAACGTAGCGGTCGAGGAAATAATGTGTGGCATTGGTTAAGATAGTTTTTGTTATGCTGTTTTTTGTCTGTGTAAGGATATGAAGTCTGATGGAGAATCAAATGCAATAGAGAGCTTATCATATAGGTAAATCAAATTACAATTAGTGACAAAAATGTTAACAATGCGAAATAAATAATATGATGATATACGTAAAATATAACCAAGCCTAGTGGTCATATCTTTTAAATGCGGTTTGGATTGATTTGTGTAATACATTGTAATTTTTTTTTTTCTTTGATGATAATTGTATGTACTTTTTTTATGTTAAAGAGTAATAAGTTATCAATAGCATAAGATTAAAGCTAGTTATAGGAGGAGTTATATACTTTAAAGTAAGTTCAAAGCAAAAACTATCTTAACAGAATCAGAAAGTACGAGATATGGAAAGAAAGCGGTGTATTAACGTACAATAAACGATAAACATGTCCTTCCATAAGCGCAACCTCAAAATAACAAATGTTAAAAAAAAAGCAGCATTTTATTTTTGCAATAAGCCCGAAATAAAGAAACAGAATTTACAGTTACAAATGAAACAAAGCCGTTTACCATATACAACTCCGTAATTAATGAAAGAGGTAAAAAAAAAAATAGCCGACGACGAACAATATCGAAACTTTATTGTACTTTATAATAGTGATAAACCGAACGGAAGATACACACACACAAAACCAAAAAAAAATAAACAAAAAAGAAAAATAAATAAATAAAAAAGAAAAAGAAATTCAATCGCAGAGTCACTCCACAGGATCATAATTATCTTCGACAATTGTGCGATTTTCTACTTTGTGCAGCGAATGAGTTCTGAACCTTTTATCAATAATAATAAACGACTGTACATATTATACGATTTCTCAGCGGTTCGAGTCCTCGAGACAGAATCCGGAATCCTCTTTAAAATCTTTCTTGCTATACGTATACTTCTTACATTTCCTCGAAATTTTCGCATTTTTAAATAGAGTAAACAAAACAAAAAAAGGACTCAAGAGTGTCATTAACTTATTGAATTTTATACTTCGAGACTGTAGGTTTTCAAGACTCTAAAAAAACAAACGTATAATCAAAATGTAAGCAAATTTAACGTGTAAGTAAGTTAGTTTAAACTTTTACGAAGGATGAAAAAAAAGGTTAGAAAAAAATGATGAAAAAAAAAAAAAAATAAAATAATTAAATTTCAGAACATTTTTCTATACAATCTCCTTTTTCGAAAAATACGAGTCCAGATTCTGTCGAGAGGTCGTCGCCAAATCGCGACGGAAAATTACGAAGAAAAAAAAAAATAAAAGAAAGAAAAGAAAGCCATTAGTGGAATACACATCTCTCTCGGAGTATAATAGTTTAATAACGAAAAAATGAAGGAAAAAAAATAACAATTTTCGATCTCTGCAAGTGCGGAACCATTATGTATGCGTGCTGCGAGAGTGTGATTATGCCCAGGTGTAACGAAAAAAAAAAAAAAAAATTACAAAGTGTGCGACTCGACTTTTCGCTGTAATGTAATCGATATCGATATTAAACAAAAAAAAATGTGTTTTTTCCATTTTAGAGGGTAAAAGAAAGGAAGGAAACGAAGAGAAAGAGAGAGAGAGAGAGAGAGAAAGAGAAAGTACGTCTCGTCGACTCGTTACATATTCAAAATCGATTGCTTCGATTCGACGGCCGCGCGATGCTCTCGGCTCATGGAGTATCCGTCAGGCGCTCGGCGGTATATTTTTGTGGTGATAAAAGTAATAAAAGAAAAAGAAAATTCTAATAATGGGTATAAGGCAAATTGCGCGTCTCGCCGTCGTGTCGCGTTCTTGCGGAAGTGTCATCTCGTTGTCGATGCAAATTGGACGATGATGGCTATTTTTGTAAGGAGATAAGACGAGAGAAAGAGAGAGAGAGAGAGATCGAGGCTTATTCTCGATGGAACGAAAAATGCATTCGAAAATGAATTTTTTGGACCTTTATCTTAAGAATAAAAAAAAAATAAATTTAATAATAATTGCGCTTGACGACGTGAGTAGAGTATCGCGAGGCTCGATTTTTCGCGACAAAAAAAAAATAATAAGTACGAAAAGTCTCTTCTAGATGCGTATAAAACGAAAAACAATTTCATAAGTGTGTATTATTTAGGAAGAAAAATAAAAAAAGAGGTTCGAAGAAGTCGCGATCTAGGCAAGGATAAAAAAAAAACTTTTTTAAATAGTCTCTAATATTCTGCACGACTTTTTCATAACGTAACGTTCATTCTCTTTATCGAAATCGAGGAAAATCTTTATGACTGCGCGGCAATACATGAAAACGCAATAAAAAAAAAAGTGAGAGAGAGAAAGAGGAGGAGCAAAAGTGGCAAATAAAATTTGTCGTGAGAAGCCTGTCCATAAAAAAAAAAGAAGAAGAGGAAGAAGCGAAATTTGCTTTGGCGTGTGTCTCTCTATATACGAAGCATTTTTGCATAATGTACAGTCAAATCTTCCATACTGTCTTATTTATAAAGAAAAGAAAAGACGTAAAAATTTACTAGTTATAAACTCGAGACGTAAAATTTTTCAAAAGTTTTATCGCTTTTTCGACCATTTCTTTCTATAAACGAAGTATCTCTCGGAGAATTTTTCGAATACACAGTGCGTAATCGACTAATTTTAAAGGATCTCATAGACTCGTCAGTGAGGGAGAATGACTGTATGTAAAGAAAACAAAAATTACACGGAGAAAAATTCTAGTGTTGAATCAAAATTATCACGTAGGCATTGTATTTCGATCAACTGTAAATAAAAAGAAATGAAAAAAAAAAAAACGCGTACGTTGTAAAGTTCTTCTAAAGAAGGAAACAAAATGTATGGGAAAGGATTGCTAATTTTAAGCTAGTATCAAAAAAATCGTCATTTTTTCATTCAACTTTCGCATAACAAAATAAAGAAAAAAATGGGGCAAAGTATGACGAGAAGTAAGAAAATACACGAGAGTCGATTGCTTCGAAGCTTTTCCAGACGATCAATTAAACGTGTGTGTGTGTGTAAATACAAATAAGTTCGCAAAATGTGTCGGACACAGGATTGAATGAAATGATATGTGCATTGTTTCTTTCGTCGTCCAGAAGTACAATTTACCGAGTTTAATATACGTACTGAGAAATCAATCCGACGGAGACACTTTTGCCAAAAAAAAAAGACAGAGCAGAGAAAGAGTTAAGCGTTGACTCGTGATATAATGTTTAAAAAAAATGAAGAAACTCGATCTTTAACGCTATATTCAAATGTTTCTATACGAGAACGACGAATGCGTTTTGCGTGTACTACGATGTTTTCTTTGATTGTAACTTCAAAAGTCTTCGAATATATTCTAAGCACTTGATTGTACATAAGTATGTGATAAATATGCATATATATATGTAAATATAAATCGATTAATCTTTTTAACTTTTAATTATCGAATACCTGTAATTATGTTAAATCAAAAAATAAAGAAATCTTATGAATAAAAGTGAACTTTCAATGTACAAATTCAATTTTCTTATTTTCCTGGACCATACTTCTCACACTTCATACTGTCTAATTTTTTAACATGATTCAATTTTTTAATAAACAACAAATGAAAATTTATCAAACGATTGAATTTTTCTTTATTTTATTTATTTATTTCATTTTATGTAAAATAATTATAAAATAGTTACCAACTTCAAAAAATGAATTTTATTTACAATGTAATTTACAAAAAAAATCTAATGTATTATACGAAATTTCTAGATACACCGCATGTTGCATCAAACAATTCTGGATTAACAAACTGTCCATCTTTGTCCAGAATATAATAAAATTTTTTATCTTGAATTTTCAGAGGTACATATTGTTTAGATGCAAGTCTACCTGCTCCACATGATATCTGGAAAATAAATGAGTTTAAAAATTAATATTGCTGATAGATTATATACCTGTTATATAATGGTCGCTGACTATATTTACATTTTTTACAGGTATAGTATGTTTTACATCTTTCAGAAATGGATGATAAGTAATTATAGTAACTTCTTCTCCCTTTTTATGAAGAATAATATATTTTACATTTCTCCTAACTAGATACCACACAGCATACATTATACCTGGGCCTGTACATTTAAAGAAGTTATAATTTTGAATAAATCAAATTTTTTGTTTTGAGTAATATTAATTTTTTGAAGGAATTCCAAAAACATTTAAAAGATGAATGAGCATACAAAATAAAGATAAATATTTCTATATATTGATATTTATGAAATAAAATTTACCTGCTATCAGCACAATAGTAATTATCCCAAGCGGTAGTAGATGAGCCATAAGTCTAGTTTTTAATTTTTCATTTTTATTGAAGAGATTTTTACATAAAGTTTTGTAGATAATCTGTGCCCCTGATAAACATCCAATCAAAGTCAAAACACCAAAAGCAGTTGCAAATTTAAACATTAATGGTTTTTCAAATCTGTACAATAAAACATTATTTTTGATATTAGTATTAACTTTTAAAGGATTTAAAGATTCAGCCCGACCAATCAATATTCTTCTGGAAAATTTTAAGGTATTTAAACGAGTTGACAGTATTTGGCGAAAACGATGGCCGCATCCAAAAGTACCTTTGTTAGTACTGTAAAGAAAACAAACATTTTTCACTATTTATTTTTATCAAACAAGTAAGAAATTATTCATAAATATATCCAAAAGTATTACATCAAACAATGCATCCAAATTTTACTTAAGTTTTAAATGTATAAAAAACAAAAAGGGCATGTAAAACTACCATAATGCTTTTACTCTCACAGCATACTTAATAATTCTACATCACCCCTATAGATAATTTAATAGATGACAAAATTTACCAATTAGTAATAATACATAATAAACATGGAAATAGAAGAAAAATTTCCCAACTATAAACATATATTTACAATATGTGTAAAACACAATGGGTATTACGGAGCAGCAGCCAAATCAATATACCTTTAATAGAAATCATTAACTCTATTATCAATAACAATAAAAATGAACATATTACAAATGAAAATAATATCTAAAATAAAAAAATTAAGTTGCAAAGCTCTTATATGTAATCAACAATATAAAGAAGAATTACAAGAATTAAAAATACTAGGAGAACTTGCTTGTAATCTTAACTATAATGCTCTCAAAGCAAAAATACCAAAAGAAAATCTATTAAAAAGAATAAATAGAAAAATAAAAACAGAATGAAAAAATACTTGGAAAACACACGATAAAAAACTATCTTCTTTGTAATGTAACAAAATCAGTGTACGATGTCAAGCCAATAAAAAACCATGTAAAAACATCCTTAAACAACTGTAAATACACATACCACCTTTGTAAATCTTATTTTTTTTTGTAATTGTTAAACGTTAATGTCGCTAATACATTATAAAAAATTCTACATCTAACAGAAAAGTAACACTGGTTATAGTAAAAAGTGTTCATTGATAAGTAATTACGAATCCAGACATTGAGAGACATAACCTCGACTCACCTCCATGGTCTATTCAACGAGAATATCCTAAAGTTGCTGAAGTATCTAACTCCTTGTGTAATTGAAAAGAACTTTACATGCGAAGATCTTTGACAGAAACCTTGCTTAAATAATGTGGAATACGGAAGGTTCTGGTATTTCGGAGCGGCTCTGATGTATAACTTCGAAACAGAAACAATTGTTACGAACATGATGGATAATCTGTAAAGATAAACGCCACAGGGTAACATATATCATGTATTAAAACTATTAGATAATGCCAACACATCGTTATTATAGTAAAACAAAACATATAACATGCAGACTTACGCGTTATGTTTTTCTCAGCTCATGTTAACCGTAGCAGAAGTGCAGAGCCGGGCAGGCTGGGAGGTTTAAAAATTTCGCTGCTCCCTCTGACGACTATTCCCTGAAACCTTTTGAAATTCTGTTTTATTGCTGACTGCTGCTGAGTAATAATTGGATTCGACTGTAGAATAATCTTTAAAGAATATACAACATTTGATTGATCTGTAAAACTTTCGAATCCCACGTAGTATATAATATATAATATAATCGATGGTACAACAATACACGTCAAACTATTACCAACCACCCATAAATCTTCTACAACTACAACGTTCTAACCATCGATCGGTAAACTTACAACTCTAACTTATCGACGTCCAAGAACCGCAAAATACGAAATCCCCTTTACACATACGCAGGTATACCCGCAATATAAAACACTGCAGATTGTGCATAATACCTACCACGTAAATATATCCTTATTTGTTATCTTTCTTCAAAATCCTCCACAGGCACCTGAACCTACCGTTCGCATGTATAATACAGGTATATATACCGACTCCCGCACAGTGTATTATACACGTGACAGCATAGGTGCTTGCGGCGTCTTTCTCCTCTGACCGACTATACGTCACGCGCAAAAATCCTCCGCTGCCAACAAGGCCACTATATAAGCGAGAGACAAAAGGTAAACACAGGCACGCACGCTCTCTTACCTATATACCAAATGCCCATCAGGACTTTGCGTATACTCTCGTATGTATTATATGTATATATGTATATAGAGAAAGAGCAAGAGAAACGCGGTCAAGGCGCGAATCAAATCGATATTATATACGAGCGCGGTGGCTGTTTTTTTTTTTTATTTTCGTCGTGGGAAACAATGCGTAAGATGGGAAAAAATATATGGGATTCACAGGTATATATGGATTATGTGCGTATATAGAGATATTATAAGTATATATATTGGGTGTGAAAAAGAGAAGTGCTGATGATGATTTTCCTCTCGCGGTGCGACGAGAATCGTATATATATAGAAGATAGACGATAATTGCCATTGTTCGTAATTGTGTTTTATGATAGGCGCTTGCGATCATCACGCGCGCGAGCGCGCGAGTGAGCTGCGCGTAATAATAATAACAACGTGATTGAATTGTTTGATTTGGGAGGTAGGAGAAGGGGTTAGGTATAGGTGCTATGCAACGGCAGTGAAATATTTTTAACTTGTGCATGCGCATGCACGTACACTGCAAGTCACGCGAGTATATGTAAGCATACAAGAAAGAGAGAGAGGAGATGAAGATGGTAAGATCACAAGAATCATGTACGGAATGCAATAACGAAGTTTATGAATAATAAATAAAGTATATATATGTAACAATAAATTTACTCTTCGAGAGTATAATAAAGAGATGTACTTTGTTTACAATATACGCGCGGCTCTCTTTCTCGGTTTTCTTTCAAGAGTCGCGCGCGAGATGTAGTACATCTTATATTTTATGGGTTGTCGTCGCGAGGATACAAATAAGTGATTTACAAATTTATATTTTTTTTTTCGTATGCGCCAGCGCGCGTGTGTGTGTGTGTGTGTGTGTGTGTGTGTGTGTGTGTGTATATATATATATATACGGTTTAACTTTAATTTAAGAGCATGACACATCGCGGATGATCGTTTGGTATTTTTACACGTGCTTTTGTTAGCACGTTTAAGGCATAAAGATAATATTCGTCACTTTTTTGTGTCAAATAATATAATGAAATCTGTACACATGTGCCAGTACAAAACACGGTTTGGTAAAAATAGAAATTCTCTCCTACTTCATTATATGATTGGAAATAAAATTTCTCAATTAAAAAGGTATTATACACGCGCGCGTGTACGTATGTGCTTATATATATATATATATGATAGAATTCTCAGATGACTTTCTTGCACGTGCCGTTGCTTTCACGTGTATAGTGCGGGTGTTTTCCTCACATTTTATCTAACGTGTTATTATGTATATATGTATATTCCGCCGCATCAGACTCGCTGATTAATTATATTATAGTCATCAAGTTTACGTGCATACGTATACGAACATATATATATAGCGAAGGTCGTCGTTTCCAGGAGAATACAACGGAATTCTCGGAAATCCCTTGGGAGTTTCAGGTTTAACCGCAGACATTTTCATATTAATGTAATTGCCTTGCAGGTGCATAATAGCGGATGTTCAATGATTTTTTTTTCTTTGCGGTTTCGCGTATGCGGCAATAGTGATATTCTCTTTAAGGAGAGAATCGCGAGATTGTGCATCTTAACGCTGGACGGTTAAGGATCACGAGCTTTATTGGCGTTTCGGACTTTCCCAATGTATCAAGTTTCGAATAAGGATAAAGCCGGAAAATACGTTAATTTGTACATATCCATTACTATATATATATATCGCTGGTATATTTGAAATATTTTTGCTTGTGTGTACTGCAGAAAAGGAATTGTGAATTTAAAGTGTTACGAATATGTTTTAAGACAGTAGGAAAGTCCGTGTTGATAAATATTTTTTTGAAAAAAGAGTCTGACACATGGTTGGAAAATTGCTGTAATATACGTGAACCTAACTATATGTGCAATCGATTTTCTTGAACTACCGGAGATGACATTCCGGTCAACCGATGCGGAAAGAGCGCACACTACATGATAAACTATACATATACATATATATTTATTGCACGAAGAAACAACTGTTTTTTCCATCAAAATAACGCGACATTTTACACGCGCACATACTGCGGTATAAGTATATATAAGAAACAACGCGAGAGTGTTGCGGACACAAGCATTTTTCTAGCCTTTGTTTCGACACCACGCAAAACACAGTCGGCGTAAAGACTTAAAGCGATTGCATCAAGAACGTTTTGAAATTTCGAGTTTCAAGTAAACGCGTTAATTAGAGGAATATCCTCTGCGCGCTTGTATATATTACAAAGATAAGCTATCCTAGATATAAAATATCCCCTTCTTTCTCCTTAAACATAGAAGAAAATTTGTTGTAAGCACGTTGATTAATTTTCGAATTCGATATATGTATAACGTCTCGCCCGGAATCGGCGTTTCCCATAAAGATAAGGGGGGAAAAAAAAAGTCGCGGGACTCGTTGCGATAAGCGCGAGTGTATATAGGTGCTATCTCAAGTGCAACAGCGGCAGCAGAAACAGCAGCAGCGACGCATTTCCCGATTTATAACTCGGTTAATTTTTGAGGTCATTATTATTATATTATTATCTCAAGCCATGGCCACGCTCTTATAATATATATATACATATTTGTGGTGTGACGCTATCCAAAAATTTATCGGTTGGAAAGATTACACCGATTTGTATATTATAATTGATATTGTAACGTGATTTTTCCACAACGAACGGTTATAAATATCTATACACGTTATTTCCGGGAATATCACCCTGTATATTGATTGTATATAAGCGTTATTTCCGGGACTT
>JAYJLV010000011.1:22584796-22599136 GCA_036873485.1 Torymus texanus
ACAAATGTTTATGAAATATTTTGTACATTATTTTTTATTACTTTCTGTTTTATTTTAGCAATATTTCAGAAAGCTTTTTGTGAAATATTTCATGAAAGGTTTATTTGAAATATTTCATGCTATGTGGGTACAGTCAGTACCGTAGGAATTTCAAATATTAATACATATTAACATCTATCATAACAAACAAATAACGGCCTTAAAATCCTCTGTCTTTAATGCAAACATTTATTGAGTTTTATTTGATAGTATTCTATTGTCAAAAATAAATACTTATAACTACAGTAGATTATAAAAAATATACATAGATTTATTTGGCACATTTGAGAAATGGGGCGATTGCAAACTTAAGAAAGGCAATGGTTGTCGACGTAAAAAGCGTAAGTATCTCACGATATTAATTATTCCTCAAATACAATGCCAGAGACGTCATTATGAATTTACTAGGAACGGAAGAGAACCTTTAAATTTTGCATCGCAAGGGAAAAGAGGACCATCCCATTATTATAAATGATATAAAGTAAATTAAAATTTAATTTTGTTATAAAGTACGAATATGTACGTATAATATTGATTAAATCATAAAAATGTAACTTTTTTTTTGTAAATAAACGCAAAAGTTACAGTAATTATTTAGCTGCGAACTGAGCCTCCCAACCGGTTCCACCATTGTTGATACTCGTTACGTATGTAACATATATGCGATTTTTCTCCGATATAAAGTCAGCAGGTATATCCTGAAAGAAATATTTTTTATTGATTAAAAGCTGCATGCAGGTAAACGAATGGTGCTCAGACAATGATTCATTGTTACAAAACAAAATGATTAAAGCTGATTAAATCAATCAACTAAAGTAGTATTTACCCCTCCACAATAAGAAACAATATTGACATCGCCACCGTTGCTACTCGGAGGTTCGTGGATCGTCAAATAATCCGAGTGGCATGTGGCTTTCGAGCCAATATCGAAGACAATAAAAACTAACGATATCTTCATTCCCTTTGGCACACTTATGTCCCATATGCAAGTGCTTGAATTGCGGTAGGGATTAGGATACATCGGTGACGTGAAGTCACCGCCATAATTGTAAATTTGTCCACCGCAGCCTCTGCCTGCCAATTTAAAAACATACAATGTAAATTTTGACGTTATTGGTTTATCACAAGACGTGAAATATTTATTATACAACTGAAACGGAATATTTACCAAATGATGTGGATGTGTACGTTAGATCGTAAAAGTTGATAATACTATTAGGTGTTAGGCTACCGTGTGAGTAAATACTAAGACGATTTCCTGTGCTGAATACAGGATTTGGCGAACCGTAGTTACATTCTGACAGAATAATCGGGCTGTCGAAGTTTCCATCTCGTATCTGTTGAACACATTTCTTATTAATATTTTGCTCAATATATTGTCTATATACCTAATTTGGTCACACACTGATTTTTCAAGCCGTATTATATAGAAAAAGTTTAATAAATTTTTCGAATCTTTTTCATATTCTTGCAACGAATTTTGTTTAGTTCACAAAAAAGCTAATTTTAATTTAAGTGTAAGTAGTTAAAAATATATTTGTTAATTTTTACAGAGTTCACTTAGAAAAAAGAATGATTTAACTACATCTGACGTAGCACACAACATTCTTTATACATTTCGTCTTTAAATATCACTTGTAATAGAGATGCTAGAGCATCTTCTTTGTGTCGCTGTAGAAAAGGTACTCGTTTTTGATCTTTTTAACAGCTTTTGTAACTATACTTAAAGAAACGAACAAAAATGTTGACAAAATATTTTTTTTATTAAGTTTTTGAGTGAAAGTTTAAATTTATTTCTGCAAGACAAATTGATTAAAATAAGAATGCGTAATAGCAACATAGAAAATGTTTTACTGACTGACACACCACAATTATAGAAATATGATAAGGTAAATTAAATAATATTACTGAAATTCATTACCTGCATGTAACCCTTGGAACAATCTTGCCCGCCAGGTAGAAAAAACTTATTAAAATACAAGCTAATGGTCATATTTTTTGGTACTTCAATTGTAATCCGACAATCTGAAATATCTTCGTGAATAATTCTCCCCTGAATTGCTGTGTACAAACTTGAACAGACAGGTTTACTGTACTCAAGTTTAAAGCCTTTCTTTTTTTGTTGACTAGCAGAAGTTTTATAAATTATCTCTATACCTTGAAAATCGCTATGAATAAAGATCACATTAATAATTTAAGTTTTTACTGTGGTAAAAGTATAAAAAAAAATTTTTTGACAACTATTGTTGTCTCAATTTCTTATAAATGTTAGGAAATATTAACTGAAGTCAATTATCACTTTCAGAATATGGACGAAAAATTTAAAGAAGTCAACCAGTATAACAATCAGAATATTGGTCACAAAAGTATAAATATTTAATTGAAGCTAGAACCAAATTCATCAAAATGCAGAGATATTTACAAAAGCAAGGAAATATGCATATTTTCAAAAGTAATACTGATGATTACTAGGATTTAAGTATAAGGTGATTAAGTAATTTTACTAGAATCAAACATGGATACGAATCTCGAGCAATAATTTTACTTATTGAGACAAAAATTGTATAATCAATGATTTTACAATATATTATAAAGGGATACCTGTAATATAAATGTGGAAGTTCTGAACCACAATATTTGTAGTGAGACATGGGATCTGCATTGGCCTATTTTTACATAAAAAATATGGTTGATACTGTTCATGGTGAAGTATAAATATATTGAGTATTATAGATTCTTACCGTAAATGCGTCATAATCAGTATGTGATGATCCATGAATAATTAAGTCTTCACCAAAACCTTCCCTAATGATTCCGCGATTCTGTTATTTTAATGCAATTATTATTTAAATGTAATGTTTTGAAAACGGTTAAATTGAATTCAAGGAGACATTTAAATTACTTACGTTTAAATCAGTAACTTGTAAATATTCAGACTCACATCTATCTGAATCCTCTAATTCAAAATCAGTGAAGTTTAGTTTAATTCTTGACATTTTAGAGGTACTTTCTGAGCGTATAACCCATCTACACGTTATATCTGAAGGATAACCACTTGGAAAGCCCGGAGAAGTCAAAGTTTTAGTATCGTTATTACTAACTAAGTCTGTTACTCCACATGGCGCTATATTAATTATAAGGATGAAAATTTAATATATGACGATATTATTAAAAAAAAAAACTTCATTATGATAATAACACCGTGTGTAATAAAAACTTTATGGAATATAATTTTTTATTAACTGTAAAAATTTTACGTTACACAATGCAAGGATGTTCACACGTAATAGTAGTATCGATAATTTTTTACTTATACGCGTTTATTTGAGTATTACCAAAGGTACGTATTTATAAAATTAAAATTAGAAGCTTTCAATCGTTAGATAAAGTTTCTTTTAAAAAGTTCAAATAGAATTTTCATAATTACATATAACAGCCTTCAGAGATGCTCTCACTCCACGTCCCTGATTTAGCCCATCAGACACGAATCGAATCCAAAGTAAATTGAACGTTGTTGTTATTGGCGGTGGTACAGTACTGCTACAAAATTGACCGATCAATTCTGAATACGGACCACCATCACGAACCTGTAATTACAACGTTAAACAAAATATCACTAAAATTAATTATAAAAAGATTTAGCTGACAACTTTAGTTAAAAAATATTGAAATTCAAAGAAAGATATAATCTAAATTTGATTTTATCAACATTACGCGATGAGTTACTTTTGAAAAATATAATTTTCAATATACATACTTCTATGTAATCACTATTGCAAGTCATTTTGTTATCCAGAGAAGTATCGTTAAAGGTCGTATTTTTCAAATCAATTTCATTTATGGTAAATTGAATGGTATAATCTGGGGGGGCAGAAACAAGCCAGTGACAGTCTTGGAAAGGTTCGTAAGTTTCAGCAAGTTGTGTTCTAAAGTTCGTTGTACCGGTAACATTGATGTTGCCACCGCAACCTTGTTCAGGGCCATTCACAAAGAGCACCTGAAAATAGTAAATGGTATATGGTTATCAATATCTTCATATTAAATTATTATAAGTAATTTTTAGCTAGAAATAAAAGAACGCATAAAAAGTCAACTCAAATCATCTATAGTCTAGCGAAAAAAAATTAATGCTGATAACAGTTGATATCTACAGCTAAAAGAGAAGAAAAGCGGAGAAAACGAAAGAAAACAAAAATTAACTGCAGAAAAATGTCTGAATTGAGATAAAGACAACAGTTATCTTCAGTTTGTATCAGTTTTCTACAGTTACCTACAGTTATACGCAATTGTAAACAGTTTTCTTCAGTTATCAACAGTTATGTTTTGTTTTCTGAAAAGCAAGCGACTTTAAGAAATGAAGAAATCAGTAAGAAACTGAAAATGAGAGTTTTATTCCGAATAAAATTGTTGAAAACTGAAGACAACAGTTATACACGGATGAAAACTGTTTATAAGCGATGAAAAAATTAGAAAATTTTTGCTATACACATTTTATAAAAATTTTTTGATAAATGAAGGCATTATCTTTGGGAAATACATACTGCAGCTCTGAATCGATCAGATGTTCCGAACGAAGTTATGTAGAAATGAATAGTCATCGTATCGCCAACAGACTGTATGACCGGTAAATATGTGTTTAAAGTTCCGCAGAATACTGCTTTCCGGAATTTCGAATCGGTAGTATTTCCTTCATATAATCGCACATAACTATGCATACAACTAAAAATCGAATGATGCTTTACAAACAAAGTTTTCATTATATTTCTATCTAATATGTATACAGTGTCCATTATACTATACCTTCCATTTGACTCATTATCAATCTTTAGTTCTTCGAAACGTACAAGAACGCTTTTGTTAGCGGGAGCTTTAACGGTCCAAATGCAGCTCATATATACTTGGCTATCAAAATCATCGTCTCTTATAGGGTTGATTATTCGTGGTGTTGTTATGACACCTCCGCAATCTATTAAATTGTAATGTTGATATAATTAAATTTTCTATAAAATCGTTCTCTTAAATTTAATAAAGTTCATTTTCTTAAAAAAAGAAAAAAAAAATAAGAAATGAAACTCGTTTTTATGTATTTTACTCTATTAATTTTGCATTAAAAATTTTAAAATATAAATATAAAATAAATATATAATATAAATATAAAATATAAAATCAATACAGATACAGAAATAACTGCGTCAGATTATCAGTAAATTTATTATTACAATGATTTATTAATTTCAGTCTGGACAATATAACCATATAATAAAATTGAATTTTTATTTTTACCATTGATGAAATATTTAAATTTGAATCCAGAACGGCTCATTGAATTGTCTGTTTTAAAAATCAGCTCCATCTTTTTTTTCGATACTTTTCTTCCAGGTGAATTTTTACCGCACCATATACTCGAAGCAGGAAGCCTACCTGATCTATAAACGATTGTTGTCAAGTTGTCAAACTTACACGCATTACCAGTCTCTGAAAAAAATTATTTTTGATTATTGTACAGATGTATTTATCATAAATACAATATTAATAATAACTGTAGTTACCTTCAAGAGAAAAGTTAGTAAAATCAACTACTATATCTTTGTAATCTTTCGCAATGAGTGTATAATTACAAACAATATTTAGTGGATATGCGAAAGGATAATTGGGCGATTCGATGTATCTTAAATTAGTTGTTACTTCATATACTCCTCCGCAGTACTCCTCCCACACAGCTCTAAATCCTTCCCCTTCAAGTTTATCATTAGAAACGAATTTTACCATCATTCTATTTGTTGTAGAATTAAAGGGTGTACTTGGTGGAACACGACCACAAATTTTTGCTAAGCTGTACCAATGATCTGTATTGTTTTGTATCTCTTCTTTCCACTCAAATATCTGAAGAAAAAATTATTATCAACAACGATGGGTTAAGTTTGTTGCACCGACTTTTCACTTACCTCAACATAATCATTTTGACAATCTTTACTGGTTTCCAAATTAAACCTCTCGACAAACGTCAAACTTACGTGATAACCATTACTGGCTACTATTTCCCAAATACATTCTGTATTGTTTGAATACCTTTGTGGGAATCTGCAAAGTATTCATTCATATAAAGCACTGCTAACGGTTATTAACTGTAAACCAGAAATATTTATTTTTCTTACCCTGGAGATTTTATTTCAGTTTCTTTTCCTCTCACTATTCCTCCACAAACGGTTCTCGAAGAATCCACACGAATCTCAAACTCCCCTTGATCTTCGGTAGCAACATATTCAATTGTAAATTTATTAGAAGGACTAATAATAGCCTTAGGCTTCTCATTACCACAGAATTTTCCAATATGTGGCGATCGATAAGTCTTTCCCCTACAAGATACAAGTTGCGTTGCATACAAGATACAATAAATTTATATATTTTTTCCTATTTTTAAAACATAATGTAATATATGTGAATACCTCTGTAATACAAGACATTATATCAGTAAATTACGTACATTAGATATTTATTAATTATTCAGGTGTAATTTACCTTTGCACTTATTTATAATAAAACTTCGCGCAAAATAATATTAAAGTAATTTTATGCCTTTACTTACGTGCTCTAAATTTGTTTACGTGTATATGTCGACGTAAGTATCTAATATTTAAGGATAATTTTAACACTTACTTTATTTGTACATAACTGTTATCGCATGACCCAAGGTTGAGTTTAGTAAACTGAATCAGCATTGTGTCATCGGAGTCTTCGTTTGCAACTTTCCACACACAATGAATGGGATAAGAAACATTTTTGGGTGATTGTATAATATGCGAAGGTCCACTTAAAATCCCACCACAATTGTGCCATTTGTAGTTCATAACGAAATTTACTGTTCCAAGACGAGTAGCATTTCTGGCCTACACAAACAGTTTCATTATTGAATTGGTAAATACAAGTTTGCACTAAATATTATTAATAGTAATTTTATTAGTAATAACCGATTTACCTCCACAATTTGTGATGGGTAAGAACTTGCTACTGTTATACGGTTCTTATTCAAATTGCCACAAACTTTAGCCACCGGTTCATCTCCTAAATATAAAGTGAATTTTCTTATATTCATATTCATGAATCATAACTTTAACAGTATACCTTTTATCATAATGTAACTAAGGACATTTTGACATGTAGATGTTGCTTTTCCTACATGTATTATGCCAGAAATTTCAATTGCCAATGTCATCGATAATTTCTTATTATCTTCCGGATTTTCTGGTTGCCGTATTATCCATTTACAATAATATGTCGATTCGTTAAACGGCGAAGAAAGTGGGTTTGTAAGAGTGCCTTCTAAATTGTTTATCATTCCGCCACAAGCTGAAACATTTTAATTTTTCGTGTATATATCATTTCAGGTTTCTTTATATTATTAGATAAAATTACGTACGAGCTGGTGCTTTGGCAGTAAATTTGGCTTTCATTCCACGATTACTTCCAGCTGATACGTACTTTACACTCATGAAACTTGAAGAGCTCGAAACTGTCATCGATTGTGTCGAATCTTGTATTTTTTTAATATTTGCCATTAAATCAGGGTCATGGTAGAACTAAGTTTTAAAAGACACATTAAGATAAGTAAAGAAGAATAGTATTAAAGTATTATAATTAAATATAGCTAATTGGTAATACCGTTACGTAGCTGTCTTTAGAATATTGATCTCCACGAACTTCGAGATCTACAATATCCACCACGACTTGATATCCTTCGGGGACAGAAATTTCCCAGTAGCAATACCTGAAAATATAATCCATATGATATTGTGATAATAAGTAAAATAAAAAAATATATTTTAAGGAAGAGAAAGAGAGAGAGAGAGAGAGAGAGAGAGAGAGAGAGAGAGAGAGAGAGAGAGAGAGAGAGAGAGAGAGAGAGAGAAGAGTTTTATATAGGGTATGTAACTGTGAAACATTTCAAAATTAATTTTTCAAGTTCAAATTCTGTTTTAAATTTACATTCATGATAATTGGTTTCAAATATATATGAATAGCTGCAATATCATCAACATTTATATGTCTGTATATAGTAGATACAATTAAATTTATCTTACTTATAAGATGATTGACGAGGATAACCAACTGTATGAAATTCTCCTTGCATTGCATTAAAATTTTCCCCGCATTCTGTCATTTAAAAGTGCATTAACTAAAATTTAATTTTCCATGTAAAATATATAGAGTGATGCACTTACCTTCATAGCTGAATGTGTAATTAAATCGAAATTTTTTAACGTAAGGTACTGTCTTACCAGTAAATGTGCTTGTAAAGATAACAATAGCTTCATTACTTAATATTTTAATCACACCAGGTTTGGTCCTACCGCAGTAAGTACCAACTTTCGTATCTAAAAAAAGTAATCGTATTGTCTATACACAATTTTCTTGAAAAATATTTAATTAAAAAATGCAACATATAAATTACTATTAAAACTTCCAGGTAATTTTTCATAAATTGTAACGTGATCGTCTAATAGCGAGCAATTGCTTGCAGCAGAAAGCTCAAAATCTTCAAAATGTAAACTAATTCCACGATAATACGATGGAGCTATAATCCACCAGCTACAGTAGTGTGACGCGGTACCGTAAGTATTAGGGAAGTTCGGTGAAATTATGATGCTACCTTGAGGTTCTCTTTCGATTGATCCACAATCATCTACAAGACGGTAACATTACTTGATTATATTGGTCTAATAAGTAATGAAATAATAAGATATACTACCTGACGTTATTATCGCCTTAAAACCATTGCGAGGTTCGGGGGTATCCGTAAAATAACGGACATACATTATATTTCCTTTCGTATCTAAGGAACTAGGAAGTACATTTCTACAGTATCTGCCTATTAAAGGTGATGTATCTGTACCTCCATCTCTAACCTCTACATATTCCAGTTCACAACTAAAAAATATTTTCAAACATACATTTAATAAATTTTATAATGTATTTTTTAATTTGAAAATGATTAAACGTAGTTTATACGAAAACTTATAATAATTTATTGTAAGAAACTAACTTTTCGCTAAATGAAAGATCAAATCGATCCAAGAAGTGTATAGATAAAGGATGGTCATCAGTGCTCATGAATCTCCAAACACATTCTGTGTGAGGAGTAGGAATGTTTGGATAGTTCGGAGATGATATTTCCTGTTTCATATCGGTCTTTGATAGATCAAATCTACCGCCACAGTCATGTCTTAGTTCTCTGTAAAAATCAAACGTATGGAATAATTAGTTTTTCAACAAATTTTTAATTCACACAATAAAATGTACTATTTATTTATCTCATACCTGAATAATAGCTTAAAATGTACTTTGGAATATGATATTGACAATTTTACGTAAAGATAATTACTGCTAGTATTTTGAGCAGTTGGTGTAATACCGTTACAATATTTCCCAACACCTAATAGCGGTGAATGCGATGATTCGCCATTTTTGAGCTGTAATGGAAAATTTCTTGATGAATTTATTCGAGTGTTAAATTTTTATTATAAAAAGTATC
Organism: Torymus texanus; assembly: GCA_036873485.1. Classification (NCBI taxonomy): domain Eukaryota; kingdom Metazoa; phylum Arthropoda; class Insecta; order Hymenoptera; family Torymidae; genus Torymus; species Torymus texanus. The sequence goes on from JAYJLV010000011.1 coordinate 22,594,365, forward strand.
GATACCATGAGATAATTAGTCCGACAGAAATTGTCATTCGCTTTTGGCAGGTTATTTTCAATACGGTTATCAACAACTTTAACATTAATTCTCCTTCCGAATTTCACTTTCACAAACCATTCACAAATGTACGTGTACGGACGTTTTATTGTAGAATTATTATTAAGTTGAATAACGCCATTTGGTGCTTCGATAATTCCACCACATACTATAAAAAAAACTCAAGTTATAGTGAAAACTGTATACAATCATTTAAAAATTAATTTTACGTGTATAGATTACCTTTTGAAGCTATTGCAGAAAATCCTGGTTTATATCGATAGGAATCTGTGACAAATTGTACTGTCATGACGTTACTTGCAGCATAAGTAGTCATTGTAGCGTTAGATAAACATACTTTTTTTACAAACTTTTCATTGTCATTTCCATCAAAAGAACTGACTTCTCCATTATAAATGGCTACATAATCAGTAATACAATTTTCACTCTCTTCAATATTCATCGTTACAAACCTGAGCATAACACGAGTTCCGACTGGTGATATAAAAGTCCAGGAGTATTTAAGATTGTTTGGATAGCGATCTGGATATCCCGGCGAAGTAAACGGATAAGTTCCATTCTCATCCGTTAAGTATATGAACTTACTATCACTAGAAACTGAAAATTTTTAGTTTTACTTTTAATTACTATAATTCCAACATTTTTATTTAATGTATTATATTGAGTTTTTTCTTATTTAACATTATACATTTATTACTGACAAATGTTTTTAAAAATTATTACCATCGATTTCTTGAGTTTCTGTATTTGTAGTTGTCATCCGGGGAATCTTTATCCACTTTATATGGAACCAGTTACCAAGATTGTTATGGCCATATATATTCTTCATTTGAATAAACATTTTATTGCCCGTAGATGTTATTGTCTCAGTAGGAACAGAAATTCCGCAGTCTTCTATTAGTTTAGGTGCTTCGTCATTAATACCATCATAAATCTATTAATCAAAAGAAAAATTAAATAAAGCTGTAACACTTTTAAAAGACTAAATAATTATTAAATTTTACCTTTAATCCTGAATAGCAATTATCATCGTAATTATCAAAATGCGCATCAAGAAACTGGACTTTTATGACATAGTTGAAGTCAACCGTTATTCGCCATGAAAAGGTTCTCAGGCCTCTGTAAGTATGTGGATACATTGGTGACGCTATTTCGCCATAATCTCCTGTAAGTTCAGCTCCGAAAAGTAAATCATATTCCGCTTTAAAGCCCTTTGGATTGCCAATAGTATTAGTCACACTCTTAAATCTTATCCATAAAGAATGGGATGATGTTATGCTGACAATATTTTTGCCGCAATAAACACCATGTAGCTTTCCAATTGCACTGTCATCTCTGATTTCTAAATAGTCGAGGTCACAATTTTCGCTGTTTAAAAGATCAAACTCATCGAATGATAGTGAAATCCTATTGCCAGGTGAATTGCTAAGAATCCAAGTACAGTCTGCTTTATCTGGATAGCTTAAGGGGTAATTTGGAGAAACAATTGTACCACTTTCAGACGTATATTTGCCTCCACAAGCTACAAAATAAATTTTATGTAAATAATCACGTATCAATGACTATTTTATTTTACTATAACTGTTTTTGTGTATGTTTTAGTATAAACCTCTTTACAAAATTCAGTGATGCTATTTGTATCTTAAGCTGTAAACTGCCAGGTGACCAAAATGTCCCACTAAACTCTCCAAGCTCCAGTTTATTAATAACTATTCCGATTCTGTATTTCGGAAATACCTTGGTTGACCGAGCCTCGGGAGTCGAATGGGACGTTTTGATCAGTATAACACGAGTTCAATCCACTTAAAGCTTATAAAAGTTAATACAGTCTCAGAAAAGGTTTGTACATTCAAAGGAATTTGAAAATTGTAAAGTCTACACATTTGTAGCTTCAGTGACACTATTAACAAGAATAGCTATAAAATTAGAGCTTCGATAGTTGTCGTACAAATAAAATCAGCTTATAAAATTAATACAATATATTAATTGAACCACTTACGGTAGAATTCTTTAAAAAAAATGTCATAAGAAACATTATTAACCTATGTTAATTAAGTTTAAATTATATATTACATATTACCTGTATTTACAGTCGAATAAACTGCATCAAAATTGTCGCCAATAAGTTGTCCGTATTTTGACGTAAAGTGAACTGTCAATGCATTTCCAGTACTAGTAAATGGTGTTGGTATTTTATTAGTACACAGTTGTCCTAATAGAGCTCCCTCATTACCTTCGCCCTCGTAAATGTCAATATGATTAAAACCACAATCTTCAGATTGAAATAAATCTATATGACTGAATGATAAAGATACTTTATCGCCTAAATTAAAAAAAAAAAAATTATTAACATGAAAAACTCAACTAAAGAATGTTTAATAAGCTATTTTTAAATATTGACCTGGATCCTTTGCCGTCAGGATCCAACTACAGTTTACTTGGGTTCTAATGTGTAAAGTTGGTGATGACCTAATTACACCTTGTCCATCAACGATAATTCTTGCTCCACATGTTCGATTGAATTGGGCCCGGAAGCCCCTTGATGACCCCCAGTCATCGGTTCTCATTACCACCAGCATTTCATTACCAGTTGAAACGTAATAAGGTAATGCCGTAAGGGACTGACAATGCGTAGCTATTAAGGGAGCGTCTTTAGTATTTCCATTGTAAATCTTTTCACAATAATATTGTTGATTATAATATGTTATATTTATGAGACAACGAAAAAATGTTTTCCTTAAAGTTAGTATACCTTCAAATAATCTTTTGAACAGTCGTGAGAATATTTAATACCGAAGTCTGTGAACGTAAGATTAATAGCATGATATGGGTCAACGGATATTAACCATTCACAATATTGATTATCTGGATAATTTTTCGGATAATTTGCTGAATAAATTACTCCTGAGTGACTGGTAAATTTACCACCACATTGAATCCCGACAGAACGATAAATAGCTTTGAATCCATGGCTAGCAGAACTCACTTCTGATGAATATTTTAGGTATAAAAGATTTCCGGTACTTGTATATGTCACAGATGCATTGGAATAACATAAATTGTGTGCTAGTATTGGTGCAGTTTCATCCTGACCGTTATAAATCTCAATAGCACCGTATGAATCTAATAAAATAATTATTGATATTTAAATCATTTATCCGTAAGTGTGTTTGCGCGTGCGTTGCATGTATGTATGTGTATTACAAAATATATTGATGAAATTAAATATAATTATAATGATTATACCGTATAAACGAATCAAATGGAATTATTAATTCTTTCTTATATTAAAGATAATTTACCTAACATAAAAGTTGAATTTTATCAAATATTTACCAGAAAGACAATTGCGAGTTTTTGTATTATCAATTCTTGGGAATGTAATTTCGATACTTTTGTCCTTGCTCACTTCAATAAGCCATTGGCAATCTACGTATGAATATGGTCCTTTATCTCCATTCGGGAATCCAGGGGATGCGAATTCGCCGTTGGGTTTCGTCAAGTGTTTGGTACAACCATCAACCTGCCATTCGAACCTAAAACCACCAGCAGTAACATCGTCGTTCGAGAAAAACGATACGAAAACTTGTCTTTGACTGGAAGAAATTTTCAGTGGTAATACATTTTCCTCGGAACCGCAAGTTTTTAAGAGTTGAGAATTTGGCTCATTGTTATCTCCTTCTTGAATCATAATATAATCTTTCTTGCAGAGACCATCACTATCTTCTATATCAAAGTGTGAAAATGTTATATTGATTTTATTCCCGACCGGGACCGATATTACCCATGTACAATTACTCAAATTTTCGTAGTTCTGTGGAAAATTTGGAGATTCTATAACTCCTTGGAAACCACTAAGTTTATTATGACATCCTGAAACAACAAAACATTAATTTTTTAGTAGTTGTTCTAAAATATTTTCTACCTATTTCAACATCGAAAATTCTCGGTATACCTACCAGTTACATATCTAAGGTAAAACCCTCGAGTGTTAGTTCGTACGTTACTATGGAAAACTAATTTAAGCAAATTGGTTTTCGACAGTAAGAGTGAGGGAGTAACTAAACCACAAAGCCGTTGTGAGTTCTGTTCGTACCCATTAACAATATCAGAAATTTCAAGATAATCATAAGCACATTCACTATCATCTTCAATGTCAAGATCTACAAAAGTAATTTGAACGAGATTGCCAGCCGACACTCGAATATCCCAATAACATGTAGCTCGATCATAGTAATTTTGAGGATAATTTGGGGAAATGATTGAACCAGAAGAAGAACGTAATTTTCCACCACATCCTGAAATTTTTAAATTTATTGTTGATACCGATTATTCGAATAATTTGTCATTGTAATGAAAAAGATATATTTTTTAAACATGTGAAATACCAGCTTTTGTACTACGCCAATTTAGTTTGAAACCTTTCTTCGAATTAGTACCGTCAGAGACGAATTTTATATAAATCTGGTTCGTCATACTAATTATTTCATCTTGTATACGAGAACCACAAAATTTACCCAGTAAGGGAGAATTTTGCTGAGAACCACTCCTACAAAAAATTACTTGTATAGGTATGCAAATAATAAACTTATAAACGTTATAATGCCAATCTAAGCCTTTTTCATTGAATTTAACGTGGGTGTATACGTATGTAAATGTACACTCGCAACTACATCATACTAGCATAGAATATGTATAACTTACCTTATTTC
>JAYJLV010000011.1:22599236-22633891 GCA_036873485.1 Torymus texanus
GTGGGTGTATACGTATGTAAATGTACACTCGCAACTACATCATACTAGCATAGAATATGTATAACTTACCTTATTTCTAAATAATCATAAGAACAATCAGTAGTATTCTCCAGTTCGAAACTCTTAAAATTTAGCATTACCACATATTTGTTTTTCGCTTCAATAACCCAAATACATTCTTTATTGTTAGGATATCTTTTAGGATAATTTGGCGATCTTATAGAACCCGTTTCAGTAAAGTAATGACCTCCACAGTTAGTTGCATTAACAAAATTGTAAATCGCTTGGTAGTTTGGGTTAAAAGTACCTGCTGCTGAATTGGTGCTGAACTGATAATATAAAGTTAAGTCGTTTCCTTGTGATGTTATTACTTGAGGTGGATTTATAATTGTACAGAATCTACGTAAATACAAGAATACAAATTATAGGTCCTTTTAATAATAAAAATTACAAAACTCCATGAATAATCTTACTTTCCCAATGATTTTCGGTCATTTGTCCCATATCCTTCAATTACTTCAATATAATCTAGGTAACATTCGTAGCTCACTGTTACTTTTTGAGTTGGGAATGACAGCCACGTTAATTGAATAGCATGATCGGGCGGTGCACGTATGACCCAAGTACAATTATTACTGTACTTGTATCTTGCCATAATTCCTGGTATATTGAGTGTGCCTGGAGCAGTTTTGAAAATGCCGCCGCATCCTGTGAAAATTGAATACATATACATGTAAGTGTTGATTATCAAATTGTAATTTTACAGAAAAATAGTATAAAGTAGAATATACTGAGGAAAAATAACTGGACATACCAGCAGATTCCACTAAATTCATTTAAGTTACCTTTGTCGATAGTTGTATAATTAGCTTTAAATCCAAGATTGTGGATACTAGAATCCGTGACAAATTCAATGTACATATAATTATGCGTCGAATATATAGGTTCGTTTTTTATGGTGTGTAATGAACCACACAACGTTGTTAACAAACTAGAATTGCTCGAGTCACCATCCCGAATTTCGATTTTATCGAAATAGCAATTCGTATGATTGTCAGTTGTATGGCCCTCTTCGACGTCCAGGAAATCGAAAGTCAAGACTATGGCTTTACCTGGCGGTTGTGATATCAAATATTTGCAATCCTTTGAAGCAGGGTAGAAATTGGGGTAGAAAGGTGATTGCAAGATACCGGATGGTCCGGTAAATATACCGCCACATTCTACCTCGTATTTTATGACGAATCCTTTCTCTACGAGATTGGCATCACTTTCAAAACGAATTAGAACTCTGTTTGATTTTACTGACAAAGTTGGAGGTAAAGCTGATCCGCAATATTTCCCCAATAGAGGTGAGTTCATATCCGGCCCCTCATATATCTATTGCAACGTATGTCATGAGACCATCAAGTTAAATAATAATATTAAAAAATCCTATTGTGTAAGACTTATATGCTTACCAGTACTGAATCAAATATACAATTTTTCGAAGATTCTATTTCGAAATGCAACCACTTCAAACTAACATGACTTCCTTCAGGTAATCGTATTTCCCACTCACATATCATATCAGCCCCGTAATTGTCCGAATGATATCCTGGAGATACAATTTCACCGCTTTCACTTGTGAATATACCACCACAGTTGGGAGAACCTGAAGATACAAACAAATATTCCATAACATTTATTTTGATCATGTTTTAGCAACATTCGTGTATGGTTATACCTGGAACAGTTAAATACGATAGATGGAAACCGTAATCAGTGCCAACGCCATCGGAATGGAAGTGAATCATAGCGTGTGGTCCTGAAGTAGTGATCGGTGCTGGTTTACTGTGATTGCAGAACAGTCCAAGTTGATTTGAACCAGCGTAACTCGTTTCGTTTACCTAAAATTTAAAAAATGATTTGAGTTAATTGATAAACAAAATACAAAAGAATGTATGCAATAATCACCTCGAGATAATCAGTTTGACAGGTGGGATGCTCTTCAAGCATCACACTTATGAAATTCAGAGCAATCCTCTTTCCAGGAGCTACGTTGATGTTCCAGTAGCAATCTTTATGCATGGGGTACCTTCCAGGGAATCCTGGAGACGATATAGAGCCATACTCCGCCGTTAAGTCTCCTCCGCAGGTTGGTTTTATCGATGTCCAGTTAAAAGAAAAGCCGAAGCTGTTGATCGAGTTGTCCGAACGGAACCATATGTAAAGAGAATTGTGCGTCGATATAATTGTTCCATTATCCGGTAGCTTGTTGCCACAGTATCTTCCAATAATATTGCCTCCTGCTGATCTTCCATCATGTATCTAGAATATTTTTCATTATTTCTCCCATTTATTCTCTAAAATTCGCTCAAAACAATGTTTTTAATTCATCAAATTACCTGTAAATAATCATGTGTACACTCATTGGCATCGTCCACATCCTCTAAGTCAAATCTGGTGAAGGTGACGTTCAAAACCATCGACTGGTTCGTGTGTATGACCCACGCGCAGCTGATGCCGTGCGGGTACATGTTTCCTGTTTCCACGGGGAATTTCACGTATCCCGTAGGGTTTTCGAGAAAACCACCGCATGATGATTTTGAAGTGGAACATGTGGGCCCGTGGAAGTTCGCGGTGCACTCACAGTACTGGCGTCCACTGGTCGTTTGTCGGCATATGCCGTTATTTTGGCATGGGTTAGGACTGCAGGAATTTGACGGGACATTGCATGTAGTACCTTTTAACGTTGAGAAAATAATTTTTGTTGAATATTCTGTACTTTCTGTAATTCTGTTTTCTTTATTTTGAATTGAGCATCTAGATGATAAAGTAGTATGTAATAAAAGTCAAACGTTAATGGAAGAGATACAAATATCTAAGGAAAAGTAGTGAGGAACTGATCATCAAATGAAATACTTGTCGAACAATAATCTACTGGAGATAAAATCTATTTCAAGTTCACTGTTCACGTATATCCATTTCAACCAAGATAAATCAAATTAAATTAAATTCTCACCAGTGTACCCATCGTTACAAGTGCACGTAAAGCTGTCGGTTCCCTGAGCGACACACGTGCCATGCACGCACGGGTTACTCTTACAAATGTCTGCTACTGGTTGGCATCCTTGAGGACCTCGACCTGAGCCCTGATAGCCCGACGGGCACAGACAGAACGACATCGAGTCTGGACCTTCCCTGCAGGTGGCTAGACTGTGGCAGCCACCGTTGTTAATTTTGCAAGAACCAACATAGGAGCATATGACACCATCACCCTGGTAGCCGTTGGGACATGATCCACATTTTCTCGAGCCCTTGGAAAAAATTATATGATTTTATAGTTAAAGACGTTTGCTGGAAATTGAATTTTTAAGGAATATTTTCTAATTTTGAAAGTGTTTCGAGCATGTAATTATTCATACCAGTGGAATACAAAAGTTAACATTGTAAAAATATTATTGAAGTATTGTAATAATAATCATACACGTATGATAGTCACAAGATTCTTTCTTTAAAATAAAATTAATATTTTTTCAAAATCTTTGTTCTTCTAATACCTAAAATCAATATACCAAGAACTTACCAATGTATTAATACACTGGACAAAAGGTGTCGTTCTGCATCCGCCGTTATTAACTAAGCATTCGTCGATATCTTGACACTTGAATCCATCACCCGTGTAACCCGCTGGGCAAGTGCCACAGTAAAACGTTCCTGGCACATTGTGGCACTTGACGAGTGGATTCACCGAACACGGATACCTTGATGATGTACACTCGTCGATATCCTTGCGACATGCAGGATCGCCTTCGCCTAAGTGGTCCCAACCCTAAACACGACAAATAAAAAAAGTTCATAGAGACATAATTGGGTATTTGGATGTAAATGTTTGTTTTGTTTTATCAATACTATTATCAACGTATGATTCATGTGTTATATTTGAAGTGATTTTTTAATTCATGACGATTATTTAAGTTAATGGGAACGACGACAACTTTGAGTTAAACCAAAATATGGTTAATAAATATTTGAAAAACCTTTATAGTCTATCAAAATTTTCTTACCGTTTTACAGATACAATTGTAACCCAATGGTGAATTGGATTTGACACATATACCATCGCCACATAATTCAGCATCGTTGGACTGATCGCACACCGATTTTTGAGTAGAACAATGGAAACCATGCCAGCCAGTTGGACATATACACCTAAAATATATTTGATTCATTTATACCAGCTTCATTAATTCTTAAACTTGCACTTATTTACTTGATTATGTGACATACTTAAAACTACCGGGAAGGTTTACACACGTAGCATTATTCTGACATCCGAATGGCTTCCCCGCAAGTCGTTCGCATTCATTCACGTCAACCGTACAAAGAGAACCCTAACGAGAAAAAAGAATGACTTTTATTGTAAAGTGAAGATGTAAAAGGATTAAATGATTAAAATGTTAATTAATTAATCTATACCTGCCACTCTGGTGGACAGTGACAATGAAAACCTTCGTAATAATCGATACAAGTTCCACCGTTTTGGCAAGGATCGCTGGCACACTCCTTCATGCGCAATTTCAAGATAATTGTTCGTACTTTAGATTCTAATCTTCGTAACTGAATACAGAAAAGCATATTGATTTTACAAAGTATTTATTGCATCTTACTTACAGAATATTATGGAATGATTAAGTACATTATTAATTGTTTATAAGGATGAAAAGGGCCAATTTCATGTTCTTGAAAAAGCTTCATTGCTAATAATATTAGTTTCATGCAGTATGATTCTATAGGTAACTTATTTACTTGGAAATCGATTATATTTTAATGATTCTTATCATCATGATTTTTTTGAAGTCGAATATTATTACATTTGCATATAGTAACGCTTTGATTTGCTTACCCTGTTACTTAGAGCTTTCACTTGAACTGTAGACACAACTTTATTACCACCCTTTTAACAAAGAATATAATAATTATTTTTTATTGTAGTTATAACTATTTAGACTTTTAATCTCACTAAGGTAATTAACTAAAAAGTCATTTTGAAATTTTTTTATGGAATAATAATCATTTGATTAAAGTGCATTCCTTATATTCTAGTAGAAAATATCTTCATGTACTATCTTTAATTTGATTTTAAAATTCAGAAATTTCATGAAATCATTAAATAACAACATGGCTTCACAAAGAGTCGGTCTAGGTCAAAATCTCGTGAATTGAGTGATTCGAAAATTCAATTATATATTATTTAACCTATTATGTAGGGCATAAAAAAACAGTTTTTCCTAGATATTCTGTTTGAATCCGGATAAAAAATAAAATTTGACGTCGGTAAGGTAGGTTTCTACATTTCAGCTATATACGTCATCTTATATATGTCTTAGCAGAATAGTCGATAAAAATGGTCCCTCTTGTAATATTAATAAGTACCATGTTTTGTATTTTTCAGGACAGGTAGAGAGTATTTATATCTTCCAACTACTATATACATCATCAAATTATTGATAGAGTTGGTACGGTAAAAGACCTGAATACCTTTTTTTTATTTAGGTTACGTAGAAAATTGATAGGTATTTGGGTAAGTATTTGGGTAAAATTAGTTCATGACTTTATCCCTATTGCGTCTGAATATAACATATCAAGAATTCTTTGCTCTATATGAAGACTAAATCGAAGATTACCTCCGTCTCTGAAGGTTTAACGACATTCGAAACGTTCATCGATGAACCTCCAGTAAATTCGATTGAATTGATTTTCCGTACAAGTCCATTTGGCCCTTCGATTACGGCTGTTAATCTCTGTAGCGTTGATTCTACGTCATCGAGTATACCTGATTTCCATCTTTCTATCAGTCGTGTTGCCTCTTGAGCCTGGATAATTTATATCGTGCATTTGAAAATTGAAAATTTATTGGGAACTCATAAAAGCAGAGATAATCACAGCGAAGAATTAAAAAAAAATACATTTAGTAAAATATTGTAAACTATACACAGGTACTCCTGTATAATGTAGAACAGCAAGCAAAATAAAATTATAATTTATATGTGCAATACATTAAATAATTTAAGTTTAATTAGTTTGCTATTTTAAATATAAATTAAATTCCATTTAATTAAATTAAAGTATTTGTCCAGTCTAATAGCATCTACTTCATTTCTAATGTAAATGTTTTTCCAAAAAAAAACTGTATTTTTTTCTATTTGTTTATTTATAACAATTTTGCAACAAATAAAATTTTAATAATAGTTGAATAATATTATAGGCTAAGTTCTTAGTTATTAGACAAACCATGAACCACTATATATAAATACTCATAAATACAATTTTTATAAATAAAAATAGCAGATGAAAAAGGTGATCCCTATAGGGATTACCATGCTCCAAAAGATTAACCAGATCGTAGATTCATATCTTATCAGAACCTAAATTTTATTTTTTCTCATGAAATTTTTGTTTAAATAACATAATAAAAATGAAATTTAGGTTCCTTTAAGGCAGAAACCGTGTCAGTGCTTTATACGACCTTCATTATCCGTTATCTATTTAATTAATAATTTAAATTAATCATTTGCAAGACTGCACACAATCATCTTGAACTTACAGCAGATACAGCATGTAATAAATCGATGTCATTTATATTAACATATCCACTTCCAGAAATCTTCAATGTTATATTTTTATCCTTCGCGTTCGATAAATATAAATTTCCATTGATAGATTCTAAGGTTGGTCTAAAAGATATATAATAATTGTTAAAAAATATTATGAAATGACTGTTGAATCAGAATTGAGAAATGTAAAATATCGTTTTCATGACCATAGTGTAAAAAATGAAAAGTGAAGATGAAAAAATTTCCACCCACGCACTATCGTACGTAATATAGTATATATTACGAATCGTGTTAATTAATGCGGTGCCAAACATAAATGGTTACTGACTTTAAACTGGCTGAAATTTACTTGATCGGTAACAGTTTGTGTTGCACCTTCTATCTCTTCATGAAATTAATATGTTAACCGAAAAAACTGGTTTATTATTTTCTTCTATGATACTATTCATTTGATTTCTATAAATGCTATTGCTAAATCTTTTAATGTTGTAATTATATATACGAATCAAAATGTTAAGAATTTCAAATATTTTAAACCAGATCGATGGATACATTTTGAATTGTTTAAAATAGAGAACATTTTACTATTAAAAAAAATAGCTGAATTTTAAACGGAAGTTACAATGAAAGATCTTTCAAAGATCAAATATACACTAATAGTTGAATATTTAACAAATAACATTTAAAAAATAATATTCATTAGTTATTTCCTTAAAGTTTCTTAATAATTTATATTAATAATTGATATTCGATTGATACTAAAAATTACGGCAATCATAATTTGATCAAAGACGATTTGTACGTTACCTATCATCCAGCCACCCCACACACTTTTCAATAAGTAGAAAGCTGAGTAACCACCACCATTTTCTAAGATTCATTTTACTTTTAAAATTCACTTAATATTCGCTTTAATTTATGAAAATTTACAAAACCTCATTTTCAGAGTAACTTAATTTTTTAGTTCTACTTTTGTCTAGTTCATGAATGAGAATGCTTGCACTATATCAGTTTCAAGAGGAATGAACGCTTTATGACGCTCCGATATCATCAAAAATAGGCGTATTCTAATCAGTATACACCCTATATCATGTTACAATGCAGCTTTTTAAAAAATTTGTCTAACATAGAAAAAGTATATTTACATTTTGATTTTATAAAGGAAATAATCGATGTCGATGAAACATGAGAAAACACGTTGTTACTGATTTTCTAAAAATCAATATTATCAACTACCTACTGAACAAACGATGGGTCATATATTAATTTATCATAGCTTCTTTGCTTTTAATCTTGACTACTTAAATTAATATTGAAATTAGTAAAGTATTAGAATCGATATGTTAAAATTTTTACTTATGCATACAGATTTAAGAAAACACAATTTGTACTAATAAAAAATTTAATATGTTACTATTTAACTTTATAAATTATTGTTTAGAAAAATTAATACTTGTTATATGAAATATTTTCGTTTTTATGTAGTGAAGTCAGATCAAAATTTTTAACTGTGGGTAATTTAATTGATCAAACGAAAATAACTTTTTAAATAACTTCTAATAAATTCTGCTCGCGTCAGCAGGCACGGAAAAAAAAGAAATTTTTCTTTCTCGTGGATAAGTAAAATTCGTAAAGTTTTTAATTATAACATACAACTAAGCAGTAAAATATGCTTCATTTTATTGTTAATCAAGCTTATGTTGATTGAATTATAGAAATTGCGAACTAGATCTCCATAAATTTGTCTAAAAGAAGTTCTTTTTTATTTGGGAATGGATGAGCAATAGGTGTTAAAAGCTTTCACTAGTTCCTCTAACTTGTTTGTTATAAAATAGAAAAAAAACGAAAATGAAATAAAAGCATATATCATAAATATTGATATATTGGCTTTTTGTAAATTCAATGTCAATTATCTATTGAAAGAAAATGATAAGTACTGACAACGTTATCCAATTGCTGATTCTTGAGCAAACGAATTCAATAGATAGCAAATGCGGTCGTTAAAATCTCTAGAATCGATATCTTAAACAATAACTTTAGATACGAAATAATACTAATAAACTACTTATGTTTTCCACCTTTTGACTTTCACTATTAAACATATTTACGGATTCATGGGTAACACAAAATCCATTTTCTATTTTATATATTTCTTTCTCGCTTTTTGCAACCATCGTACCAAATAATTCAGTAATATAAATAAAAAAGATGGTATTAATATCTACCCTACCGAAAAATTTCTAAAAATGAATCCTATAAACATAAAATTTCATATCATTTTTTATTAAGATGTCCTGTAACGGAATACATTTGAAAGAGCAGTTCTAAAATATTTATGTACAGAACCTCATTGAGTTTTTTTATAATTGAGATATTACTTGACGTCTCAAGTAGAATATTCTAATAAATATAATTCGCTTTAAAATACTATAAGCTACAAATTTTAATTTTTGCATAACGTAGGCAATATGGCTTAATAAATCCTGTGAACGTGTCACGTTTATCTACTTTTTAGAAATTAATTCATTTCCAATAAAATTTTTCAGTAGGGTATACTCTGAATACGACTATCAATAAGGCTTTATTCTGTAATACATACATACTTACCGGTATATATTGATTTTTCATATTTTTTCGGATGTATATCAATTCAGATGTATATAATTGTAGAAATACATTTTGAATTGCAAGGTATTCGTTTTGGCTTCAATAGTATTAGAAAATTAATAGTCTATCTAAATTTTGTAAAATCATATACATAAATCTGATTTTGGTAATTAAATTTAAAAAATGAGAAATAGTTAACTCAAAGCAACACACATTTTATATTTATGAATTTATAGAGTAATTTTAATTTGTGGTAATATATTAAATTTTTAAAATCGAATTTTTATAAAGGCGTTATGTAAATTATCATTTAATATCAGTGTCGTAAAGCATTTACAAGCAATCTAAGTAGACATCATTTTTAAATCTTACATGTATACTAATTTAATACAAACGTATGAAGCTCATTTTTAATAACAATATATAAATAAACTTTAAATAATAACTTAAAATATAGATTATCCTTTAAATGATTAATCGATATTCTAGGAAGGAATACCTTAATTAATAATTTGTCTTTATATAAAAATTTGATTTGCCTTTTTATTATATATCGATTAATATGTATATATGAATGTATGTATATATTTATATGTATATTTGCGTACATATACATATATGTATATACGTACAAATATATAATAAGAAAACATTTGTTTTTTTTGCAAGTTTGAGAAAATTAGATTTTCTTCAATCATGTGTTTTTCATTATACAAAGTGAACCGAACATTTTTCTCGCCACTTGGCGCAAGTGCGTCGTCAAATATACAACTTTGCGTCCAACATAAGACTTGCACAGAAAGACACTACGGCACATTCAAGTCTGATGTGTACACTCGATCTGAAATATTTCATCACCGATTACAATGAAATCATCGTAATCGTAACGACAAATCAGTTATATAACAAGTGTTGCGACCAAGTACCGTTTTTGAGTTTCTATACATTATATTACTTGATAAATAAATTTTTTACAATTTGCTTAAATAAACGATGACAAAAGTGGATGTATAACATATTTACAATAAGCAATGTTGACATGTGTTGACTGTTTTTCTCTGTGAATCTTCTTTTACGTTTTTCTCTTCCTTTTTTTTTTCATTTTCATCCTCCGCTCTTCTAATCCTCATGTATACGTACAGATTCTTTCTCTCGGACACATAAAGACACTCTTGCATTCATCCCATCACAAACACATTTTATATTTCCTGCTTTTTTATCTTTCGTTTCACTTTTTTGTTATCCACTTTCTTTCAGTTCTTAACATATATAAGCTTTTCACTTGACGATGTGCCGCGAAAAATTGTAAATAGAGTAAATTTGTCTGCTCTGGTACAACAAAAACGCAGAGTTAGCTTATGCCGTGTTCGACTGTAAATTAATAGCATAATAATAAATCTGTTGTAGGCAACAACATGAAAATATCAGTTGTTACTTAATTTTTGTAACTAATACATATATGCATGTATATTTTAGATGTATATTTCGTGCATTATAAACATACACAGTCACACAACATAAACATATAATATAAAAACATATATAGTTTAAATTACTTCGGAATCATGCATAATCCTTATTCTTGTTTGTGATCATGTAACAGTCGAACAAGGCTAGTTACTCGCACAACCAGTTGCACTTAGCTTCGTCTAATTACAAATGTAAGTTGTATATTATTATTTATCGAAATGTGTTGCATAACTACAGTAACTTCACCATTCGCCGTCACTCAAGTCGTCAATCATTTGGCGATATTTAATTACAAATTTGCTCATTTCTGTATCTCGCACGCACGCGCACGTAGTTTAAAAAAGAAAAACAAAAAAATTGAATAATGAGTAGCATTTTATGCATATTCACTACTCCCATTCAGTCGTGCCTGGTGGTTTGGACGTAAGGTCATATAAAACACGCGAAATTCCTGGTACCAAGGAAATTTCAGCAACCATTTTCTTGATTACCTGCATCACGAGGAAATTAGAAAAAGTAATTAGTAAGGTAATTTTATCAGAAAAATTTTGATAAATTTTAAATAGATGAATAAAAAATATCCTTACGTGCATAGGCAATTCATTTCCAGGGATTGCTGGTGTACCAGTCATAAAGTCTCTAGAGCAGAATGGCCTTAAAACTACAGATCTTTGACAAGGAGGTGCTCGAGCAGCGTAATCACGATCGAAATGAATAGGTATAAGAACCACTGGCATTTGACTAATAGTTTCCATGCTACCATTAGTTAGGAGAATCTAGAAAAGAAAAATGTGGTAAATATTAGGTATAACATGATTAATTGTAATATTAAAGAATTTCATTTTGGATGTACCTGGTTAGCCAAATGATCAGCTTGCCTTAACGTGGCAATGACATTTGAAGTAAGATGTGTTGGAGTAATATCCATTACAGGATGTTGAACTTTATTTCCGAAAATGTAGCAAACTCTATTAACGTTATGACATATACGAGGAATAAGTCTAGAAAGGAATAGTAAATCTTGCCATTCATCATGTTCTGAAAATGTATCGTCGCTAGAAAGACCTACTACATAACTGTAACTACGTTGGTCACCCTGTAAAAAATATATAGGGGTTATTAAGAAAATTTTAACAACTATAATTAGGGATATACTATAGAAAAATGATAAAAGTATAAATTTCAATTAACATTAAATTAGAAAAAAGAATGGACACGGTATTTAGAGCGCTTAACCCTTCAATAGAATACTTTACTATATATCATACTTTACTATAAATTACACTAAATACAAAATTCAGAAGTTTCGCTAACGCCCTAATAAATTTATGGTGACGTGGTATTATTTCTAATAAAAAGTTTCACATTTTGAAATTTCTATAAATAGATATCTTTCGCGACTCTGTCAGGATGTACCATATTTTCTCGCGGCTCAAAAATACATATATGATATTTTTGGCACTGTTAAATAGAATATACGCCCCGGAAAGAGGCCACTCCAGAGCACGAGATTGACCTTTCCCTTTGGTCTTGTGTGGGAATTTACATGCTCTGGGCTGGCTTTTTCTTTTCCTCTACATCTTTTTCTTTGAACAACATGAAGTTAACTTTATTCTTTAATTTTATTTAACTAATCAGGGTACAAAACATAATAATGCGTTTAGAATTACAGCTTTATCTTTATCTTTATTTTTTTAATGAATTTAAAAGAAAATTTTGATAGAACATAGAAAGGATTATTTATCGGAAATCAATGCTTATCCTTCCATTTAACAACATGTAAAGTGTAGATTAATTTAAATAAAAGTAATTTATTGTAATAAATGGTTTTTAATAACATTTTTTTTTTCCTATCATTACTGGAGTTTATTCACACAAATTATTTTTCAGTCCAATATTAAACTTATTTAAATTTCGAAACAAACAATATGCTAGCTTTACTCTTTGAGAATTAAAATAGTTGTATAGCGCGAATAAAAAGCTAACAATGCTTTTAGCCTTCAATTCAAGATTTAGCACCATTCTCTTTTCTAAATTGAAATATAATTGTTGCTATGAAATTATTGTGCAATTTTTGTAAGAAAAGCAAATATTTTTACCTGAACTCCAACACTGCGAATAGGTAAAAGAGTAGCGGTGAGGTGACGTTGATTTGATATTCTTCTTAAATGCGCTCGTTCACTATCACTAGTTGCACTTTCAACACGATTTAGAAGTGCATGTTTCTTTTGAAGCATTTGTTCATATTCAGCTATTATTTTAACAAGAACCTTAAAAAAATGATAAATTAAATTATTATATTAATTAACACAATCCACATATAAACGTTCGTTATATTTCGTCAAAAAGTGTCAGTGAATGATCTGCAGCTTTTAGTGTCATAATTTTTTTTTGTCTTCCATTTATTAAATTAACAATAGTAAAAAAATAATAATCATATTACAATGTTTCTATTATTGCTTTGATTACGTTACAAACCAACTAAGTTGTAAGTTAGAATAATAAAATTATATTTCTTGTATTCTACTGAATGTCATAATTTTTAAATTCTTTATTTTATAAACACAATTGAATAAAATACATACCCGTGTTTCTGCAAAGTCTTTATCCATGTGTGGTTCCTCTGCGCAAATTATTCTGATAGCTAATCCTGGTCCTGGGAAAGGATGTCTAGCTACAAGATTTGCTGGAAGCCCAAGATCACACCCTAACTGCCTAACCTCATCTTTGTGGAAATCTTTAAGTGGTTCAACTACTCTACCCTTGGCACGAAGTTCTCTTACTAATTCACTGTCATTATGATGTGTTTTAATTGCATCTGCTTTACCACTAGCTAAAGAGCTTGCACTTTCAATAAGATCAGGTCTTAACGTTCCTTGGGCGAGAAATACTTCTTCAGGCTTTAAACCCATTTCTTCAATTGTTTCATTGGCTACTTCAACAAAAACATCTCCAATGATTTTACGTTTTTCTTCAGGATTTGTTGTTGTACACAACATTTTTGTAAGTTTTGGTTTAGGGAAAATATTAACTTCTCGATTAGTTTTATTCACTACAACACAGTATGTTGTACCAGGATTTTGTTGAGCTTCTGGAGTTCCACTGGCAGCGTTATCTTTTTCACTGCTAGCAGTACCTGGGATTGTTGTTGTACCATGAAGGAAACTATGAGTAGCATTGATAACTTTTAATTTTATTCCGATTTGTGCTAGACTTTGCTCAACTAGTGGTGTTTCACCTGAATAAGAGAATTAAGTTATGGATTAGTTACCTTTATGAAGACAAAAGTATTAAATTTTATTTTATTTAATATCTTTGATTTTGTTTAATCAATAACATATGAAAATTATTTGAAATGTAAGTTAAGGCAAATAAATGACATAAGAAGTAGTTCGAATATGTTGTTTAATAATTTTATATTGTACTTTCTAGAAATAAGATATTTGATTCTTTACCTTTTCTCATAAATCCATTGTTAATGTGTACAGCCAATACTTGATCTTTATTTAAAGCTTTGTGAAGTAATGCTGCACACACAGTTGAGTCTACACCACCACTGACTAGCAACAAAACTTTACTACTTCCAATTGCATCTCTAATATATTGAATACATTGAGATTCTCTATCTTTCAATGTATAATTTCCAGTCAGACCAGCTACTCCGAATAAGAAATTGTGCAGCATAGTTTTACCATTAGGCGTTAAATCTACTTCTGGATGAAATTGTACACCGTACAAATTTAGTTTATCACTTGCAATGGCAGCAATGAAATTTGACGATCTTGCTGTAGTGCGAAAACATTCCGCCACTCTGTCTATGCTGTCACCATGAGTTAGTAGCACCATTTGGTCTTTTTCCAAGCCCCTAAACATAATTTTAATATGATTAAAATTGAATAGCCTTTAATAAAAATAAATTATATTTATCACTCACTTGAATAAAAGGCACTTGGTATCAACTTCGATAGGAAACTGACCATCTTCTCGACCTTCCTTTCTGATAACTGTGCCACCAAATTCTTTATTCATCATTTGCATGCCATAACATATACCTAAAACAGGGATCCCTATTCGAAAGATGTCTGCATCATATCTTGGAGCATCTTCTGCGTATACAGAGCTTGGTCCTCCAGAAATAATTATTGCTCTACAATAAAAAAAAATAATTTTATACATGAACTTTAAAAAAAAAAATTTGTCTACAAATTAAAATACACTCTCATCATAATTATCACATATTTATCTTATCTTATAATAATGGCAAAAAAAATCAAAATATTTGTTTATTTATAGACAATATTAATGAACATTATTGAACTTGTTAGTTAATTGTGAAATTATTGAGAGAAGTGTGAATAAACTATTAAAAAAAAAAAAAAAAAAAAAAAAAAAAAAAAAAAAAAAAAATATAACAGAAATATATATTTACTTGTATCCTTTTTCCTTGAGAGTGAAAGCTGGTGTGTCAAGAGGCAAAATTTCACTATGAACATTGAGTTCACGTACTTTTCGGTCTATGACCTTTCCATATTGAGCGCCAGCGTCCAAAATTGCCACTCTCTCATCAGCTCCTACCAAGCTCATAATAGCATCTGCACCATTATTTCGCTCTGGGTAGTGATATGAACCATCACCAGCTTGTTCCATTTTATCCAGCAATTAACCAACAGTTGTAGTACCGTGCAGCTTGCCGGTGGAATCTATTGTACTAGAACACTGTGAAAAGCAAAGATCAAATGAAAGACTCACAAGGCAAACGACAGGCTTATATATCTACTTTCTGATATTCCATGCAGGGGGTATTATTGTGCATTGCGACATATATAAAGGTTATCATATGGCTCCAGTTGATGTTTTGCGTAATAATATCAAATTTCTTGTTTTCCTTCAGCCTTATCACATGAACTGTAACGGTTGCATGCAAACGACTTTAGAATTAGATTAGTCACACATAATAACGAGAATAATAAACACATTTAACAATGAATTCCTGAATATATACACTTTCTCATAAGCATTAGAACAACATGTCACATATCCAATGGGAATGGCAAATTATATAAAATCGTTACGTTGACCGCGGTGTGTTAATGATACACTTTGAAAATTTATCTCATCCTATTTCTTACAATTAATGATTTTCATTTCATCAAGCACAACTTGGTTTGAAAACTAACTGAGCACACATCACAGTATAGCAGCAAAGCAGTACCTTACAGGTTATGTAAATTAACCAGGCATTCGCACGAACGGCGAGGGCAATGAAAGAGGTGTATAATAAAACCATAAAACCTTGAAATCGAGCGCGACGATTAGCTTGCGCAACTTCGACTATTGTATATTACAATTATAATCCAGTATGTCAATCCGCTTCTTATCAATTACCGGTCCCCCGAGCAATTTTTTTGCTCAAAATTTCGCGATGATCGTGGTTTTTCGTTTGAGTACACACGAAGCGCCCCCTACCCCATCCTCGTCCCTCCATACACTACACCTCCTCTATACACATTACACTTTTCAATAAACGATCTATGTATAAAGATACCTAACTTGCTGCTTGCTGTTCGTGCGTATATACGCTGGGGAGAGAAAAAAAAACGGGGAACGGCTTTAAAAGTCACGTTCTCTCTCTTTCACTTACATTCAACGCGTCTATATAGTTATAGGTAGCACGTAGGTAGGTAGGTATATAGCCTTACTTCGCACGTTGGTCAATGAAAAGAATTTCACCGTTTACGGGAAACAACCGGGGCGGCCTCCGCTGTCGCTGGGAATAGGTATATTCCAGGTCCAAGTAACGCGCGGGGATATAGAAACGCGAACGACGGAGTGAAAGAGAGAGAGAGAGGAGAGGGAAAAGAGAAATTCGCACGTACGCACACGCGGGGGTGATCGTCGGCTCTTGTGGAGAGCCTAAAGTTAGACAAGGAGAGGAACAACACCGAGTAAGAGAGAGAGAGGGAGAGAAAGCGAGTGGATGAGGATAGGTGGAAGACAGGGAAAGGAGAGAAAATGAAAAAGCTATGAGCTTGATGTCTACGGAAAATCAGAGAAAGAGAGAAAGAGATATTTGTCCCCCGATGATATACGTGAACCTAGCGACTGTCAAAACCACTTACATATGAGAAAAAATAAAACGAAGTACGAAGAGAGACAACAAGGGTTAAAATTCATTTTGGAGTCCAAAGTGTCTCTCTCTCTCTCTCTCTCTCTCTCTCTTTCTCTCTCTCTCTCTCTCAGGAAACCACGAGCAGCCGCCACCGCTGCGTTGAGCGTATACCAGACCACATGTGTTCGACGTGAGACAGATATTATCATATATAGGAAGCACACAGTACACACCGTTCATGTCTCCGTGCGAATCATAAAGCACAATGGTACACCCGTATAAGTAGGAGAAAGAGAGAGAGAGAGAGAGAGAATAAACAGCGGACATATATACGTACCAGATGATATTCCACGAAGAGCCACCCGGGGTGTGTGCGCGCGCGTGTATAAGCACAACTTATATGCTGTGCTGGCCGAGTAGTATATAAGGTGCTTCTAATATACTTGCTGTGTATGTTCTATATGCTTGCTGCTGGATATATTTTCTGAGGCGCGCGCGCGCGATCAGCGGCTCACGCGCAAAAATTACAAACGACGGGTGCGTTCGTATGTGTGTGTGTGTCGGTTGGTCGGATGGGTGGGGAAATAAAACGAAAGAAATGGGAAAAACGAGGCTCAGGGCGCCTGTATATTACACACGGTGTGAATATTACAACTCTCCTCTTAACTCCCTCTCACTCTCTTTCTTCTCCTTCTCTCTCTTTCTCTTCGCTTTCTCGGGGTATATATAATATATAATATTACAAAAGGCCGCGCACACGCACACTTTGTTGTGGTGCACGCACTATCAGCATTTATATACACACGCACCGTTATATTATCTCTCGTACTTAGCCGTAGTTGTCGTCTTGGTCGTCGTCGTTGTCGCGGTCTCGACACTCCGTCGTTCGATCACTCCTCGTCGTCTCCTCTCTCGCGGCGGCAGGCAGCGCGGCGCGACAGCTCAAGACTTGAGTTCTGGTTCTGATAGTAGAGAGTTGCTGCTGCTGCTGCTGCTAGTGCTGCAGGCGGCCGTCGCCATTCGTTCGCGAAATCGCCACACACGTATAATACTGACAGCGCGCTACTGCTGCTGCTGCTACTACTCATCTCTCCATAACCACAAAGTAGCGCGCGGCGCGGTTATATACGTGTTACTCTCGCGGTGTATATAGAGTATATGTATATTCCGAGTTAGGTATTATGGGTATATATCAAGCGCGTGTCGTATGTGCTGTAAGTGAGGGAGTTTTCGACCGCGAAGACCTATATATAGATTATGCGCACTCACTGCTGCTATATACTGACTTGGCTGTCTTATCTTTGTATATTGGAGAGCTTGAATTATTTCGTTATCTGACGCCTGACTGAGGAAAATTGATTTTTTTTTTCTGTTAGGTATGGGAATTTTGTAAAAAGGGTTGAGTTATGAGGCACACACGAGGTGCGCGCTTACGATGATGCTTATGTTACAATCTCAGTGAGTCAGTCGTGATGGGGTCGCTATGCGCGCGCGGATGGTAGTGGATAGGCTATAGGATTATATGCTTTACTGGAATGCGGCCCTCGCTGTGACGCACCTATCGACCGCTGATAGACGGCACCAAAGAAGACACGAGCTTTTTGCTATTATACGGCACTTACTTATTGGCTCGGTTATTTGAATGAATTTAATGGTTGAGCGATTGATCTGGAGGGTGTTTTTGATTTTTTTTGGTGTATTATTTTGGAGTTGAGATGTATTTACAGATTGAGAGAATATAGGTGGGCTTGGATTTTTACTATTACTTTATGCGCGCGGCTATGGGGGCTATCAAATTATCAAATGATGTCAATGCTCCAGAATGTGACGTCAGGTGCGACGTCAAGGTGACGAGACGAACGAATTCGCGTATTTATCGTATATAAAATATCTCGTGATGGCGTATAGAATGGAGCGCGTTTAATTTTATCAGTAATGGTACAAAACTATTTAATATCGATGATGATATATCTTGTAAGGAATTTGAAATTATTCAAATTAGTAGCGTTACGAACGACCAGTTTTACGAGTGGCGAATATGTTTCGGAAGAGAGTAGGAAATTTCTGGTTGTTGGAATTTTCAGATATTTCAATAATGTTTCTTCAGATATCATATCAGATTTATTTTCAATTAGTTAATAAATCTTGCAATTATTTTTGTCAATAAATAAGTTTTCTGTTTTCCAATTTTTTTTACCTAGATCAAATTAATAAACAGCGGTAATAAATATGTTAATTTATATCACATGTAATTATATAACAGAAAATATTTGTAATTACGTCAGGTTTCAGAATTATTATTTGTCTTCTATACCTATATATTTAGATCATATTTTTAAAAATAACTCTAACATTTTACAATATTTCAACTTATAGTAATTTTATTAAACAATCTGAATCGAAAAAATCTGCAGATACATAAATCAGAAATTTTTTATCTAATCATCATTACCTATTGTAACCTAACTATATTTATTAGAATTCATATTTTTATCACATGAAAATTTTGCAGTATTATTCTTAGAATAATATACTACATTTACGTGAGAAAATCTAGCATATATTTCAATGAAAATTCACATCAATGAGTCTAGTTGATTAAACAGGTGGAAAATCGGCTGATTAACCATCATGATCTAATACGTCAAATGACTCACGTAACGGCGACCTGATTTTTGAACTACGAATAGTTTTAAATTCAAGACATTTAACATTTAAAATACTACTCCGCATTCTTGATAAATGCTCCGAAATCTTTGTTTATTTTTCGCGTATCGAAATGTTTCAAAATACCGTTGCACTCCCACTGACGACAGACCCCACATATAGCTTTGCAGATAAAAATATATAACTAACAACGTAGTGTCTTTGTATTTGTCTAATCTTATACATATATATGTTTATTGTTTACACATTTAGAATTTTGGAGTATTGTAGCCTTCCAGAGCTGTCTCCCATACCGACCGGCGCCACCGGCTAAGTCATTTCGGAGCACATGACGCGCGAGATGCGGCGTTTCCATTTGAATATAATAATTTTACCGGCGCGAATTTTTCGTCCGACACCGCATACATAACCTCAAATTCTCGTTATCTTGTGTTTATTGCACATGATGCGTTTGTATTTTTGACTTCTACTGTTGTTAATACATAAAAAATAACGAAAATGGATAGAACAACTATTGGGAATATACTGGGAAAAGGTGTTAATTCCCCGAGACGACGTTTATCTTTGATACAATCATTAAAAAAGGGTGGAACGTAAGTATTATGAATACAAAGTATATTTATTTTTGTTTTTTTTTTTTTTGACAATGATTGATTGAATAATAATTCGGAATCGAATCAATTGTTTTTATTATAATGATAAGAGTTATTTATAAATACATAAATACAAGAAAATCATTATCAGAAGAAAACTTAAAATAAATGTATAACCAGTTACAGCACTTTTCTAGGGCTTAAAAAGTAGCAGTTTTTATTATCATTGATATTTTTGCAGTGGTCTGAGCATCTCGGGAAGATCCAATCAGTCTATGCAAATAATTTGTCGGACAGAGAATCATATTGTAGAAAACTTTGGATCTCCTTTGCCAGTGTTGGTTACCGAAGCACTGACATTTTTAGAGCGTAATACAGCTGTTAGTGTCAATGTCTCCTTAGATGGATGGGCATGGCTAGTTTGTGGAAGAAGACTATTAGTGTGGCAGTGTAAAACTACAATACATGATGCAAAGCAACGCAGAGCATTCAAAACACAGTGCAGAGAACTTTTATTACCACAAAGTGATCTAGCTCACAAAGCAGAATGTGTTGCTGTCTGGTTACCATCAGGGCAACAGGTAAGCAATCAGAAAATCAAATACAGAATGCTTATGATACCTGAAGCTTTTGCTTCCTTTTTAAAGTTTTATAACTTTTAATTGTTGAAAATACAAAGTAATTTAGTAATTTAAAAAATATCTAGAATTTCCAATAAGGAAAAAAAAAACTTTAATTAAATATCAGAATTCATTCAGGAAATATAAGTATCCGTAGAAACAGATAGGTATGTTAAAGCATACAATTTTCTCTAATTTTACTGAATTTTTCATTTCCTGGATATTTTTCTTTGTTCAACAAAATTAGTTTTAAATATATCAACAAATGTAAAATAAGAATCTAGCAACTTTTTTTTAATTAATAGGTACCAAGCTGTATGGCAGTATCACCAGAAGGCATAGTCAGATATTGGTCTAATATTGCTAATGAAGAGTTATCTGTTGAAACTAGTGCAGAACTTGCTGGACAAGAAGTAGATTGTTTGACATATATACCTGGTCATGGTTGCATTTTAGCTACAACCACATGTACAGTAGCATTACTACATCCTCAGTGTTCAGGTGGGAGAAACAGTATTAGTTGTAGAGTCTTGAGAACTAGTCAAGGCTGGCTTGGTGGTATTGGTAGAAGGATGTCTTCATTGATTTTTGGTGCCATACCACAATCCCCAGTCCAAGAAACAGTATATATTGTTTTATTGTTTTCTCTTAAATTAATCTTCAATAAATATTTAAAAATCATTTTTTATCTTATAGAAATTAATTAAAGTTATATGCACTGGAATAAGTGAAAAAGGATCTAGAGTCCTTATTCTTGCTGGAAATTCACTGCAGTATTGGTCTTTTCCAATAGGAGAGCAAGAGAAAATGGAATTTGATGAAGATATTGGTCATATAGTCACACAATCATTTCAGAAGAGATTATGGGTAAAGACAAATGATAACAAATTGTGACTGATTCTTTTATATACTAATATAATTTTTAAAGTATTAATTTTATACCAATCTTACAGGAATCCAATGCTTACAATGCTCAGAATATTCAAACTTGGCTAGTAGACATGCAAACAACAGATGAAGGTATTGTTTTACTGATGGCAGCTCATTGTAATGATGTATGGCCGCAAATTCGTTTTGCTATTGGTCTCATCCCACTGTCTACTACATCCCTTGCAAATAATTTTAAATGGTTTGTTCCTATTAAAATGGGAAATGTACAAAGTAATGATGGAGTTGAGGCTGCTGTCCATTCATATCGTTTTATTTTATCAGGCTGGGAGATCATTGTTTATAATCAACAAAATGTGATTATTATTAGTAGTAAGTACAATAAGAAATATATAGTATTAAGTCAATAAAATGATATGTTATAAACATATAGTAGATGAACATAGAAGCAACTCTTTGACAAAAAGTATTTTTTAATTATAAAATAGTATAGTTGATTCTTTAAAAACCTTTAGTATTATTGTATAAATTTATACATAGCTATTTAAACTTAATGTAAATTTTAGATTTATCAGAATATGAACAGGATAAAATAGATATAACCCGAAATGGAGAAGATAGCATTCTTGGTGGTTCTTTGTGTTCTGGTACACCAGTTCTATTTACAAGAAATCTTGGATTAATCACTGTTTCTTCAACTGATTTTACAAATCAAGACTTTAATCAGTGAGCAAATTTTATTTTTACATAAGATTTCTAGATTGATATTTCAACTATTGTGATAATAAAAAATAATTTTACTTTTTTCAGAAGTTCCTCTGATGTCAACTTAAGTATAGATTATAGTGGAAATACTAGTATGATGCCAGAACATTTTGTGACACTAATAAGCAATGAAGAAATTAATGAAATGTTTTGCAGTGCTGATGGAGTAAAACAATTACAAGCAGCATTTCTTTTAAGTGTTCGTGGGAATAAAGTTAGTATTATATATAATAAAATGTTAATGTTTGTCTCCAAAAATCGAAATTAGCATAATATTAAACACATAATTATCTCTTTTTAAATAGGAACAATGCGATGAGATTTTGGCTGATCTATTTCCTTTACAAGAAGAACCTGTAATGGATATTGATGCCTCTCTAGATACTTTAGTTTTGCAAATAGCAAAATATTTAATTGATGATTATCCTGCTAATGATCCTAGATGGTCAAATCATAGAGATTTAAGTAAATATAATTTTTATAAATAATTTTCTTATATTGAAAAAAAATCGATCCATCACGTTTATTCAATAATTCGTTAATTTATTTTTAGCTTTTACATTAAATGCAGTTTTGGCTATTCAAATACCACATCAATTGGAAGGAAAGCAAAAATCCATTGATTTATATATTTCATTTTTGAAAGAACATCACTTATGGAACAGGGTTGGTTTTAATTAACGAAACAAATTATTCTTCAACATAAACATATAAATAAATATATTTTATTAACATTTTAGTTTAGTGCAGTAACCTATAGAGGCGTTATCATGTCTACTTCTCATGTTCTAGAAGAATTTGCAGAAAAAGTTATTGCTATGTTAGCTATTTATAATCTTCAGCAGCGGTAATTTTGTTTTATCATATTTTTTGTAAGGTACTATGTTTATTTAATAATTTGAATTTTTTATTTATTATTTAGATATACAGAAATTGTAGATGTCGTGATTGAACGAACTCTTCAACCTGAGTCTTATGTATCAGAAGATCTTAGTCCAAATGACTTATTCTATCGCGAAGTCAGTGAAGTTCATCACTTTTTACCAAATTTAGTACAAATAACAACTGAACAAACACAGTCTGAAAGACCTATTCAACAGATGGCCCAGTATATTTTACAAGCTAATGCTATTTTATTGGTGCGTTAATAACAAATAATTTCTCATTAATTTTCTATTTGAGATTTACATTATTTGAACATTTCTCAAAAAAATTAATTATATAACAAATGATTTCAGGGTATACTTCAAGAAGTAGTTAAATATCGTCAGTATAATGCAGAAAAATTTGTTCCACCAAGGTTGTGTGCTGTTACAGAATATTTACCATGGACAGCAGCTAGTGGAAAACATGGTTTGAAAACATGTCTCAATTTAATGGTTGGTATTAATTTGAACATTATATATGCTCAATTAATATAAAATATGCAATTTAACTATTTTTAACAATTTTAATTGCAGCAAAATTTAACATTGCAACATGGTGTAAATAATACAAATGATATGAATGTTCGTAATGAATTGTATGAGCAGTTAGTAGGTATAATTGATCTTATTTTGGATGGGAGAAAATGTCATTTAGAAAGTATTCGTGGAACCGAAAAGTTTGATATACTTTTAAAGCAATATGAAGCAGAGAGAACAAATTTAATTCAGCCACTCAGTAAGTATAGAAATATTGAATTTTGTCAATATGTTAAAATAAATTTCATCAAAAGTTAATTTTTTTCATAGTTAAAGAAGAACAGTATGAGAACGCAGCAATGTTGGCTGAGAAATATTGCGATTTTGCTTCTCTAATACAAATCTGTGAGTTAACCAATAACAAAAATCGCTTGGATAGCTATATGGAACGATTTTCAAATCAAGATTTCGCTGGATTCTTGTTTTCATGGTAAATATTCGTTATTTATCAGTTTAGAAAATAAATGTAAAGCTTTTAGATTGTTGTGATTTTTTTAACATTTGAATGTTGTTTCTACTTAGGTACGTAAAAGACGGTCGACAAGGACAATTAGTAGAAAGATGTCGACGAGGCGGAGCCCACGAATTAACGGAAAAACTTTTGCAACATCCAATTTTGTCATGGGTTCAAGCTGCTTTATCAGACGAATACGAAACAGCTGCCAAGACACTTTATTCTTTAGCACAAGATGAAACGGAACTTGTAACTCGTAAAAAGGTATTTTTTAACACTTAGTTTTTTTATAAAATAAAATAATTATTAAATTTTCATGAAATTTTTCATTATCAACAAACTTTAGTTAATTGATTCTTTTTTTTAAGTCAATGCTTTCACTGGCAAAACTAGCTTATATTGCATCTGATGAACCTGAGGAAAAACTAGAATTTAATATGAGGAGAATAGACAATGAATTGAATTTAATAGCACATCAAGAGGATGTACCTGTTCATGTTTTGGAAATTTATGGCTATGACGTCGAAAAGTTAAGGGTACTTAATCCATCTGAACTTATTAATGTAAGTTTTTTAAATTACTTTTCAATGATAGATTTTTTTAAAAATTTGATCATTATAATTTTAATTAAAATACTTTTTAGCTATACACTTGTGTGGAAAGTCAAATATCCAATGAATATGATTTCAAGAAAGCACTTGATTTACTAGACTATATTGATGAGGAAGATGAAAAAAATTCTTTGAAAATTAGAATATGGGCACGTGCTGCAAGATGTGATAAATGGGATACAGTAAGCAAAAATCCTGAACAACAAGTCCAAGAAACGATCTTTTTCAAGTTAATGGACTTAGTTCATTTAATGGGTAAGTTTATTGAATTGAATAATTAAATCAATGAATAAAAAAATATTAATTAAAATAAATTTCAATAGGAAACAAAATTGAAGACGTGTTACCTCCAGTTGAGTCTGTTATGGTGGATCAAGAAGTTGGTAATCTTGCTGTTTCAAGCAATTTCCAATATCTTATTAAATTAGTGTATGAATACGCATATAATAATTATTGATTCTGTAATTACATTAAAGCATAAGTTATTTGTTATAAAAATTTAATTTTTTGTAGTAAGATAGATTGTCTATTTAAAAAATTACGTTGTCATTTGTCTTGTAATTAATAAGCAATCAAACTATCTAAAAGAATAATTGTAAAATCATGGTAATGTATGATGTGTTTTGTATAATATGGAACATGTGATTTGTATAATAAAATAAAAAACGTTTCGTATAATGTGTTTCTTTTTATTTTAATTTTCTTAATAATAATGTCGTATGTTTAAGGTATTCATGATTATTATTGTAGTATACTTGTTGAAATTCTGAAATTGTCTGGAACCTAAATCTTGAAGTTGTATAAGTTTTCAATTGTTATAAATACAGTTATGACTTAGATATGAATAACACAATAATTGAGTAATAAATAATGAAAACTATTTTTTTTAAATGTAGTGGATGGGTTAAACTTATGATATTTTATACAATCTAAAATTGTCACTAGATGTCATAGGACGGTCACATGACAGTCCAATACATATCGATCACAACCAACGAAGTCAGGGGTTGTTGTCACAACACACACTGTGACGGTACTGAATTCTCACAATCACACGTGTTTATTAGTTTACATGTACACTATTCTATAGCAGTTTACTCAGTGTTCTTTCATTCATTAATCACGTTACATAGGATAGTTATAAAATGAGTAAACCTGAAATAAATAATCAAGTATGTATTGATTTCACGTCTATGTCTTTGCAATTGTGTTCTTTATCATTCAATATTCATTTAAGGTTATGATAAACATTCGAATTTTGTTGATGTTGATGCATTAAAAAATCTTTAAATTACTATTATATGTTTCATTCGTAAAGGTTTAAGCGGATTCAACTAAACTCTCTAAGCTTTACTTTATTCATAGCTGTTCTTATAAACAAAATGTCGTGGGAGATGAAAATGTACTTTTCATTTTTGTATTTCTAAAATAAATTAGCTCATTATTGGAGAGTTGAGTGGAACGTTTTGTATACATTTTTACCTCCAATGACATTTTATTTACAATAATAGCTATTACGAGTTGAGTGGAATGTTTTGACCACCTGGGCCTTTATGGATTAATTGCAACATTGATTTTTTTTATCAACTATGGCAAAAAATCATTTGCATTTTTTACTACTATTTACATCAATTCTATCTTATTCATAAAATTAATTGCACTGGATTGATAATTAACTACATCAAAATTTTTGTTTTCAGATAGTGTTAATGCGAAATGATGTTAATCAAGCAAAAGTACATATTGTTAAGAAGCTTACCCGAGATGCTCAAAAGTTGCGGCAAAAAAAAGGTACAGACATTCAGAAAGCAAAGAATCAAAGAAAAGCTGACAGATTAGGTGCTGAAATACTTTCAATTAAAAAAATGAAAAAAGATGACATAACAAAATATGTCCTGACAGAAACCTTAAATTTTAAAGAAACTGTTGAAGATCAAAATTCAACTCCATTAATGAGGATAATGGCTAGAATTGCAAATCATAAAAAATTTAGCACAAAAATTTCTGAATTTAAAAGTAAGTATCCCAATTACATTGAATTTTTGGGACCAGGAAGAAAGAAAAAAGCAAAACTTGAACGAAAAGAAAAAGCCAAATTAAAGAAAAATAACACAGATACAAATGATAGTGATGTGAAAGAAGAAAAGGAAAATAGTGTAAATGGAAATACTCTTGATGAAAGTGATTCAAACTGTAGTGATGTTGAATCTGAAGAAAATGAAAATGAAACACAATTGAATGAAGAAATGGTAAATAGTGATCAAGATGATGATGGAAATAAAACAGATGAAGATGTACAAGAAGATAAAAGTGAAAATGAATCTGAAGACAAAAATGAAAATGAACATGAAAATAAAAGTGAAAATGAATCTGAAGACAAAAATGAAGATGAACAAGAAGAAAAAGATAAAAGTGAAAATGAAAGTTCTAGTCAAGAAAATCTTATTAAAAGTAAGAAAATTTCTAAATCTTCAAAAATAAAACCAATAGCGAGCAAACCACCAAAGGTGAAACAAGCAAAGGTGAAAAAAGATAAGAAAATAGAAAATAATGATTTAAAAATTAATCATTCAAAGAAAGATACTTCCAAAGTAATAAGCAAGCAAGCTATTGTGAAAAAGTTTACAGATATTTTGGAAGAAGAAAATTCTAATTCGAATGAAGACCAAGAACATAAAAATGAATCTACTGAATGTAAACCCATTGTAGAAAAAGAAGAAGATCCATTCTTTGTAGCTGAAGATGGATATTCAAACTATTTGAGTGTTGCTTTACCAAAAAGCAAAGACGTTGAAGAAGATGATTATGATGATAATCATGGAAATAATTACAATAAAAGAAAGTTTTCACATCAAGAAAATGATAGGTTTTTCAGTAAAGTACCTAAATTCAGTAAAAATAACTCAAGTTTCAGTCGCAATGGTGCAGATCAAAACTGGAATCATCAGCAAAGAAATGAAAAACCTTATAATCGAGAAAGGAGAGGAAATAAACCAGATTTCAATAAGTTCAATAATAGCCGCGATGATAGGGGGGGACAGTTTAATAAGAAGCATGGAAAAACTAATTTCGAACAGCAGAGCGACGAGATCCTTCATCCGTCTTGGGAAGCTAAAAAGAAACAGCAGGAAATTTTGAAGAAAGGATTTCAAGGAAAGAAAATCGTATTCAGTGATGATGCGTGAAAAAAAAACTATCTTTATTACATGTTGTTTTGTATTATACTTGTACATACTATGTATTATTTTTATTTAAAATAAAAAATTCGACTTTTCAAATTGTTAATATAATTTTAACTTATCAATGACATCCCGTATAACCATACATGTTTCACACGTAATGTATACATCGATTTACAATAAATTCATTTCCCATAATGCCATCTCTTAACCGAATCATCAGCGATAAAATTGAAACTTTTTTAAAAAAAAAAAGATCGTTAACACTTCATTGTAAAAATACGTTGATCGTCTCTTCATCTTAAGCACATATCTCTTACATTCAATAGCAACTTTAAAAAAAATTTAAAATCACACAACATAAAAAAAGAAAAAAAAAACAACGCATATACGCAAGTGGATAAAAGAACGACATATAAACAGAAACAAAAGTACATAGTGTCGGAAAATGTTCATGCGACTATTTCTTTTTGGACAGGGTCCGCTGCTTCTCGGCATGAGTTACGAGCTGCGAGTCGACCGGAAGTCCCTTCCTTCGTCGCACTGCGTCCATGTACCTCTTGGCGCGATTTCCGCTGTCAGCCTTCTCGCCAAAGTGCAGGTATTCCTCTTCTGTTGATGGCACCCAGAAAGGATCTTGTTCGATGACCTGGAAGGGAAACAGAAAGAAGAATAAGAGAAAGAAATGTGTCACGTGGAACGTGAGAATTTTTCTCTCGTATATATAATGCAACTGTGCATGCCGGCTGCAACTGAAAAAGAGAGAGAAAGAGAGAGGCTGCGTATTATGTGTGCGTATATAACGCGTGCATTTGTTGGGTATATAGACGAGAAAATCGTATATATATATATATGTGTATAAGCAGGTTGGGTGCAGTGCGGATGTATTACGAACATTCTTTTCACCTGCAGCCGCTGAAATATCTTTTGGACAGTTATAGTATATAGCGTTGAATAATATTTTCCGGTTTCTTTTTTTGGCTATAGGTCGGTGGGTTATGGAGGAGGAGAAGAAGGAGGAGACGTTGTGCATGGTTTGTTACGCAAAATTATTGAGAAAAGTTGTTACGCGACGGTTGGCTGCAGAACGCGTATATATAATGCAAAAAAATGTATACGAGACATTACAATTATCGAAACTTGTGGGTCTATATTATTTTATCGATCGAATAAAAAAAAAATTACTGTAATTTTGAAATCAAAGATATATGTAATAAGAATCGTTGATTTAATTTAGTTTTTTCGTTAAAAATGAAAATTTTTATTATTTTATTTATACAATTTTACATGAATTTCTGTTTTAGAAAATATTTATCGTTTGTTTTAATAACGTGTTCATTCGTTAGAGGAAATTTCTCATAGAAATTTTTTACAATCAAATGTTGTTCATTCATCAATTTTCGTGGAATCAATATGATGAATTTCAAACGTATTCGAGGAGATAGAAAAAGTTAATTAAAAATGACGTATCGTAGAAAATAAGAGTAATGACAACGTGTACGTATATGACGATATGATGACTAACTAATTAGATTAGCAATGACCAAATTCATATTTTATAATAATTATTTAATTATTTTGTCAAATAAGAAGGAAAAGGCGCGATTTTGACGAAATGCTGAACGTAAGCGCGATAATACGCATAATGTCTCTAAAATTAAGTTGTATTTTTTCATGCAAATTCAGTTGACAATAATTTGATAAATCAAAATGGCTACTTTAAAAAGATTTCAATTTACAAAAGTAATATTTAAATAAAATTAAACGGTAGACGGTATTGAGCGACGGCGAGTTTTTTTTTCAGAGAAAAAAATATCTCAGAACATCACGTCAAAGGTGACAAGCCGACTTCCTGCATATGTATAAATCAATTTTAATGATTGAGTTACCGTTTCACTAATTGATTATTTAAGAGTGCTTCTGGTTTTTAGCATTACACAGTTAAATTTGTTTAGGCTATATTATACTGTATCTACAAGCAGATATACCACTTCTCCAACGATTTTCAAATTACTTTTATATACTGCATACCATTACACGCTAAACAGAATCTGTAAACTCGTATAACATATGCGCACACATTTAATAAAAAAATCATCATTTTCAAACCTCACCGTAACTCTAATTATATATACATAGAAAATCGCAACGTATTCGAGGAGTGAACTAATTTTTCATTCATCGCTAAATTTAAAAAACCGTATAGGTTATTATTATACATATATACACAGAAAAAGAAATCTTTATAATAAAGGAATGTCATTAACTATTAACGAATCAATATTTGGATATGGACAAACGAATATTTCTTAATAGTTAAAGAAACTCATTAACAATTAAGAAACCACTCGTTTAACATTGTTTCTTATATATTAAAGTGATGGTTCTTTAACTATTAAGATATACATTCTTTGGTCTGCGAAATGGAAGGACAAAATCATATTCCTTAACTATATTGAGACATATTTTTCTTAACTACTAACACATATGACTTTCACCATAAGAAAACGGATTATTTCTGTTAATAGCAGGATAATTAAATACTATAAATTATTTCTTAATAATAATTGAATTTGCGTTCATGACAAATACTATACTCGCTTATAGTATTTAAAAGCATAATTCACATTCCATGTACCAACTATAATTTCACCTTACAGTCCGCACCTATAACCAACAACCTTCAAACCGACCACTTTTCTCAACGATCAATTTCTTTACCTCTCAATTAATATTCACCAAAAACCCCGCTCGAACTTGCTATAAATCCCATAAAAAAAAAACCAGTCACACACACACATACTACTGTATAACCCACGCACCCAATTAGCGTATACACACATACACGCGTGCGCACGTCTCTCTCTCTCTTCAATATCTACACGCATCAAAAAATCCATTTCCTCGCGTGATGGTGTCCCTCGTAAAAAAAAATGTAAATCGTTCTCCTCTCTCTCTCTCTCTCTCTCTCTCTCACTCTCGTTACGTGAGCACACGCGACGAGCGCGAGGGGAAGTCGTATCTTTACAGAGAAGAGAAGAGAAGATGGGCCGCGATAATTCCCGTAAAGCGGCTTGGCCAGCTACTGGAATTCGGTGAATGAAAGAGAGAGAAGTAGGGGGGGCCCCTGCCACGAATACAAATAGGCCAAAAAGCCAGAGTAGAGAACGGGGGCCTTGCGTAAGCCGGTAGCGCTCCGAATTAGGCCCCTTCCTCTTCTTCTTCCTTCTTCTTCTTCTTCTTCTCTTCAAGAGAGAGAGAGAGAGAGAAATTCATCGGGTCTCCTGTAATACGCGGTTCCCCTTCTACGGTCGTGTATACATATATATACGGACTTGTTGGCTTCTCAGCGTTTTTTTTTCGCGCGGCTGTTTTTTTTTTTTGTTTGCCTGCCTACCCGTGCGTTCGTCGTCTTCCTTCCTTCCTCCTGTATGTGTATATAGATATACTGAGCAAGTATATGCTGTTCGTTTTGCCTGGCGTCTCTTTAACACCTTCCCTTCGTATCGAATGTACGCACGGCGGGTGAGGGAGTTTTTCGTCTGCCGGTATGCTCGGGTTGTTGAGATTTTAATGCGTAACTGTATACAGAGTACCGGCAGGTGGTGTGGTACAGTGGTGGAAGGTTCGAGTTGACGCGATAATTTAATTTTTGTATAATAAGATTTAATGCCGGTAGTGGATGTATATTTGAAGATTTGCTTGTAGATTGTTTTATTATTTTTATTGGTTAAGAAGATGAACGTTATTTTATCCGCGGTTTGTAATTTTTCCTGTTAAAGAATATTTGAGAAAGCAGAATTTTTTGCTGTGATGAGGTCGTAAATTTTCTTTTATCTCCAGCTTCTGCGCATAAAAGTTGGGTAATGAAATTTTAATTATTTTTTTGTAATTTCAAGTTTAACTGCGTTGACATGATATTAAATGAAATGTCGAATAGGTGCTTCAATTTCATAACTTTATAACTAGGTTAAAATCATTTTTGTAGCTGCGCTCGTTAGGTTACTTTTAATTTTTTTTTTATTTTTACTATAATTATAATAGCTTCCTATAAATGTAACTTTAAAAGGTAAATATCGTTTTTCCTTTTTGCAATGTATATTTAAATTCATTATATAGATAAAATAATTCCTTTTTCTGTAAGTACAAATTCGTAAAGTTACCTGAATTCCTGATTTTGTCCGAAAAGAACGCTAACAAGGCGCGTGCTTAAGTTCCAGAAACTGATTTTAATGAGGCTTGGAAAGAAGACTTATGGTATCTAATAATCCGTACCCATAATGTATTCGAACGAATTTGATCTTAAATTATCTGTGTTATATTACATAATAAAAATGTTCTGTTCTACAATAATTTTATAAACTTTTGTAAAATAATTTTCCACGCAAAGCTATTATTTACGATTTAACATCTGTTCAGATATATAATGATTCTCCGAAAAAACTGAGGAATATTCAAAGATAGAAAAATCGTAAAATTTTCAGCACCGGATGTCACCTTCCAAATCTCTTTTCCAATCCTCATACCCATTTTCATTGTAAGTCGTAATAAGCCTTACGTCATAACACACAAGAATGTTTCTGATCTTTCTCATTTAGAGCTCAAAAAAAGTGTTTCTACGAAAATTGGCAAAAATTTTAGCTATTCCTATTTTACCTTGTATACTCTCACATTATATATCTATAGATCATTAAAAAATGAATTTTTCAATGATAATAGTAATATAATCAAAATACCACAAACAATTTACCATCTCCCACCCTCAACCCTAGAATTCACACATTACAACATCTCACAACATACAAGTGCAAGCATCCGCACTACCGGATGCCGGGGGCAGCTGGAAAAACGTGCACCTTCCCGCAACCACCATACCAAATGAAAAATGAACGCAATAACATACATATACAGAGAGAGAGAGAGAGGGAGGGAGCACACACCCACCCCCGAAAACGTATAGGCATGAGAAAAAGCGACACGACACATGCAGCTTCCCTCTCTCATTTTTTTTCTCTCTCTCTCTCTCCATCCCTTCCTCCTTCTCACTCACTCACTCCACCTTAACATCCTCGAGTTTTCTCAGGGCCTCATGCCCACTCGCTTGTATATGTATATAT
The DNA here is from genome assembly GCA_036873485.1 of Torymus texanus. Taxonomy (NCBI): domain Eukaryota; kingdom Metazoa; phylum Arthropoda; class Insecta; order Hymenoptera; family Torymidae; genus Torymus; species Torymus texanus. Next base: position 22,632,376 of record JAYJLV010000011.1, read on the forward strand.
ATACACCTATATTGAAATTTCTAAGACGCGGACACCTGCCTCTGGATTCCCAGGAGGCTGCGCGCGTGCGCCCTACGAGTAACAGCAGCAGCAGCCGTACGGGCGTAAGAGAGGAATAGATGCTGTTGCTGTTACTGCTGCTGCTGCTGCTACGGAGATCCACCGACCAAGAGCAGATGGCAAGAGAGAGAGAGAGTGAGTTTTTGTTTCGTCAAGAGATTTGTTTTCGTGCAGCGATGGCGGCAGTAGGGGCAACCTGCCGTCTTTCACCCTATATACATATACATAGAGAGTTCGTCGTCGTCGTCGTCGTTATGCACCCGCGGCGATTTCGGAAATATGCAGTTGAAAAGTATATACCTATATATATATATACGCTGGAAGAAGGTGCACGCACGAGAGAGTAGCGCGTAGGAAGTGCTTTATGGGAAAAAGCCACGTCATAGTGCGCGCGAGATGGCCTAAGGCTGATGCTGAGTAAGAGAGAGAGAGCGGACCAGTTTTTCGGAGAGCTTTTTACAACTTGTTGAGCCTCTCCGCGCTCGGCTTCATTCACTAACTCATTCTTGTTTACAGGAAGTCCCTGCTCAGCGTTTTCCCTCCCTACCACCACCATCACTACTATATATATATAATACGTAGTATACACTGCTATATATACACCCGTCGTCGTGCCGATGTCGTCGTCGTATTTACTTTCTTTCTCTCTCTCTCTCTCTCTGTCTTGCTCGTTCTCTCTCTCGTGGCGGTCTACCGATACTTATTTCTTTTTCCCGCTTCTTTTTCCTTTCCTGTGTATATTCTTTTCTGCGTCTTCGGTCTATGGCCGTTGCGAGCGTCTGCGTATATATCTCTGCGTATCTCTCTTTACTATTGCTGCTTTGTCATGCTCTCCGCATCTTTATGTTATCGCTGTGTTTTCAATCGCGTGGTTCAAGATGCAGACGGATTTCCGTGTATGTATAGATGAATAGGGGAACGAGACGAAATAACAGTTTGGATTTTGATTATTATTGGTTCGCGAACGATTATTCAATTCGATTGGAATGCGGTGTTTAAAAGGTGGCGAATTCGCGTCGTTTTTGTGTAAACAGGCGCGGGTATATTCTTGAAATATTTATCGAAAGCTATCGAATCTCTGTTTAAGATTGATGTTGCAGATTGATTGCAAGTGGTCAACAAATTAGTGATTAACTAACTAAAATAGTGAATTTTTCATTTCTTTTCGTATATTATATGTCTGTGGTTTCCCGGAATAACCGAATAAGTCTACTTTTCAAGTTTCCGAGAAAAACGGGCTTTAATGTTTAAACTTATATGTAAGCTCGGGAGAAACGAGATGAGTTGCGATACTTGACTAGTCAATTAACACATTCAAAACACATATATATACGCTGGTTTCAACAGATTATGCATTTTCTGATGCGTTCAAAACGAGTAAGAAGTCAACAAATGTATGGACTTATCTGGTTATTCCGGGAACTGTGGACTTATCTGATAGTGCGGTTCGCCTTTA
>JAYJLV010000011.1:22633991-22658587 GCA_036873485.1 Torymus texanus
AAAGTTGGAACTCTAGAAAAGTCCCAGAAATAACGCTTATATACCACAAACACTTCTGGGACGTCCCAGAAATAACGCTTATATACATTTTACCGTCCCAGAAATAACAATAATACGTACATAAAGTACGTGTGTGTGCGCGCGCGCATCGCGGTTATCGTGCTCTCTCTGTGTGTTATGCGCGGGTCCAGGACGACGACGTCGACGACGAGGATGATGATGAGGTGTAAGCTGCAGGCAGCTGCAGTAAATATACCTGTCGTCAGCGCGTATAGATAAATGTAGATAGAAGGTGTGTAGATACAGACGTGGTGTGGTGGTGGTGGTGGTTGTAGTGGTGTGTACTTATATACAAAGAGAACCTGAACGAGCGCAGGAGCAGCACAAAGAGATATACCTGCGTGTGTGTATTAGTGGCTGTGCAGATGACGTCGTCGTCGTCGTCGTTGTTGTTGTCTACCTGACAACCAGTGTATGTGTGTATCTGTATGTGTAAGTACGGTTATCTCGTATGTGTAGAAGAGTGCAGTTGATGAGATAGGGAAGAGGTGAGGTGAGAGGAATAAGAAGAAAGAGATTGTCAGATGCCCGTGGACGAGGGCCATCGTCGTCGTCGAAGCCGCGTTAGCTACGACGATGAGATAACGATTACAGAATGAGGTACAGCGCTGACCTTCTCGGCTATGCGCTCCTCGTATTCACACTACGATTAAATGGTGATTATATACATATATATCTTTCATCTCTCTACATATAATATACGCAAGCATATGATTATGTATTAGCTTTAGCTTATATAGAGCTATCCTCAGTAGTTCTCCTTTGTATATGTATATGCATGTTTATATACTCCTGCCTTATATACGCCTGCCTAACGAATGCTATTCAATACCCTGTGCTCTCTTATTTCCCCATCATATATACATATATATCTACTTACGCGTACATATATCTCATCCGCGTAAGTATATTACACATATATAGAACTATCGTCGTCGTTGCAAAACGCCGTCCTAAATTTCGTGATCATTGCCTGTGCGCTTGCTTGCTTACTTGCTTGTAGAACGAGAGCTAGCGGGGAGCGAGCTCACGAAAGAGAGAGAGAGAGGAGAAAAAGTAGGACACGCGCGCACGAGCACGACACACTTATATCCCTGGCTGGGCCCTTTCAATATACCCACCTACCTATACTTTTTTTTGCACGCGAGCGCGCGGAGCGAGCGCTTTTGTGTATACGCATCCAGCATCCTAGATTGATTTCCGAGCGCGAGGTTGTGTAGAGGTGTATTATATATACGTACGTACGTACGTATGTACGTAGGTATGTGTATATATATATATGTATGTATGTATATGTATTTAATAAGTATATATACTTATAGCGTGATATCTTTTTCTTTGTTTGGAAAATATAAAGGTAAGGCGCTAGGAGGAGGTGCTACCTGTAAAGATGTGAACGGCCTGACCCATGAAACGGGCTATCATTACATCCCTGGCCCGGAACCCTGTACCCTTTGCGTTTGCAACAATGGCAATCCTACCCTGTGCAAAGCTGTTTTTTGCAAGGTGAGTTTGTATAGATATGTATATATGTGATGTGCGCGCGCGTGCGTTTATATATGTATGTGTGTGTGTGTGTGTGTGTATATATATATATATATATATATATATATATGAGTGCGCTAGAGTTTATAGGCTCAATAAAAGCGACGAGGAGCGCGAGAGAGAAGTGTCGTTTGATAGGTGAAAAGATAGTTTAAAACGTGTGTTACAAGTTGCATTCAATGTCAGCCTGAGAGTGAGAGACTCTGCCAGTTGAATTCATCTTATTACGGTTCATTAGGTTTATTGATTGAAAAAATTCAGTGGAATGGAGTGTGCAGAGAGACACTGTGATGGTCTTTTCTTAAAAGATTGTATTGGGTGCTGTAATTTTGTTGACAAACTTTTTTACATTTTCAATTGATAGATGTTTATTTTAATTTAGATTAGTGAAAAGGAATACTAGATAATTTTTATTTGTAAAAATTTTTTGTGATATAATTTTTATATACTATATTTTGTAATTCAACAAGTTTTTATATGCGTTCATTGATTATTTTTTTCAGTATAAGGATCAAGAATCTTTACCACACAAAGATTGTAAAACATTTCGCTTTGGGAGTACTTGCTGTGAATTAATTTGCTTGGATGATGCTATTACAACAAATGATAAAACTGATGAAAATGGTACAAGCGTGGTGGATAATAATACAAATTATGACTTGGGATTACGGCTAGTGGCCAGCTGCATAACTGCTCTTTTATCTCTGGGTCTTTTAATATTCTTAATACACCGCTTGAGGCAGAGAAAAATAAGAGGTAATGTATACTTGCTTTATAAATTATTCAATTAAATAATGAAAAATATGTTTATGTTTCATTTAATAAGTTACTTGAATTATTTAAACTTCTTTATAATAGCAAGTACAATTGAAATATTTCATGGAATAAAGTGTAATAATTTTATTTTTAAATTTTAATCAGTAAGTGTTTATAATCATATTTAAGAGGGCAAAACATTTTTAAAATCTGAAAATAAATATTAAATGTTTGTTCTAACAGAATTCTACTTACCTCATTTTTTAATTATTTTGACCTTGATATCTCCACAAGTATCATTCTTCTCTTAGAAGTGGTAATAATACGGTATCTATCTGATTACCACTCATATAGGTATAGGTTTTGATTTACTATCAAATGGATTCACTTGGAAAACAAAGTGAACATTTTATTATATTTGAGTTTAATAAATTTGAAAATTTGCAATTTTCTTTCAGTATATTTATAATTTTGAGATGAAGTAAAGTAAGGGCTATAAAATCATTTAGGCAGATTCTATGGGTACTTTTCAATGGAAATAGATAATAAACAAAAGATCAATTTTTTCAGAATTTTAAAGATGTCTTATGCCTTCAATAAACTTGTTAAATAAAAAAATGCCACTTAATACTTGATAAGTACATGATTTGTACTGATACTTAATAACTATTAGTTTGTGTAGCTGGAAGACAAAGTCATCAATTGGCAGATGATCAAAGATCATTAGGAAGTATGGGATACTTGGACAGAAATAGTGTGCAGCATGGCATGCCAATGGATGATTTACCATGTAATGGTAATTATCCATTGTGGAAACCACCTGGCAACTACTTTCCTCGAGGGGAAGCTCCACCACCTTATGAGGAAGCAGTAGCTGCAGCTAGAGCTGAGCAGGCTCTATTATCAATGAGTCCACACACACTGTCTCCTTTAAATTTCCCTGGTACTTACTTGACTGCTCATAATGCTCATACGAACGTCTCAATAGTTACAAACAGTCAAAATGGCTTGCCTTCAAGTTCTCCTACACTTTCACAAAGTAACACAACTAGTACATCTCCATTGATTTCAACCAATAATAGACCGTTAAGCAGTCCTGCAGCTCATAATTGTTACCAACTGAATCAAACTGAATCGGCAGCTTCAGATTTCTGTCCTGGAACTTGCACAACAAGCTTTGCTATGGAGTCGAATACTTATGAGAATTTACCTACTCCTGTAAATAGATCAGGTAAGCATTTAATACTAAATCTGAAACAGTTATTTGGCAATTTGAAATAATGTAAAATTTTAATTGTCTTTTCCTATTTCAGCTTTATCTAATAGTGTTTCTAATATGACTCCACAACATGCTACTACTGCCTCTAGTAATCAATTGTTGTTACCAAGCCCACAAAATTCATCAGTACAAAATTTTCAACAACATACCACACTTCCTCGACAAGGTGGTGCATTTACAATATCAGCAACACTTCCTACTTCTAATGCAGGAACTCATAGAACCATACCCAGAACTTTAGCAACTAGTGGAAGCTTACGGCTACGAAAAGATTATCCTGGACATCAATCTATAGCACCGTTATTTGATACACCTTTAATTCTACCTAAAAATCCTACTGGTGATGGAAATCCTTCTCCAAGGTCTACAATTCCTTCTACAGTAATACCCTCGAGTGTTCCATCAACTCTTTCCAGTGGTGATGCTGCAGTACGAACAAATGCTTTTTATGATACTTCTTGTTCTCAAGATGTACCTTCTACATCAGTAAAAACTATAGAATTGAAGCCAGCTGATATGCCATCATCAGTGTGTAATTATAAGGTAAGAATAAATAAAGTAAACTAAAGTATTGAGAAAAATGTATGTAAGATAAGAACTTTAATAGCTTAGTTATAAAATCAATTATTTTTCCTATTTAATGGTAATATAATAACTTTAAATGTAATGTAGTAACTGAAATTATCAATTATGGTTTAATACTAAAAATATAGCAATTGTACCTATATTTTTTTGGTACATGTTTTTATTAAATATGAAAAAACCTATTTTTAAAACTAACTTATCTAATGAAATGGGATTAGAATTATACTTAATATTTTTAAAATATACACTAATCTTGTATATTTACGTTACTAGCCTCCTTTAGCTGCAGCAAATGAAGTTAACGAAGAGGGGAGTTTTGATTCAGTGACTTGTACATGCAGTACGCAAGCTTTGCCTCCATTACATGATGACACAGATGATTATCGTAGTGAATGTGAAAATTGTAAGAGTGCTACCGGCTCTAGATACTATTTGGACAATGAAGATGAACTTGTTACTTCACCACATGAGACAATGACACTTCAGAGAAGACCAGAAGATGCTGCATCCAATGCCACTCCTCAATATTATAGGACATCTCTTACATTACCAACAAGTACTCGTCAACGTACAAGGTAAAGGGTTACTCACTTAAAATATTTATAAGTTAAACTTAACTTAAAATATTATAGTTCAAAGTTGCTATATAAACAATACATGTAATAGACTAAGGCAGACGTGATTTTAATTAATAATTGTTTTTATACAGAAGCAGCAGTTCGCGAGGAAATTGGTTCAGCTCAATGCCAGAAAGTTCTACGGAATCTTCGGACGGCGAATAACGGAAGTTATCGAAAATTAATAAGAACAAAAACATACTTACGTGCCAATAGGACATTTCCACGTATTATGAATATGTGTCTGCGTGCCTGCGTGAGTGAAAGTGTGGATCTATATCTCTTACACGCACGTGAGCGTATCTTTGGTGCGTGTATTAATCTGCCAAATATTCCAAATGTTACTGTAACAGATGTCTACCATCACTGTTAATTATTTCTGGGATCTAATGGTAACGCCACACTAATTTTCATAATAGCTATTATCTCGAGAAATACGGAAACATTTCTATACCTAATTTATAGTTGTCAATTACCAAAGCTTGTAAATAGTTGATTTGCCGATTTTAGTTATTTGGACATTCTTAAGGACACGTGCTAGCAAGCTTTTACATCATTCAAGTAAAGTTCTTACTCACTAATATGACGTAAAAAAAAATTTCTACTTAAATGGTTTATTGCACTTGTTGTCTCTTGTTCTCACTGAAACTGTGATTATTCTAAATCTTTACAAGACAAAATACTAAGAGTTTACCTATTTTCTAGTTACATATTATATATAAATTTACATATAACGCAGATATTTTGTTTCACAAGTCAGACTGACAAATCAACTGTATAAGATATAAACTATCCTACTGCAAGTTACCATTGATATCAGTATTAGTCTTCATTTAAATTAGCAATACACCTACAGGCTTAGTATTTTACAGCCGTAAAAACATATTTAAAGATAATACCTTCAGTAAATTTCCAATCAACATTAAAATAATCTTGTGATTATGAAAGGTTGACCTTTGCTCACTTTTAAAAAAAGATGAGTAAAGGGAATTTTTCAATGAATTAGTAACTCTTTCTAAAAGAGTTGACCACTCTAACATTGTATTAACCTGCCAGCCGTATGACGTAAACATTTTTAACATTGAACAATCTTGATTATCCTAACGTGATCTTCACTTGGTGCTGAATTTAAAAACATATTATTAAAAACATATTATTATTTATAAGAAACTATAACAATTTTTTTAATTGTTGCGCTCAAAATTTATTTTAAAAACAATCATTAAAATACTGACAGTTTTATAATTTTCCATCCATTTTTAAAAATGAGCAGGTAATATGTAAATGTTTCTTAAACTGCCAATGTGAAAACTGATTTTTTCTTCAAATTTATTCTTATAATTTATTTATAAAGATATTTATAAGTTATAATATATTTCTTATATATTTTAAATTTTATTATCACTTTTATAATTTATAAAAAGTTTTAACAGGCTTTTTCTATGTTAATTAATATTAAAAAAACTTTCTTTTGGAAGTTTTGTGGGGATATGAACGTGGCAACAGCAGATACAAATGAAGTTGCATATAGATGGATAAATAAATATTTCCTAAAAGAAAATATTTTGTAATGTCAAAGTCACAAATAAATATTATTGTAAAAATTGAAAATTTAAATGAAAAAAGAATGAGGATACAAGAAATGACGTACAAGATTAAACTTTTTGTGTATAATATTATTTCTTAATAATGTTGCCTTTTTTTTAATATAAACGTGTTTTTGTGCCACATGTATTGTTACTGTTAAATTAGTAACGTTCTTGAAAATTGTTTTATATGATAATTACAATGAAATGCGGGATCAACGCGTTATGATTATCTATTTAAAACTTCATTTGTCATACATTTCTACTTACATTAGCTTTATACTATAATATGTCAGTATTATTATTATAAGTTCACTTTAGACTAACTATTGTAATTTAAATTGACAAGTAAACTACCGTAATATTACATTTTCATGTATAATACGTGGACCAGAAACTGTTTGAATTATGTAAGCTTTCTTTTTAAGTTTTATGTTTTATCTCGTTTTTATTTGAAGTCCTTTTTAAAAAGTATTGTATAGTTGTTAAAATAATGATTGAAAGATCTGAGTATGATTAAGCGATTTATTGAAATTGATAATATTCGATTTAGATGTTTTTATTCATCGTGGTCGGTAATCGTAATTATAGCATAGCTAGTAACAATATAAATTGCAAGGCTTTTTTCTTAGATGCATCAAAGAAATTATTTACTTTCGAAATTCTATTATCGACCACGTTGACGATTTTATGTGTACAATGTACATTTTTATAAGGAAAGTACGTCTTTCGAGCTTTTTTACACTTTTATCGCGAGTATTGTTAATACCGGTGTTTGTAATATTATTACTTAATGTATTGTTCATTCTTAATACATTTTTTTGTATATGTTAATGTTAAACCCAAATAATGCAACCAAAATATTATTAATTCTATAGCGAAAATTAAGAAGCGTTATTAATCTCCGTTTCAAGCAATTATATAATGACAAAAACTTAACATACACATTAAAAATTTCAGTGAAAATGAAGCGAAGTCAATTGTAAATAATTTCTTCTCGAGAACAAAGCGGTTCTATAAATAATTTTAATTAAATAACACTTAATAATGTTACATAAGTAAAATTGGATGTTATTATATAGTTCTGTAATACTATATCTTTTGAACCTAGTAAATTACTCGAATCTAAAAAATTATTTTCAGTTAACAAAGAGCATTCACTAACAAATACTACAAACATGCGACTGATTGTTAACTAATTTAAAACTAATAGTTGTCATAATTGCGACAGGAAAATGTTCTTGGAAACTTCAATAGCCCAATAATAGTTTTCATCGATATCTAATGCATAAACGGCAACCATTTTAAATACATGTCGCCATAGAGAAATAATGCGTGTAAATCCGAATTGATGAGTTTTTTCGAATCATAATCTAAAAAATGTGTTCAATTTATATCGAAAATGATATAACCAAAAGCGTCGTTATTACGAACATGTACAACACACAGAAACATATATAGGTGACCATCAAATCAATAACAACACTTGTTTTTTTTTTTTTAACACTCAGTCAAATTGTATTTCTGATTTTGCGTACAAAAACCAACGTTGTATAATTATATTGATTGGACTGTAACACGGAAGAAAATCGTACAAAATTTGATTAAAGCCTTTATCGGCATTGTAACATACGCGCCCATTGTTTAGAACCTAGATGAGTAAAAATAGTCTACTAAATTTCTTCTATTGTAGACATATAAGGTCGTTACCTTATTGAATTTATTGAAATAAATTGAACATGCCGACATAACTCCACTGGACTTACACTTTATTTTAATTATCCATTAATCTAATGTTAATCTAATGAACTTTATATAACAGCGGTCAATGTTTCTGGAATCATTTTCGATAGATAAATATTTTTTATAACCTTCGTCGATAACTTCTCCTTCCTCGAGCGCAATGGATCAGTAAAGTTGACTTCGTACAATCCATAATGTTTGCTTCAATAAGTTCATCATTCGTTATAATTACAAAAAATCTACCTTTCACATACAAATTGAATATTACCAACATACCTGTAACCATCGTACCACTCGAAGCTATCCATCAGTGACCAAACAATGTAGCCCCTAACGTCAATGCCCTTTTTCATCGTTTCCAACAACACAGCTAGATGATCGTAAAGATAAACAGTTCTGTCCATATCGTAACCTTCACCGAAATCGGCGTACCCATTGCCTGTTATATACATTGCCGGCAACACGTAATCCTCGTTCAGCCTCTGCAGCATCTTGCCAAAGTTGGACGCCGTATTCTACGTCGTACCATAAATTATGACCAAATTTCTTTTTAATCACGCTAAAATTGCGTACTCACTTTCACATCGAACGCTCCGAACACTTCGTCGTGGTCTAACCATACCGACGACATGTCGTCCTCTAGAGGCGTCAATCGGATCGGGCCACCTTCCTGTGGGGAACTCTTCGAACGCACGTCGAGGGTTGTGTAAAAGTTGATGCCAAGAAAATCGAGACTGTTCTTCAGCAATTCTATCTCCTCCAGTGTGAACGACGGAAGTCTCGAGCTTTTGAATCGTTGTAAGCCGCTTTTGATACCTACCTCAATTTGCATTGCATTTGGGTAGTCGCCTTTTTCACCCAGCAAAGGATTGATGAACCAGTAGTTCGCGAATTGATGACTGATTTCGGCAGCATCGACGTCCTCTAGTGATGTATAGTCTTCCGGCTCGAACCAGCGAGTGCTTACGCTTATTCCAACTGTGCCTGTAATTAATGTTGGTTTGTTGTTGATTGTAGTTGTAATATTTAGGATTTTTCATTCACACATTTTCAAATGTCCATTATTGCTTGAAAGATAAAATAATTTTATAATTGTATTAGCGAAAAATACGTGGTAGTAGAACCAGATAAGTATGGTTAGATGTGTAGACTCGAATAGCTTTGCGTGTACAAATAAATGTGGTTTTCCTCCAGTAATTTTTCAGATACTATAATTAATATTAATATAAAAATGGGTTCCGATCTATTTTCATTTTTCAAGCTATATTTTCAAATTCAAAACTTTTGTTAAAAAATAACTCTCTTAAATTCCATTTTTTTTACCATTTTGAATCCACTGGAATTCATTTTTGTACACCTTATAAGCCCTTGCATGTGCCAAAAGTACGTGATGGCCACATAAGTAATTTCCAATTCCGCTCTCTTCGTAAAAGGGCTGGTATGTGTTACCGAATTGTATATTGCACAGTTCCCATGGATCGTTAATAGTTATCCAATGTTTTACCTATTCGCATAGTTATTAATAACAATTTAATTTATAATATATTAAATCGTATTAAAATTGGTAAACATTAATAGTTCACATACCCTATCTCCGAAATAAGTGTACGCTATTCTCGCATAATTTTCAAAATACTCGACCATTTTTGGGTTTGTCCAACCACCCAATAATTGCAATTTTAGAGGGATATCAAAATGATGAATTACTACCATTGGTGTGATTCCATTCAAAATCAGAGTATTTATCAGTCTGTTATAATACCGAATTCCCTCGAAACTAACGGCGTTCGACAATCCGTAAGGAAGAATTCGAGTCCATGATAAAGAAATTCGGTATACATTTGCCTGTTCCAAAAGAAAATCTCTTATCAGACGATTAATTTTTAATTCTTATCATAATATTAACAGTTGCCATTACCCCTAAATTTTTTATCATTTGAACATCTTCGGCATATCTGTAATAGGATTTACATGCGACGTCGCCATTGCTGCCATCCTTGACAAGTTGTTTGCCAAGATCACTGTGTGTCCAAAAATCCCAGACTGATATACCTTTTTCTACACATAACAAACGCATATTGTATACATATAAAATTACCCTATTTTTCTATAATATTCATCAAAATTTTACAAATTTTCAGTATAGCTTAAATACAAATTACTACCAGCAGTGTCGTACGCTCCTTCGATTTGGTACGCCGACGATGCGACTCCAAATAGAAATTTATCTGGGAACCGATTTCTGGCCAGTGCATTTGCTGCTTGTATGGTAACTGGCGAATATTCAAACATCTCCGCTATGACATTCTTCTCGACAACGTTAACTTCCATTTGCAGTACTATGCTAGAGCTGTAATCTGATACAAAATAAGTTCCCAAGATGCTGGATATTATGTTAATGGTTGCCAGCTGAGATAAAGGCCACATTTTTGTACGTGATGTGAAGAACAGCCGAGCACCTTCGCGAATTCAAGAGGATACGTGGACTAATACTAATACGAATAATGAACATGCACTTGAACGTTTAAGTAATTATATCGTTGTTATAGTTGAACAATTATCTTTTCGCGAAAGTAACCTTCGTTTAGTATCGGAACAATTATTTCGTAACGTGTGCAATTGTGCGTCATACTCGGACCTACGTCTAAGCATGTAAGAAAAAATTATTTCATTTATATTGATGATAGTTCACAAATGAAGGAATAAAAAATGAATTGTAAGTTTATTTATAAAACGTATGTTACACATTATCGAATTCTACAAAAATTATATATCACTATAATAAACTTTCACATAAATGTCCAACAATAACATAAAAATTATTTCTTTACAATTTAAATAGATGAACGTATTCACCTACAAATTATAACAATAATAACTATTAGCTTCTACCGGTAACAAATACCGCTAGTACCGATATCATGGCGAATATTATGCTAGATGATCTGATTGCTGTGGCTCCACCAGTACCAGGTTCATCTCCCTCAGCTCCATGACCAACCTTCGAGCCACATAGTGACAGCTCACTTTCCGGCAATACATCAGCCAGTATTTGAGAAAACTTATCTAGCGGACAGAAGAGTTCGCAGTCTTTGAGCGTCAATGGGAGCATTACCGATCCGGATGATCCCATGTAGTACAGAAGCTAAAAGTTTTAGGAATCCGTATAATGTGTGATACGATGGATTTGTACAATGTAATACATACCTTAATAAAGTGTTGACCACCCTCCGTATAAAGTTCGAAGATGAGAGCAGAACCAGCGGCGGGCAGCTCATACATTGGAATACCTAGGTTTTTCAGGACGCCTATTAGGTTGCGCTCGTCGCCACTGTAGATGTTGATCTTACGCGCGTTACTTAACGTGCCCTTGACATGATCTTTAGAATTCTTGATTACAGTTTTCAGGAATGATCCCCCGTTGAGGCGTTTTTGCATAATAGTTGTCGAGAGCAAGTCGTAAGCCGATAAGGTCACTTTTAGCAGTTTGTTCTTGTCGCTATAGATCGGTTTCAACCATTCGGGAAGCGTTTGACCCAGTCGTACCTATAAAATTATTGTTCAAGATATACATTAGTTTTAAAGGTGTACGTGGTTATCTACATTATAATAGTGATTGAAACTTAACAGCGTTTTCTGTTGCCAAGTACAGCAATGAAATATCAATCGGGTTCGTTACTTGGACGAGCCCTTCGGTCACTATGTACTTCAACAACGTATCTTCGGTTTCGGTGAGATTGCGATTCTTTAGTACACTCTCCGTATTGTACTGGAAATTGGGGCAAAGCGATCCTAATAAATTCGTATCTTCTTCCATCGCGTCGTACACTGAAATGTAAAATACATGTTAACAGTGACGTTAACTACATCTTTTATATACACAGCATATAGTAAAATGTATTCTAAGTACCAAAGGGAATAGGTTGCCAAAGAAGATCAGCCTTCCAAATCTGCGGTTCGACCGGTGGCCATAGTCCTGCGTTTATCAGCTCCCCAGCTATGATCGACGTAGGGGAGTCCATCGTCTGCATCTTTGTCACCTCGTCTGTGTATATGGATCCCAGGAAAAAATCGTAATCTTTTCTCAGGCGAATTCCGAGATTGTACAGATCCATTTTAACACTCTGTAATGTATTTGTTTGTGTAGAGTATCCATAAGTGAGGTTTTCTTTTTTAATTACAAGGATGTAAGTTATACGTACGTTAGGTATATCCAAGGCATTTTCAACGAAATACTTGTAGCTGAGATTCTTCGGGATCTCAAGTACTGTCGATTGGTCATTGTAATCCGGTACGTAGAAGCTATTCGCCGATAGCTGAAAACAAGAGAATTTGGGTCTAAAAAATAGAAAATTGAAAAGAGCTCGCAGTATATTTTTTTCTCAAGTTCAATCAGTCCCAGACACATTAAGATAAGAGATTTTATAACCGGCTTGCACCTCTCATTACCACTTAAGATACAACAAACAAGAGATAATAGCTTTAGCACGAGCGCATACACTTATACTTCGTGAAATTATTGCAAATGTCGTTACATATATAGTAAGTAAAAAACATGTTATTCGAAATATATAATAATATACTCACGACGTGCAGAAGTTTCAGCTCCTTCTTCGCCGATACCAGAACCACAGTGGCACTCAACAACACCAAGCAGACGGCCAAAAATCGTCTGCTAACCATTATTATTCTACGTTCCTCTCTTCTCCAATTCTAATAATAATAATACAACAACAGCGACAACAATAGAGTCGAATCTTCGAAAATCTATCTAAACTATATAAACACACCGCGTGACATGTTCTCAATCGGCTTATCAATCGTTCAACGAGGTGCTTCCCAGAACAAAAGGGACAGAGAGACTGCGAAGATTTCTTCAACGTCACACGCGAACAGTTTGCTCCTACTCCTTACACTTTCTTATCTGCTTAAGCAAATGATGCGACTTTACAACGGGTGTGATTAGGGGTAAGGATGTCTGGCGCACACGGTCGACTTTATAAAAACGCTGTAATCAGAAAAAGAAGATAGAGATGGTGATGTCTGATTGTGTGTAATATATCCTTGCTCGGTCGCTTAATTGTGGGTGCATATATATCTATAAGGTAAACTATATCTTAATCTTAGCGTTATCATCGTTTTGGCTGGTTGTAATGTTATACACAGGTATTGCATGTGCTTGTTTTTTTTTTCAAATACGGTAATTGTTTCGTGCGTATATTATGTGTGTTTGCAGGATTAAGGATAAACCGAGCCAATGGGCAATAAGCAAAAATTTATCTTGTGTGTGTGTGTGTGTGTGTGTATATATATATATATATATATATATAAAAGCGTCATTGATAACGCGGCCTGTGTTATATATAAGTATATAATAGTAAACGAATTTTCAATGACAAGAGACGTGCGTGTGTGTGTGTGTGTGTGTGTGTGTGTGTGTATATATATATATATATGACACGTTATCTATAGTCAATACATTTTCACGATGAACTATAACGAGTGTATAATATATCTATGTGCACGCGTGTATGGATGTCGCGGTAAAACGGGGATTTTCGTGTCATGTGTATAGCATAATACTTCTAGAAATATACTTTACTGCATTCAATAAGCTATTTTTATACTCAATCATATGCGGGATAGTTCAAGGGATCTCTATATTAGTAGATCACACGCTTATCACGCGGTTATATCACAATACCATATTATGTTATACACAAAAAGATTCAAGAAAATTTCTTAAAATTTCACTCACCGCGGTACCAAAACACCTTTGCGGTTATAGATTCGACGACGATATTACAGTTCCGCGTATAGCCGCGTTATTGACAGTTCACCGCGTGTATAAGAAACACAGTTATAAACCAAAAACATAAAATATAACGGCATAAGAATAAATTACTTCGCAGCCACTGAACCAAACCGCTTGCTGACAGACTGAATCACACGAGCTCACCTCAACCCAAAATCTCAGCTAAATATCACCAATCGGATCATCAGTCTTATCAGTCCGCCGGTACATATTTATACTGTCATAATTCATTAGAATCTTTGTAGTTGAAGAAAATCGCTCGTGCCGCGGAGTCGTATAATATACAGATGATCGTGAGAGAGAGAGGGAGAGAGAGAGAGAGAGAGAGAGAGAGAGGAAAAGCGACAGGTGGGTAGGGAGTTGCACGCAATAAAGCGAGAGTCGCTCTATAGTTGAAGCAGATCAATGCCGGTGTTTGTGCGACAGTTCGCGACGTGACACCTGTAAGAGCGCCGGAGTTTGTTTGAGCGAAGTGCGCGGGTGGAACGGTTCACGAAGTGTTTGTAGTAATTGGATTTTGGTAAGATGATTTTTAACAGTGATTTAGAAAATTTGTTGTGTTACTTATTTTTTTATTTTTTTTTTAATAAAAGTTTGCAATTTTTCGTGTATAGGGTTTGTTTTGTATCGGGGGAGCTTGCGGTAAAGCTTCTGGTAAATTATTGGATGTATTGGAAAAGAGTTTATTTTGAATTGTGCGAGAGATTTTTATGGTTATTAAATCGCGTTATCAATGCGATCATCGTAGGTTATCAGATTTCACGTGAACAATGTAAATAATTTGGCTTATCGTCAGACGTGAATATATAAAGTTTACTTGGAAGAGAGCTTTTCGTTAGGTGCTTTGGTTTTTCCTGGTTATTAGAAATCAATAGTATTTTTTGTCGTATATTTGTAAATTTAATGAGTTGTGTCGAATCTTTAATTTCTCGAATTTTGTTTTATTTATCTGCGCGTCGGCATTTTATTTCAGAGTAAATTTCAAAGAAAATGAATTATTCAAAGCTTTAAATAAACGATTTTTATCTTTAATCGAATTATGACGTTTTAAAGTGCAATGATTACCACGTGCTGATAACAATGATCAGTGGATCAGTAATAGCCAATTTAGCAATAAAATTATTAACATCTGACGAAACTTAAACACTATTGAACCAATATTAATTCAAAAAGAAGAGATAACGCAATTTTAATGGAATTATGTTGTCGATCTTTTGTTTCAAAGTTCTGATACATGAATTCATATCGATTTTGTATAAATTTCTATCATCGTAACACTTCTTAAAAAAATTCTATTCAATATTATATCGTCTTATAGTACCATGCAAAACTTATTTTTTACACAAAATCTAACTAAAAAGCATATTTTCTTCTAACAATAAACTAAAACCGTCGTTATTGTTGACAGCAGTAATTCATCCGTACATAAACTATGTATTTAAACAAGATGAACTCCGTCCTGATCTGCGTCTTTGTAATTGGGAGCGTAATTTCAACTGTCAAAGCGGACGATAAACCACAATTGAAATTAGTGAATGTGGTAAGTGATAAACAATCGGCAAATACTGATAGCTATTACGCCATTCGATTTAGTACTTCCGATGTTAATTATCGTTCGTGTTTACCAAGGTATTCCGACATGGCGATCGAGCTCCTGATCCGGTAGAAATGTTCCCGAAGGATCCCAATTACAATCATACTTTCTATCCCATGGGATTGGGAGGATTGACGAATGTAAGTTTTCAATCTTTAAATAATTAAAAAGCGCGAAACAATAATGACTATTTCATACTGCAGACCACACTTTGTTGATTGATTGTTAATTTTATTGTATATATTATATATCTTCAACATGCATTATTAGACCCTAATGCTAAAAAAAACTAGTTCTTGACATTTTCAGGCTTATGTTGAAAGAAGTCTTGAAAAAATCCTCTTTTTAGAACAGTAGCCATTTAACTTACAAAAGTCATAAATATCATTTAAATATAGAAAAGAAAACTAGAGAAAATGACCTTTCATATGCTTTTTTAATGATTACAAAATGTTGATTTCTTCCAAAGTTATAAAAGTTTAAAATTAAACATTGATATAGTGCACTAAAATTGATTATTTTATTTCCTGCATATTTTAGTGCACTATTGATGCTTAATTTTAAACTTTTATAACTTTGAAAAAAATCAACATTTTGTTATCCTTAAAAAAGCAAACGGAAGGTCATTTTGTCTAGTTTTATTTTCTATATTTAAATGATATTTATGACTCTTCTAAGTTAAATGGCTAACCTGAAAACGTTGAGAACTTTAGTTTTTTTTTAGCGTTAGGGTCTAATAATGCACTTTTTGTCATATTTCTACACCAAAAAACTTATCCCAAAGTTTGAGCCAAATCCAGGACCCGAAAGTACTGCACTCTCCTGGTGAATTGTTTTCACATATATTCGTTATTGATTAAGTAAGAATATTCATGTATATGGAAAAAATACATATTATATGAAAAATGTTATTGTCTATTCAGCCTGGAGGTTTCGAAAATAAAAAAAAATTTGAAACCTACTTTTGTAATAATTTTTTTCTCATTCTGTAGGTCATATGAAAAATCATTAGGTCAAAATATTAGATTAAGAGAAATTTTGTAAATCCATATCAATATTAAGTATTCCGAAAAAACTCAAGAAATGATATTATAAAAACTTGGTTATATGAAAGAGCAAATAGATAGATGCCATTTTTATGACTGTTTACGTTAAGAATAGAGAATGTTTGTATTGTATTAAGCGTTTGACAGTACTTTTATAGCTCCAGCAATTTTTTAAATTCTCTAAAGTTTGAAAACATCTTGTATCATACAAAAGGAATGTTAATCTTATGGCATGTGATTATTACGAAGGACTATATACCATCACAATAAAGACTGTTTACACAAATGATAATGTTATATTGATCGCTTACAATCCGTTTCTACCACATTTTAATCTCATGCTCTTAATCACTGTACTATAACCAAAAGCATATAAAACAGCTATTTATCAAGCGTAAATTACTCATATTAAAAAAAAGAATTCTAACTTTTAAAAAAAATGTCCGAAGGAAGGAAAGCGCCGGAAGTACGAGCTGGGCAAACTACTTCGCACGATGTACAACGACTTTCTAGGCGACTTGTACTTACCTGAATCCGTTGTCGCCCGTAGTACTGACTATAAGCGCACCAAAATGTGCCTGCAGCTTGTCCTAGCTTCCCTCTATCCACCCAAGGGTAAGCAGATGTGGAACCAACAGCTACCATGGCAGCCCATACCCATGAGCTACGTTGCGCCCGAAAAAGACTGGCTCATGATACCAGAGGAATGCCCAGAGTAATGAGAATTGAATTGTTTTTTTTTATTATTTGATAAGAGAAGCGTAGGGTGTCAGGGTCACTGAATCGAGGGAAATTTTTTTATTGGACCAAGTGCGAAGGTGCCCTAGTTTATTCGGATTTATAAGTTACTGGATTACGATAAATGTTATTCATGTTGAAAATGTGTCTTTTTGTTTGATTATGACGTTGCAGATTTTTTAATGTTAATTTACCATGAAGAAAGCTCTAACAACTTGGTGGGCTTTAAATAGCTTGATTAAACTGTGATTATCTTAATTAGATTTCTGATCATTTTCCCGCTCGTAAATTATAGTGTAACATAGATATTGAAAAAGTTTTAATAAAATGGCATACTTTTTAAATCAATCAATAATATGTCGAGCGGGTTTTACATACCAAAGGCATCCTATCAAAAGACATTAAAGTTTAACGTATAATAAATTCTAAGATAACAGAGACTAGCCATGTGATACCTTTTATCTAAAAATAGTATATTTTTAACATTTTTTATATTATAAACATTTCGTTTTCTATCCCTATCTAATTTACATTAGTTATAATAAATTTTATAAATATGGTCAAAAATGTACTTACTCGTTCTAGATATTTACGAGAACGTAGAAGAGTGGAAAGAATGCCAGAGGTCGTGACGAAAATCGAGAGCTTTCGCGGCTTTTTCAACAATCTGACCGAGTGGACGGGCAAAAACATATCGGGCACTTACGATGCTTACAATCTCTATCACATCCTAGTCGCCGAATCGGCCATGAATCTCACACTTCCGGAATGGACAAACGATATTTTTCCGTATGGCGATCTTTACTCCGCCATTAATCTCGAATACGAGATTTTCAGCTACTCGAAAACTATGCGAAGGCTCAACGGAGGTGAGTCGACTGAGAATGCTTTAGGCGATTTTCATCGAGAAAAAGTAATGTCAATGGAATTCTTAGTTTTTGTTTAGGCATTTTGTCAGAACATTGGTTTATTACTTTTTCTATTTTTATAAATAGTGTCGTTTGACAATTATGTTGTATGAATTTTTTCATTTTCTTGTATAGATCATACACTGAGAAAACATAAATTAAAAAACAAAACAATTAAACAATTTTTCTATTATATAGAGAATATGTTTAACTTACTGAAGTCATTTTCGTAGCCGTTTTGTAGCTAAAATTATGTATCTGTCTTATCGTTAATATAATATGCCAAAT
The DNA here is from genome assembly GCA_036873485.1 of Torymus texanus. Classification (NCBI taxonomy): domain Eukaryota; kingdom Metazoa; phylum Arthropoda; class Insecta; order Hymenoptera; family Torymidae; genus Torymus; species Torymus texanus. Next base: position 22,652,552 of record JAYJLV010000011.1, read on the forward strand.
TTAAGAAAGAATTAAAAGTTCCGAATAAAGAAGTTTGGACTTCTTCAATTTTAAGAAAAATTTTTTTGGCTAAAATTTCATCGATCTATGTTAAACTTATATCCGACTTATATGAATAACACTGCAAAATGTGGTAATAAAGTTGTCTTTCTTTAACTATTATTTTAGGTAAACTACTATACAATATTCTCAAGGAAATGAATACAATTAAAGAAGGACAGTCGGAGAAAAACCGTAAAATATTTCTATATAGTGGGCATGAAACGAATATAGCTGCTCTTTTACAGACATTAGGGGTCTATAAATCGCACGTTCCTCAATACACGAGTGCTGTTATAGTTGAATTATACGAGTTAAATGGTCAACATTTCGTTAAGGTACTGTAATCCTGTATAATTTTTCTTTAATGTTAATTTCTTTAGTTATCAATTCTGTCTTTATTTTCATAATTTTTGGTTTTTGTAACAGGTTTTATACTACAAAGGAATACCGTCCACAATAGTCGTGCAACAGATCCCAGGCTGTGACATACTGTGTCCCCTCGAGAAATTTGAGGAATTGTTGAAAGATGTGACACCTTCAAGCAATGAATTATTCTGCGACAAGAGTAAAAAAATTGAGGAAATAGAAACCAGCTAACAATGTAATTAGACACTGACGTAAATTAATTTAGGAAACTAATTTATGGATCTAAGTATATTAAATGATTTTTTTTAATAAATTATTTAAATTAATAAGATTGCCGATGTGTTTGTTGTAAATGTAACAGTATTAAGTTAATCGAAGACGAAGAGAAACGGATCTTAAATATGAATAAAACGCTTTCTCCCATTATTTATATTTATCCTCAAAATTTCATTTAAAATTTCTTCAACAATGCATCTGTAAATGATTATTAAAAAAAAAGAAAAATAAACTTTTAGTACATTAAGATGAAACTGGTAACAACGAAAATGCCGCAGTAATAACAACGATATATCCTGCACGGAGAGAAATCTGTAACGAAAAACGAATCAGCTTTCATAAACTTTTTGCATGACACGAGATCAAACGATTTCTACCTTAATCTTATTACAGCTAGCCGTAAATTCGTACATTATCTCTATAGAAATTCTCGTAATCAAATCGTTCAGTCTGTTAAATAGATTTCCTGGGTGTCTTGCCTTTTCATTTACTAGTAGGGATAGCAGGATCGACATATAGATTAAAATTCAAATAACAAATTCAAAATAACAAATTTCGTCTTCATGCAAAAAGTTATGCCGATTCTTTTAATTTATATAAATTAGGTATCTATTAATTGATTAAAATACACTTTTACAGTAATATATGATAAATAAATTTATAATAAAAGTTTTGAAAACAGCGCGTCGCTAGCATTACTGCATTTTATCCCTAACATTCTACAGTTATAATACAATCACAGTAATATATCCATCTGCAGTAATACCGGTGTTTGCCCACATACACATGTACAACATCAAAACGCAAGATGTGCACATTTTTTCATTATTCAAAAATACCATAGAATTAGTTTATAAACGAGAAATACTACATTTTATCCATATTTATAGGGTTCGAAAAATAAGAACAAAATTTGAACCCGTTTTTTTGTCACTGTTTTAAACATACATCCATTTTTCTTATAAAAATTTAGCACTAAAAAAATTAACGAAAACCAATCATTGACGACTAACCAATACTAAGCTTCCACATATGCCAATGAATTTTGCTAAAGAAAAGAATAAAAGTAGACGAAACCTGGTGATTTAGAACCCACTTAAAACTGTAGATCTCCAATGCTGCGTGAGTTACTAAGGATGGACCCATTGCACACAAAGTTTTCACTAGTGCAGCAATGCAGAGCTATATAAGACTCATAAAGAGGACTTCAAATAGCTGTAAAATAGTTAAAGTAAAGATATTTAAGCTAAAAATGGTTGAAATTAGATAATCTTGTTACATCGATTTAAAAACCGTAAAAAATGAGCAATTTTATAAAAAAATAGAAACTTTCGCTAAAATTTGACCTGTAGTTTATAATATTGTGTATGTATGTGTGCGCATGTGTGTGTTATATAGTTTAACATCGCTCTATTTGTACTCCCATATATATGGTACGTGCTAAACAGCGATGGAAATCAGCAGTGTGTAAACAAAGTACATGTGTATGGCACAGTGGTGCTTGATGTATCAATCGGTCAAGATCTGAGACTTAACCCGGCTTGACGATTAATTAGTTCCAGTCTTACCAAGCAACTGTACCTTTAAGCTATGACTTTTTGAAAAAATGTTCCCGAAAATTTCGACCTAACCCGGAGGATCGAACTCGGGGCCTCGGCAATGTTAGTTTTGGGAGGCAAGCACATTGTCGCCTGAACCACTGTTCTAAATGGATATATGATACAAGATAAATGAAAGTATAAACATATAAAATTAAATTATATTAACAATACTTGACTACTTTGTTTGACATGAAATATTCGCAAAATAATTGTTTGCACAATGTTTCAAAGTTGTGTCCTTCAATTAAATGGTATAATGATTCATTTTCTTATCATTTTCGAATTTTGTTAATTATCTGGAATTACCAAACTACACTTGTAACTATATTATTTTCCCAATCAGAAAAGTAATGTACAACACAAATAATAGTATCATTAAACATACTTTAAAGTAATGTGATAAGATGTAAAAAAACTTTATACTTGAAAATATCAACAATAAAATTGAAGTTATCTGTATACAATAAAAATAACTCATTGCAAAAAATTTCTGCAAAACTAACGGTTTTTTTCATAAATTATATAATCTCCATTTCTTTAATAATTTAGATGATTCAGGAATCCAACGGAACGGTGACAATAATATGATTTTCAAATTATTAAAAAAACGTAATATGTATTTATTAAATCACATTAAATAACTAAAGGAAAACTATTATCTTTATTAACTATCATTCTACCAATTGACCTTCATGAGGTAAGTCAAGGACATGATTATGTTAGTCGGTCAAGTGATATTAATTATTTAATTTTTGAAAAACGGGATCACATTATTTCAATATTGCAGTATTGAGGATAATAAATGAAATATTTTTTTTTTTGCATCCCGCCTCATTATGACAAGTAAACTGCTTCACATCTGTTATCAGATAGAATGTACTGAATCTCCTGTATAATTTCTTATAGTGTTTGATATGAATTTTTCTATGAAATTTTATTGCCCATTTCATGTAAAATGTTTCTTAGGATTTAATGCAGAATTTTATATATAATTGCATAGATATACAATGACCAGTTTTATGCAGGATTTCTTGCATAGTCTCTTTCAGAATATTCTTCAGAACTCAATGTAGGGCTTTAAAACAATTTTCTGCGCAATTCTCTGCTTTATTTCCTCAAAGGTCTGCAATGAAATTTCAGATAAAATTTGTTTCTCAATTTCATGTCCAATTTTACGTAGAATTTACAACAGAATCGGTTGCAGGATTTTTGGAAGGATTTCAATATTATTTTTCATGCAATAACCTGCACAATTTTCTGATAGATTTTCTACAGAAATTTCATATAAGTATAATCCTTTACGTAATTGTATACTCAATTTTATGCCAAATTTATTGCAGAATCTCCTTCAGGATTTCTTACAGAATATAACAGAATTTGTTGTGCAGCCCCTGTCCGATTTTTAGCTAGATTCTAAAGAATTTAATGCAACATTTTTCTTAGGGTTTATAAGACTTTTTCGTAAGGGAATTTTTCAAATGAAAAAATCATTTTTATTAATAACTGAAAGATCAATACGTTTTATCAGCTGGAGTAACATAAGCCATATATACAACAATGATTCTACATGTTTTTGTTACATCTGTTTGAATTAAAAATTTCTCGAATGAACAAGTTTCAATTACATTAACTCCAAAGGAAATGTTTATCATTTTTTACATACATATCGTATGAGACAACTAATTTTCAATTTTAATTTTTATTCAATTTCACGTGACAAAATTTAAATACGCATTCATTTTAAAGCTAAGTTTTGGAATTTTTTAAATAGTTTTCTGATGAAAGCCTCTTGTTGGTAAGTAATGGGTTTGACAAGTTGGAGACATAGAGGTATGAAATCACTGATATATATTAGCCAAAAACCTTCAATTCATTTTCTAAACCGATAGATAACAACTAATAAACTCGGTCCATTACTTGCTTGTACTGAAATATATAAAAGTGGATCTCAATCTTCGTAGCGTTCGAAGATATTTTACCATATTAGACGGAGAACTAATAATTTCTAGGCTATCTAAGTGAATTTTATTTCGCATGCATTCTTGACAATTTTTTATCTAAATCACGGCCCCACTTATAATCTCACAATCAGTTCAGGTTGAATGAAAGAAAAAGAGTCCGAGACTGTTGCTCATGATATTGATGGAGTTACGTCGCCGAATTATATACGTGTCATTGTATTAAATGCACGGTTTAGGTGCTTTCCCATGTACAAAGGGATTCATCAATTCCCGACAGGTACTTACCGCTTCCACACAGGTCTATCGTTTGTCGTTGTATATCCACTTTAAACGTCAAGCGGTTATATCTAAAGCCATCCGACCTGTGGCCTATGTATCAAAGATCTATCAGTAGCATCACATGCGGGTACTGAACTCCAGATACCATGAGGCGTAAACGTCGACCCGATTCGGAACTCTATATACACATTGATATAACATGTCTAGCGCGGTACCATTGATAAAATAAATACGTTCCCCTTTGTGAACAAGTAGGTGACACCATACTTATCCTTGATGTGATGTTTGTGCATTCAAATACCGTTCTTTTGAGCCTTCGCTATAGCTTATGTTATAGGGTTTACCTGATCTGTATGTATCAGTATACACGATGCCTTACTATGCACGACTAGCATTGTTACGTATCCGAAGGCACATCTTGACAATTTGAAGCTGGTCACTAGCCTCATCAGTGAGTTCATGACTCGACACTCCTCCATATCCCTGCTGCTTTCTTTATAAGGTAACTCGAAGAAATTTGACCACATACTTAGGTCTATTTTATGAGAAAGTTTAATTAAGTTGACAAGTTTTTTTCTATATACAAAAGAGTATTTTATGTGAAATACCGATATAATTTTAGAATGTCTATATCTTTTGCAAACACTAAGAGAATTACTCAAAAAAATTGTTGAGTATAGTATTTACATATACGGAGAGCCTGACATCTATTTTTTTCAAAAACCTACTCAGAATTCATTTAATTGAATAAAAAGCACAATGTCGGTAAGTAGGAATCTGTATTTTCGAATTTTGATCTAATTTTAAAACGGGTGTATTTCATAGAAATGTTAATAGAATCTCACAAATGTTAATTTATTGAATAATGAAATTGGGTTGATTTTCAGTATCATAATACATGGCCTCTGTATCAGCTACATGTGCTATAAGGATAGAGTAGATCAATGTTTTTAGTAAGCACTTAGCAAGCCTACTTTAGTTTTTGAAGTGTTCAAAATTATGTTTTTTTAATAGAAGATAGATTGTTTTTTAGAATATGCTTATACATTTTTCTCAATTTTACCTCATAAAAAAATTTGAAAAACCTATTAATCAATAGGCTCTACCTTCAATCAATATTCGCATAACTTCATAATTCCATTGACCCGATAATTATTAGATTAAAGAGAATGAGATACACCTATGCAATCTGCGTCAATTATAAGGTACTATTTTTATTTAAGTACCTACCTCGACTCCCTTCCCCGCCCCGCCCCCTAGCCCATAATTTGAGGATATCATCGAATGTTCTAAAATGTTCTCGATTCTACCTATTTACTCCACTCAATGACGTCATGAAATACACCAATATTATGAAATTATGTACAATCCATGTGTTATTAGACGTACAGAGTTCTGCCTTACCCAATGCCACCTGCTGCACGTATTAAGATGACCCGGTAAAAAAAGTTTAGCTAAAAAAAATAGCTGTAAGTAATAGGTGAAAAATATAACTGTAATGCATGGATTTT
>JAYJLV010000011.1:22661689-22699736 GCA_036873485.1 Torymus texanus
AGATTTCATTCGATTATGTCAACGCACACGCGCGCCCAGAGCTGTTATTAAATATTACGTGACCTGCCCGTGTCCTTCTACCGAAATTTCATCAAGTGTGTGTGTGTGTATATATATATATATATATGCACCATGCACTATGCTCGTTCTTGACCCACTTGTTGCGGATATTAAGAGCAGAGCGCGCCGCACGCGTACATGGCTCTGAGTTATGCACTAGAGTGTGTGTATATAGTAAACTGCCGGCGTGCGTGCTGATACGGTCGTGTGCCGTGCAGGCGCCAAAACTTTAACTCCCTGATATTATACCAGCTATTTCTTATGTCTATACGTAGAAACGAACTATGTGTGAGTATTGGAATTTTCTTGAAAACTTTTAGTAATGACTTAATCGTGCTCACGACGGTTTCTCGATATGTCGATGTTATTTGCATGAACGAATGGTAGAATCGAATGACGGATAGGATGCAGAAAAAAATAGCACTTATATCCTAGCGAGTAATTAAACTATCAGACCTGTAATTTTATACATTTTATATTATACGCGTATACTGAGCGAGAGAGATTAATGCATTCTATCGTTCTGCATAAGAATTTCTTATGTTATACCATACCATGCAAGGCCTAAAATCGATAAGAGTCGAAGCTCATATATCACTCATCGGATGCCAGAATCGCCAAGTACCTGCAGCGGGTGGGCGGCGCATTGTGCGTGAGTAGTGAATCACGGTATACTACCGATTGCACGGGTCTAAAAATAAATAAGGCAGAGAGGTGTGCCGCCGTAGGGTAGGTCGAGAGATATGGTGCACATGACCTCATGTAATCGTATATATAGAATAAGGAAATAAACTGCACTTGCCGATCGAAATTGTCTATGTATGGTGTATTGTTACGGTACGTTGATTTTTAAGGAAATATTAAAAAGGTGCATCACTAACTGCTAAAAGGGTTATAGCGTTAACTGGAGTAATGCATTAATGCATATATACATGTCTATATTTAGGTAAATGAAAATCGGTTTTGAGAGAAAACATGAATTAGAATTGCTATGCTGCTAACCCATGTAATAAAACAAAGATTAACGAGATCTTGGAGTATATTTCGGATTTTCATACCACAAACTTATAGTTATACTTTAATTTATTTCTAAGATTAATCATAATCGATAAAATAAAGAAACAAAAATGTAAAAACATGAAAATATCGATAAGAATGTACTTAATTCTATATGTGTAAGCGAAAACCACGCGTCATCTCCTAAAAAATTTGCCCCTGATTGATTTTACAATCACACTTAATTACTTGATCCGCATAACCGCGATAAGCCATTAAAATACCTTCTGAAATTATTTTTATGTAACAATCTCAATGCTAATGGATATACATTAATCCGCATTAGCACGAAGAGCCGCAGAATGATATATCACTCGTTGCTACAGCATAAAAAATCCTGCTATTTTCGTTCTTAATTATACATACACGAATGCCGCGCGATTAGTCTTACTGCAGATTCCTTCGGTAGCCGCGACGCTTGTTTACATATTATACACGTGTAATCTTCCATAGAGATCGTTAACGAGCTTCCACTATACATGATAACGAAACAAATAAGAGAGAGAAATGAAAACGACGAATTTGGTATAACCGATCGAAGGTCGGTGCGCCCTTGCCTCGTTATAAGAAAAAATGAGATTGAGATTATTCAACAATCATTCCGTCAACGCATTGCTATGTCGCATGCACTCCTTATCAAGCGAGAAGGCGAGTCTCCGATAGAAGAGAGCGAATTCTTTATAGGTATACACTCATATATATGGATATGCTCCATATCATATGTATGTATATTTAAGAGAACTATCGGTACATATGTACTTAAAAAAAAAAATTATAATGAGATGAACAATAAAACATGCACATGCACACACTGCTATGTCATGTATGCGCTACTACGATAAATCACTACAGTCATCAAGGGCTCAACCAGAGCAGGTGTAACTAATAATGAAAAATATTAGATATTCGTCTCGGATAAACGCGCGCGCGCGTTAATTCGTATTCGCCTGGCCTTCCGCATGCGGCGCGCGATTCATTCTCATTGTATAATTATTAAATAATTTGTTTACTTTTCATTACCATACGCATACTACTGCAAATCTATACTCCTACCGCACAGTACAAAAAAAATATCATTATAGGTACTTTTCTACTCTCTTCCCTCTCCTTCTTCGCAGCTACAGTTCCACACAATAACAAAGATTTCACAAACGCCGCGCACGGCAGCCTGCGTGTATTTTACGCTCTAATCTTCTCTTACCGCTGCTGGACACACTATATTACACGCACTAATAGAGCAGTCTAATGAATAAAACATGGACAAAAATTCAATACAGAGAGAGAGAAAAAAAAAAGCATAATATATGTGCCCGCACGCTTGCTTATATATACACACACAGGAATCATATGCCATAGGATAAACAATAATTTACATTCACCTTCCCTCTCGATATTAGTATGATTACATATACAGACGGGCTTCGCGTACCGACGACGCGCTTCGTCGTCCCATTGTCATTAGGCGGCGGCAAAGCATCGTGTACTATACGATACGGCTTGTATGCAAATATACATAACGACAGGCGAACGCGAGTGCGTCTACACACAAGGTGTCTGATGAAGTAATCGCCGAAGTCGGAAGCTCTTGAAGTACTGTCCACTTTGTCATGCTAAATAGCCCCGGACCAAATTACCGATCGCTACCTATATATATATTTGCACTGCACAAACATAGTGTATATATATAGATACGTGATTATGGCCTTTACATTAGACACGCGAGGTGAGGAAAAAAAAAGAGACATCGTTTAAAATATATCGATATATACAATGAGTCATGTATATAATGCAGTCGCGTGGGCGGGATGATATACACGCGTATGCGCTGACGAGATGATGGACGTCACGCATACGCATTGGCGGAAACCTGTGGCGCTACTGAGAATTCACGCGATGGACCGCAATGATGACGCGTACTTCGTCATCGTCACCGATAAAACTACTTGTATATGCGATTATTGAATCATGTTACGGCATTCGCGTGGATCACTGAGTAATTCGGAAAAAATTAAAAAAAGATGAACATCATCTTCTCATTCACTTTTTCATTTCTTCGGAACTATGAGTGTATATTCTACGTTTACTTTGCAAATATATATACACATGAATGGCGAATCGATATCGTTTTTATCAACGTGTATAATTGATTCGAACGGAGTGCAATATATATAGATGAATACGTGACTGATGACTCATATATGCTGCCAAAAAAACAAACAAGATAACGACGAGTGGAACAGGCACCTTTCGTATATAGTTATATACACTTTCGCAATGCGAATAAAAAAAACAGCAATCAGATGGTGATGACTTCATCATATATATACCCACCGCAGCGTCTGTGTTGCATATCGCATTGTTTCGCGTCGTAAACTAGGCTAATCATTCGCATCTCGCGGGACGAAAACGGAATGCGCGATTGCCCCTCGTTAAACAGCAACAGCATGTATGCATGAACGCGACTTGGATGAAATTCGTCCGTTTATTCGGAATACTTTTTGGGGCTAAGAATAGCGATGCTCGCCCTAAATTCCCTTGCAGATGTTTTGATGCGTCGTTAGAAAGTGAAGCTTCGATGTGTGCATATATGTGTATATACGTGTGAACGCATATCCGTCATCACGGATTCCTCGTAACGAGCGTCGAATTAGTCGGGTCCAGCGACGGCTGTTGCTGTTGAAAGCTATAAACGATTGAGAGTTGCTCTTTTTGCGTGTGAAATGGTTCGTTCGATGGGAATTTTTGTCCTTGTTGACATGATATAGTATACTGCTTTTTTTAAAGTATGATGCGTGTATTTTGGTTTATCTTATGAAAACAATTATTTTTTTAAGAATTGTTGGTGATTTGATACTTTATAAGTCAATACAATTAATATCTACGGTGATCTTATACATTTATATTTACAACATAGGTAATTTTGCTGATTACTGTTTATGCGGAATTACAGAATTTTCAATATTTTAACATTATTTTGGAACTGTTTTCTAGAATTTCACGAGACAACGCTTAAATTCTCTTCATTATGTGTAGTGTATGGCCCAAAGAATTTTAAAAATCATATAAAATTGATTAATTTAAAAGTTTTGTTTTCTTTAAAAATTTCATACTCAAATAATTTTTATATTTACTACTTTTTGAGCTAGAACTACTCAAAATTTAATTTTTATCCGACAAAAATTCATCAAGCAATAAAAAAAAAAAAGTTACATCAATGTTATAATATGTTGAAAATTTTATATACGTAAAAGGGATAAACAGCGAAACCTCCTTTTCTTCATAAAATTATATATCAAAATCAAAAGGTATAAGACCCCCTTAATCACTTCACAAAATGATTTACAGAAGTAACAGAACGCGTAATGTCTACACGAGTTATCTATATACGGTTAATTGGTCTATAAACTATTATCTATCGAGGCTGCACTCATAAATCATTTCCAAAATCATTTTAATTTCCATTTCAACTTTGGTTCATTAAAATTCTTTTTTTCTTTCATAATTACCATACAAAGACTACAATTATCTACTTTACTGTTGCTACCGGATTAACCATCGACACTAATTATTATATTTCTCATCCAAATTCTCCATTCAAAGCTGAAACTACAACTCGGCTTAAAGAAGCTTCACTCGATACGTTAAAAAAATCATTTAACAGACAACGGTATCAATTTCTCCCTCCCACTCGACGTTTACGTTTTGTCGACGCGCTCGACATACAATAATAAAATTATTTTTCTTTCAGAAATCACACTTTCGCCAGTAGCTTTTACCAACCCACCACTACCGCGAAGACGCTGACTTGGCACCCGCATCCGAGCATATAAAAAAGAAACGACCTCAGGCACGCTTAAACACGCGCCCGCGCGCGCAATTGCACCCGAACGATGGAGCTCTTGTGTATGCGCGTGCGTACGTATTACACAAATATAATCGCAGCTTTAATCTTTCACGCCTGTGAGCCGTAAAACGGCCGAGTGCATGCCCTCCTCTCTTTCTGGCTTGGCTAAACGTTAGTGTATATTACATAGTGACGATCGATCAGGAGCACGTACATACATACGTACTTATGCGTATACGCATACATCAGTATGTGATCGGGTGGTAGCGCATGTATAATAGAATTGAATGGAAAAGAATGTTAGAAAAGAGGGCAGAGTGAAAATACGCGTCATATAGAATTTGCATTGTCTCGTGAGTGCGTCACACACATTTACTCTCTCTCTCTCGCGAGATTCGCATTTTATCGCAACAATGATTTCTCTCCGCCGAATTGGAGCATCTCGCGGTTATGTTATGTAACATAATAGCGCGGAACTTTTCAATAATATCCGACGCGACTCTGTAGCCTAAACTTCTGACTCGTAAGTTTATGGATGGTGCAGGCAATCAATTTTCAATTATTAAGTGTGTGTTTATTTTTATGCATGCATAATACGGCGTTGAGTCTACAGTTAACGAAGATAATAATTGTTAATGATAATATTGACGATATAATTGTAGGTGATTTTCATGATAGCGATAATCACGGTTATAGAATTACAAAAATACGCGATTTTATGCTTAGAATGTGTTTCTGCGCGTATAGTATAATACGTGTTACTTTAAAATACAAACGTATCCGTCACTCGTCTATATACAACAGAGCATAAGTGTATGTCTATACTGACACATTTTTTGACGCTCGGCCTAGAAAAATCATCGGTTTGAAGTACGAAACAATTTGTCAAGAGCACGTCAAGTGCGTAATAAGAAACCAACGCTACCGCTACCGCCTCTCCAAAGACTACGAGAGTTCGAACATAAACTATATAATAACCCAATGGCAAAACAAATAGTTTCGTATACTGGAAAATTGAGAAAAACAACGTCGACAGCTTTTTTTAAAATTTTTTTTTCTTAAAAACGACATTGAAGTAAAATTATTGTGACAGCTTACTCGCTACATACAAACACACACGTGCGTACCTTATTTGCAAGTATATATAACATTGCAAGATAGTTTCCGCGACTTTTCTGAAGCGTCCGACAATATCACCGCTGCCAAGTGTTGCGACAAGGCGAAAAAAAAGCGGAGCGTACATAGTCGGCTTGGATTTTGGCATAAGCGTTCGCGCGTGCCATCGGTATTATGTCATTAGTAGTGATACTCGCGAAGCCTAGATGTCAAGTCGACGCACCGCGGCCTATTGTTATTATTATACTCGCATGTTTATTAGCGACACTGTATATCTATCTATCTATCTATATATATATATATTATACAACGAACCGTACAGCGATCGATAGTATTTTTAACCTTATCAATGGAGGCCTGATTTTTTTTTTATCTCCATGTTTTCCATTACCATTGGTATGCGAAAGTCTATCGAACTTTGCGTTTAAAAGCGCACGAACACACGCAGACGCGTGATAGCGCAGAAAAATATAACGATTGAAATCGATATACACGCCCGTTGGCGATAACACTACTGTATATACTGTATATATATACCTATACTGCACAATTCATTTCTCGATTCGCGCTGCTCTTATATACCACTGAAGGCGATTTCAATTATACTTCTTGGCGATTGTTGTCGTTATACACACACATATACGTATATATAGGACGGTTATCAAAGCCCTTATACAGGTATATGTATACGTAGCCTTCGCATAATTGTTATCAGAGCCGCGGAAAAACCAGACGCGCTGTACGCGATATGTTTACATTCGCATTATTATACTTGCAATGCGTGCACGAGTTTCGCACATTCCTCAGAGTGTTAGCTTGCATCACAGTATATATAACGCTCTTTTCTTCTACTTTTTTTCGTACGTTTCTTCAGGATTATTTTTGTATTCATACGACGTCGCGATCTGTCGATTTGATGCTATACACGCGTGTCAATCCAATGACTTTCTCTCGTATCACTTCATAGGAGTAGTATCACGCGTGCATGTTATTCGATTCAAGGTTTTTCGGGATGCGCGAAGAAAAAGAAAACACATATATACACACAGAGCGAAGTTTCTTTCTGCGCGACGGGAATAAAAAGCAAGGAAAACAAGCGGTCGTAAACAAGAGGCAGTTCTTATTTTGATACTATGACGTGCTTTTTTGTTTTACATGCCAATGGTACCTGTATATATACTGTAATACTATAGTACTATGCATATATAGGCTTACATGTAACGGTAGCTTAAAGATATTCTGTGAATCCTATCCGGAGGCAGTCTCCACCTCATCTCTACGTCTATTATTGTTCGGTAAATGGTCCGTATGATGGGTAGGTACAGTAATACGCGCGCGCAAGCACCGATCATCTATATACCTATATTATGTATACCGGTCAGATTGATTCCGCGCGTACGCGCATATACACACCCGCACCGCGAGCTATAGAATACGCGAGATTTTTTTTTTGCATTATATATACTGCGGTATGTTTCCTCTTTTGGTGCATGCTAGGTGAAATATACGTTATCTGTCTCGCGAGAGGGAACGCGAGAACAGCTGATAAGGCAAAGAGATGCGATGTCTCGTAAAAAAAGACGTCTTCTCCCCAGGATGTGAGTGAATATACATATATATGATAGTTAGGCAAAGGTGTACTCACATAGTGAATGTTTAGGATCCACCGTAGCGCGCCGGCTTCTTGTAATATTGCTGTATGTATATATATGTTTATATATATATGTAAACCTCAGCACTTCACTCTCGGAAACCGCGAAGCTAAGCGGCAAACCGGAGGGGAAAAAAATTTTGCAAAACAATCGAAAAAAATAATATATATATATCAAAAAAACTGAGTTTTGTACACCGAGGCTATAGTAGAAACGACGGCACGCTTGTATATATAATATCGTCTCGTATAATATATGTATATCGTCCTTCTCTCTCTCTCTCTCTCTTGTTGTAAGAAGAGTCGACGTGTGCTTGCAACTCGAAAGCGCGAGTCTCACTGACCCAGGCGGGTGCCTCGCGTGGCGAGGTAAACGTATATGAGCAGCCGAACCCCCGCGCGCCCGCGAGCGAGCGCCCGCGTACCGAGAGAGAGAGAGAGGCGTGCAAAGCAAAAGAGAGAGAAAGAGAGAACGACGCGCACACACAATTCGGTGAGTGAGCACACCAGAAACATACACTGCGGTGACGAATGATTGCTACACTCGCACACGCGGGGCGCGCATTCAAACGATGCGCCGACTACGATCACGACGACACGAGGCTATTAGAGCTCGATCTATCTGACTCGATCTCTATCTCTGTCTTTTTCTTTGACGGTGCGCGTTGTGTATAGTAGGCGAGCGTCCCCCCCTACTACGAATTTTTCTCTCGACCACGGTGCGCTACGTATGCGGCTATGATGAGAGCCGATCGCTTCCTGCTTCCTATATATTCTGATTCGATGATCGGTTGATGCGGTTTCTTTTTGAGATGTGGGTGTAGTGGGAGTGTTAAGTAAGTGAGATTCAATAAAGGTAGTGTTGGTTGGTGCATTGTGTACAGTATAGACTAGAATAATTTAGTGGTTTATATATTTGGTTGGTTTTTAAATTAGGGTTTTTTTTTAAGTTGGAGTTGAAAAAAACGATACGGTTGATAAAAAAAATCAGATGCGAAAAGAAGATGACAATGTGTTTGTCGATGTCGAAATAAAAGTTTTGTAAAAATAGCAGAGAGTTTTGCGAAAATTTATAGTCTCGTGCAGATATTTATATACTCAGTGTGATGAGTTGTGCAAAAAATAACATAATATTTTATTTGATAATTTTTAGGGGATTCACAATCTGTAATTGCTTTATGAGACAGTTTGATAATTTTCGCAAGGTGCTTGACATTTTTTTTAAAGGTGCGCTAGTGTATTATGAATATCTATTTATTTGGATGAATCAGAAAAAATGTAAATATTTGGATGAAATCGAAGTGCATTGACTTATTTATTTAAGTTCGATTTTACACCAGCATTAATCATAACAATTGAGTCACAATATATGAAAATGTGATTATTCTTAAATGTTGAGACCTATTGGGATTGAAAAATTACCCACGTAGGGATTATTAAGAAAATAATTCTTATATAAATTATACTTAAGTCAAATCGTATTGTATTTTATAAATGAATTAATTTTATTCTATAAACCTTTATCGTGATTCAAGTTTATGCAAATGCGATAATATTTAAATAACCTATAGTAATTTAGTTTATTTCATTAAAATAAAAGTTATATTTAGCTATCTAAGTATCTATTTAGGACAAGACAACCAGCAGATAAACAATTACCAAAAGATAAAGAAATCATAGTTAAATTAATAAATAAACACAGATCCCAGTTTGTGCTTTACTTTTATTAATAACTATATCATGTAACCTCCTTGATTAATATAACTTAATAATAAAATTATAGAGAATATTACTAATACATTTACATTTGGTATTTCTATTAAAAGTAACTTACGTCATTATAATCAGAAAATTGACCACCTATTCGCTCTTTAACCTTATCTTTTTTTTCTTTTGAATAATCATACCACATTCTTCATGTTCCACTTATTCCACAATTCACAAAGTCTCCATAAATTTAATCAAACATTTTCTAGACCACACACTGCAGATTTGTTATTTTTTCCTTCTCACAAAAAAGGTGATTAACTACTCCAGTCACGCTTTAAAATTTAATTAATAGTATAATTACACGCCAGAAGTAGAATTCGTTTAATATTATAAACGTTCAACACATTTCTTTTTTAATCGGATACGTATACCGCGCATTCTTTTCGAACAGGACGATGCCCGGGAGATCGTATTGGATTTCTTAGGTCAACATGAAACCTGCGTTATCTATATAACATGTCAAAGCAAACAGAACACGAAATAAAGTTAAGATGGATAATTTCTTTCGCAAATAAATTAAGAGAAATATATAGTGTCGTAAACGATATATTAATCTGTATTGGCATTATTCTCAAACTTTAATTCATTGAAAACAATAAATATAGTAATATAATAGTTAGAATGATATTTATTATTGTTAATAATATGTATATATATATATATATGTATATATATAAACAAAATAGGAAACAGACATTGCAAAATAAGCAAAATGTAATCTTTTGAACTACACAATATCATAATAACTGTGTAATAGTGAAAAAGAAGATAACTGTATACGTGTATATTATGCATCAACATTAAAAAAATATTTTATTTAAAAAAAAAAATTGTTTACAAATATTGCTGTATTAACAAATTTAAATATAAAAAAAATAAAAAAAAAAAAAAAAAAATTCGGGTTCGTCCGGGATTTGAACCCGGGACCTCTCGCACCCTAAGCGAGAATCATACCCCTAGACCAACGAACCACATACTGAAAACGTCGTTATTTGACTATGTAACCAGGAAAATTAATTAAAGATAACCATTACAGACGCCATAATCTTAACTATATAGTTCTTTTCAATTTACATTATTTTGTAATAAGAAATGCAGAATTGCATAAACATGTTATGTTTCGTACAATATAAACTTGAATTAAAAATTTTCACAATGTTTTTAATAAATTCGTGTTAGGAAAATAGATATACAAATTTATAAAAATTAATATTGAAATTATAAAAATAATAAAGACAATTATTATTGTAAAAAGAAACTTTTTAAAATTTTTTATTATAATAATAAATAAAATTACACAACCCAAAACCGAAATTATTAATAAACAAACCACTTTTATAAGTTAAACTTGCTCTTAGTTATAATCGAATTCATTGTGACCATATGGTAAATCTATAAAATGTGTACGCCGTGGGTCTCTAACTACATGTAGCATCCTTACACTCGCCCGTGCCAACGGCGCCGTGGCTTAGTTGGTTAAAGCGCCTGTCTAGTAAACAGGAGATCGAGGGTTCGAATCCCTCCGGGGCCTCAAGCGAGATAGTTGAGTTCAGCTTTATTTTGTCAACTTTTATTATTTTTTTTTAAAATAATTCTACAGTTCATCCACACTTAAAGGGTTTGAAAAACGAATAAAATTGTCACTACTCCCTGCGATAATTTTTTTCTCGTGCTATATGCCGAGCTTTGTCTTGGTCATACCATCATATACAAGAAAACTGTGCTACACTGAAAAACAGTCTTTTATCATTATTTTAACTACTCATGCATGTTTCTTATGAGAATATAATATGGAAAAAATAAACTTATGACTAATCAATATTAAGCTTCTAAGTACCTAGTTGTTGACAAATTATCCACAAGAAAAAAATTAAAGTGTAAATAAAGAACTTTAACCAGTTTAATGACCTACAAAACAAGAAAAAAATTATTACAATTGTGTGTCTAAATTTTGTATTATTTGTTGAAACTTCTAAATATGGTTAAACTGTAGAATTCCTTATCTACGTTTGAATAGTTTATATTTTATTTGAAACAATCATAAGTCCCCTTATAAAAAATATCATTTTCATTTCCTGTCATTTTTAAAAAATAATAAAAAATCTAACTTAGATTTATTTTTTAATTAAATTATGAGAAGTATAAAAATTATCAATAAACCACAAATCACGTTAAAGTTTTATTTTTCCTCAATTATAGCAATTGATTACTTTTACTTTATGAGATAAAAATATTAACGAATTCTCGCTTTCACTATATCTTTGCTAATTAAAAAAAAGGAAATAAAAGCATCTCTTCCGCCCAAAAATTTGTGATTTGAAGTTGATATATTTTATTCAAAACAACTACTGGATATCATTAACACCGATTAATTACTAAGATACCTTACGTATTATCACTAATTATTATGCTCGAATATTTTTATATATAGGCACTTTAATTAAATAAAATTGTAATTTCATATCCGGTATTCATATTTGCTTTAATAACAATAATTAAAAAAAAGTTTAATCATTGCATTTACACAATAATGAAATAACAAAATAATTTATGAAAATCAAGACTGTTGCACCTGATAACAAAAATGTTTGATCGATAATTCGCCACAAGTCATGACAACGGCATGCTCAGAATGAAGTACAAAACACTCAGCCAGCGATACGTGTTTTTGAACTTGGAATGTTATTATTTTGTCTACTAAAAGAGAAGCACTTCCAAGACTTATAAAACAACATTTATTGATCGTATTCGCCGAACATGGGAAATACAGAAAGTAACGTTACTAGCGGTGTAAAAAAACAAACGGATGCATCGTCCATTGTACTGTATAAATTCGTCGACTTGAAAGGTAATAGTTAACGTAGAATTATTTTTCATTTTTATAGTTTATTCGATATCCTGTAATCATTATTACTGTACTTTTATTTTATAACTCGCAATTCAAAAGGTGGTGGTCTTTTGGTGGATATGATGAAACGAGCATCACAAACAAAACAATATGCAGAGATCGATCATGCAATAAGAACGAAAGTCGAGCCTTTTTTGTATAACAAAGGCAAAGGAAAGTGGATACCCATATCGAAGCTCGTACTTTTGAGAAACAAGGAGAGGCCGAGACATAAAATGGTTTCAATAATATTAAACATTCATAATTACAATATGTTTTAAAAGTACAGCGTAACCTCAAATTTTTAAAACGAATTCATCACGGTTATGCTTTTACTGTGTGTTATTTTAGAATATTTTTAAAATTTTTTAAAAATTTTAAATTTTACTGCAAAAAAATAAATAACTATTATTTGTGAATAGTACGATGATTATTTTTTCTGCAGTTACCAGTACTAAAAGTAATGGAAAAGCCCGAAGACTACGACATCGACAAAGACATGGAAGGGGACGAAGAACCCGACGAAAGCCAAATTGGTACGTCAAATCTCAATAACCCTTACGATTGCTCAAATCTTTTCTTCGAACAATTCACACGAACTCTAATACTCTTAAACTCATTCAGATAAAAGCAAGTACAGATTGGTATGCTGGAGCCTCGCAGAACGTGGCGCAGTTGGCGAGACCATTTTACACCTGTGCATGCTTAACGCCACTGCCATTCATGCCGATCTGGCGAAACGTCTGCTCCGCTTTTATCCTAATCTTATAAACGATATCTATATTGATGATGAATACTACGGTTCGTATTATACAAGATGGAATTTTTATGTCCGATAATAATTATTAATTTGCATGTCATTCTACACGAATTTTATTGTAGGTGAGAATGTTTTGCATATCGCGATCGTTAACGAGGATCCATCGATGGTGAAATTTCTGTTGGACAGCGGCGCCGACGTCAATGAGCGTTGTTTCGGGAATTTCATGTGCCCCGAGGATCAGAAGGCGTCGAGGAATGATAGCGTTGAGCATGAATGGGTCTGCGTATGCGCGGAAACTAACTATGACGGGTAATTCATTATTTTTTTTTATGGGTAGGGTATTAAACAATAACAATGGTATTTAAAGTGTTTTCAAAAATAGCTTATTATACTTTCAAATTTTAAGAAATAATTATTACAAACTAAAATTTTATTCACTTTCATGTATACATTCACCAAATGATTGCATATGCGAGCAATGTCATAGAATTTTTAACTTTAAGTATAAAAGGAATTTATTTTTAATTTTGTGACACATTCACCAAACTTTTCTTTCTATTCTAGATACCTATATGATAATAAACATAGTGCCCCTTGTTCGATAATTCAAGTATTATTTTCACTAATTTGTACCCACTAAAACGAAAAATTCTCTTGTTCTTACCATACTCGAGACGCAAAGTAGTAAATATCATTTTTCAGCTTACGCTTTTTTTTAAGAATTGGCAAACATACATCACTTATGAAATTATTCTATTTTGGATCGATAATACCATCATTAAAAAATTTCAATTGCAATTAATTTATTATTTATTAACTTACTTGAGTTTATTATTTTTTAACTTAATAATTAAGTTATTTGTTTTATTCGATGTTTGGCTACTTCAATTATTTTCTTAAATATAATCATATCGTTACAAAAGTAGTTTTTTAAATACGTGTAAAATACATAATTGTTTTTGAAATTTATTCAATTCAATTTGTTTCAAAATAAATTTAAATTTCGTTAGACACATCCTAAATTAGTTCGAGAAAATATATGTGAGAAAGATCAACACTTACATTAGGCTTGTCCGACATTGTTTATATGAATCACTAAAAAATACTATTTTTTTAAAAGAGGAGCGTATTGTCAGTACGTAAATTGGAAAAAAAATTGTCTTTTCAAAACGAATAATTTGCGCCTTTGAAAATTATAAAAACAGAAAAAGAATTTTTATGCTGCATCACAAACATAATGCTCTATATATTTTCGTTAATGGTGGGCACATCATATCGGTGCTAAAAAAATTCAAGAAGCAATCGATAGCTTTGAAAAATTATTATAGCACTTAACAAAGAGTTTTTTTTCTCAACGACGTTTAAAAGTGGTTTTTATAAATATATGCTTGAATTAGACGATGAAATATGAGATACCCATCGATAAGGTTACAGTACTGTAAAACTTAAAAATTCTATGGAATTGCTCACATTTGTTTACTCATAAACACCAAGAGACACGTTTCACTCGACAATTGAAAAGATCGATTAATTTTGCCGCATGCAAACAGTTACGTGTACTGGGGCGAATACCCATTGAGCTTCGCAGCCTGCCTGGGCCAGGAAGAATGCTACCGGCTGATACTTGCCAGAGGTGCAGATCCCGACACACAGGACACGAACGGCAACACCGTACTCCACATGCTCGTCATTTATCAGAAGCTCGTGAGTTGTCTGATATATACAGGATATATCTGATTGAATTTGCCTAACTGTATACACAATGTATATATATACAAAAGGGCATGTTAATGCTCGCGGCTTATTCTTTACGCGGTGCAGCACCTTGTGTCAGAATGACTATAGCATTAATTTGAAGAAATGAAAGAACGATGTACCTTGGTTTGAATAGAAATGTGTGTATGGGTTTCACTGGAAGTGCAAAAGAAAAATAAAAGACGGGATCACATTAAAATTCGTATTCTTTTATTTCAACTTAAACAACAAGTTGTAGGTCAACGCGAATATTCGTTGAAATTTACATTTGCCATATCCCAAGTGCAGAGTCAAAACAAAGCGCATAATGGGTACATTCGTACAAAAGCAAACCTCGAAATATCGGCAATCCTTTTTGCTGAAAAAATATTATGCTTCCTCTCGCTTTCTTTTCGTTTTATTTACTTCAGCATGGTGGAATGCTTTTTTTAAAATAAACGAGGCGCTCAAGCCTACTCATCGCGCGAATCTTTACCGTAAACTGTAAGACCGAAAGCTTCGCTCTCGACCTCAATTCATTCGTGTTCTTTTTTTTTATACACATGCGCGTTCACACACTTTTCCATCCCTCGCTTTAAATTTAGCGAGAGCGAAGAGTTAAACACCTGCTGCTTTGACGTGTGCGAAAAAAAGTCGAGAAACGACGTAGTGTTTCCGTGTAGACCCGCAGTTGGTCTAAAAATACGTCTGATGTGTCTTGAAATAGGAAAGAAAGAGAGAGAGAGGGAGAGAGAAGCATTTAATCGAACGAAGGAATTCGCAAATTATATAGTTTTTGATTCCTTTCTAATTTAGTTGTCGGCGACTGTCTTAACTGTTTTTATGTCATCGACGGAATTTATGCATTTTATTGTCGTGCGTCTGCGCGTGGTACGAGATGACGAGTGAGTCATGGTCCACTGTTGTTGTCATTAATGAATGTAGATGTTTTTTTTTTTTTTTAAATACGATTGTTTTATTTCTTTCCATTAATATTTTATTTTTTTCGAAAATCAATTTAAAAACTGACTGACACATCATATAACAAAATTAATTGGCCATTAAAAAAAAAGTCATTTCTTTAAAAATACACTTGTTTTAAGGCAACCTTCGACATGGCTTACGAGGTGGGCTCCTCTTTGGCAGTTCGCAACGTTCTGCACATGACGCCACTGACATTGGCCGCAAAGTTAGCACGCATCGAAATGTTTTTTCACATTATGAATATAGAGCGAGAGATTTATTGGCAGATCGGCAGTATTACTTGTGCCGCTTATCCGCTTTCGCAAATTGATACTATCGACGTGGATACTGGAAAGATCAGTAACAATTCTGCCTTGAATTTAGTTGTTTTTGGTGTAAGTGGAATGAAAATTCATAGTTTTTTTTTATAGTGTGTTATAAATTAAAGAGTGTATGAATTTTTCTTTATTTTTATAGGACAAAGACGAGCATTTAGAGCTGATGGATGGGGTGTTGATAGACTTACTGAATGCCAAGTGGAATACTTTCGTCAAATCTAGGTTCGCATTTTCCTACTTTCGATGTTAAAATAAAAAAAATATCCTTCATTACTAATACCATCTTTCAGATTCTACCGTCAATTCTATCTCTTCTGCTGTTACTTCATCCTCTCCCTCATAAGTTTCACCCTTCGGCCAGGTCCCACTCTAAAAGATACAACCCCCACTCAGTCACCTTTAAACAGCACCACATCCGATCCCTTTTCATCATCAACAGGTGAACCTATGGAAGTCACTTTATCATCCCTTCTTGTAAAAAATCTGGCAGAGCATTTCGCAACGACATTAAAACTCTCGCCGAACGTCACGTCGGACTCGCTAGAAAAAATAACCCTACTCGTAGCGTCGAACATTAGCTCGACGCTCAGAGACATATGGAGCTTAACGACGAAGCAAAATATCGTGGAAACGACAACAAACGAAAGTGATTATATCGATATTACAAATGATATATACAATTTGAGTAGTATCAGCAACGATACTGCTGATAGCAACAATTCCCTCGATTTTGATTCCCCTGATATACTCGTTTTAAGAAAAGAGAAAAAGGACGAAGACGATTGGTGAGTGTATATAATGTGTCTATGTGCAATAAAACTTTTGTTTTTGTTTATAAACACGAGGCAGTATTATCGTTGCTTATTAGCTTAAAAAGATGCACCGATTTGATTGGCGTAGTAGTATATATATAGTTAGCAATAACAAACATCGTTTAGAATAGATCGTGTCTTAATGGTCCGCAAGGACTCGAATTTTTCACAATCGGCAAACGATTCAAGGTGGGATGATCTAACCGAGGAATGCCGACTCATGCACATGAACAGCTCTGTGGCGAAGATCCGACTGACGGCCGAGGTATTCATGGAGTTCGGCGCTATACTCTACATATGCGCGGCCCTCAGGGAGGCCAGGTTCCTCGGTCTGAATATGTTCATTGAGAATTTGGTAAGGTCCATTTGTTTTTTAGATTTTCAATAGGCAAACACTTAGTATGTAGTTTTGCAAACAATTAGTTTACTACTGTATTCAAATTGTAGTAAAACTTCTTGTTATGTATATAGAAATATTTAGAGTTTTAGTTCTACGTGGTCTCTCTAAAAAAACAGCAGTTGGTTTTATGAAATTGTTTGTAATAATTACTATAGTTTTTATGCTCAATGTAGCTTCCTGATTAAAATCGTCTGAAAATTATGGAAGAAATAAATCAAGAATTTATAAACGAAGGCCAATTAACGTTGCAATTTTGTTCTATAATGACTTGAGAAACTTGAATTTTGAAAAATAATTTTGCCAATAAATTGAAACAATCACAAATCATCAACCACTTAAAAAAAAACAATAAAATAATTCCAGATGACAGCTCCATCTCGGGTTATGTTCCTCTTCTCTTGCTGCATCTTGCTCTCATTTCCATTCCTTCGCATCGCCTGCGCCGACGAGGTCGAGGATATGCTCGCCGTAGTGGTGATGCTCACGACAGCTCCTTACTTCCTTTTCTTCTGCCGTGGCTTCAAGACAGTCGGACCCTTCGTCGTTATGATTTATCGTATGATAATGGGCGACTTGCTACGATTTGTCTGCATCTACCTCGTCTTTGTCATGGGATTCTCGCAAGGCAAGAAACAACAAAGAAAAAAATTCGTACTCTCTAAAGTTGAATTAGTGAAAATTGCACCACCATTTCAATTAGTGGAAAAAACTACTAAATGAAATAGTGAATATGCACTAATAAATTAGTAGTTTTTTCCACTAATTGAAATAGTAGAGCAATTTTCACTAATTCAACTTTAAAGAGTATTATATCGCGGTATTTAGGTGTACATGCGGTACGTGTGATAAGGGGAAAAACTGGAGCGCAAGTGATTTCGTAACGTTCGCATTAAATGTTTTCTCAGAGACGTAAATATGTAATGTTGTGTGTAGTTCGGTGCGATAAATCAATCGGAAGATTACTTGGTTTTTGTACAGAGAGTAGTGGAATTTGAAGCGCATGTTAGATGGTTGAAAAGCTATCGGTAATTAATATGACTTTATATCAGAAGACTTTTGTTTTGGTATCTTATTTCTCACATCACAATTGATGAATTTACATAAAATGATGTTAACTAATTTAAAAAAAAGTCTTTTAATAATTCATAATGTATAATTTTTTGCAAATTTTATTATTAATGTCGTAGCTGCTCGGCACTAAGAGTTTTTTCCTATAACAATTACGATAGAGTCTTTTGAATTATATAATTACCGCAAAAAAACATTTTCATAAGTGTGCACTCTCGAGTGTAATTGCTCAAGACAACTATTTTTCTCGAATGAAAATAAATTTTCCCGCGCGTTTTCATTAACGTGACTCATTTGCTCCGATTACTTCATAGTTTATTTTCTTCCATATCGTCACGCATATATGTCGTTCATTCGCCGAAGCGCCGATAACTCTCTCATTAATTAAACACGAAGGCGAACGAAGTTCATTCAAAACTATTTACACTATACTTACTCTTTAATCTAGCTGAAATGGACAGGAAATATATTCGTCAATATAGCCCAGGGAAAGTTTATCAATGATCAAAAGATTCGAGCCGATTTTTCGCTGTATAATAAACAAATCACACCGTATATCCACAAACAAAGTGGTGCAACTTAACAAACTGTTATATATGACACTAAACAAACCAATAGAAGAAACGATGACTACAACAAACAGATTCCTAATATTAAACAATTCAGCATAGCCGTCACATTGTAATCTGACATTGGCATTATACTCATACACATACATATCCCCTCGATCTTTAACAGACTCCACGGTACTATGCCAAGGTCAGATTATGTTAACGGTGCACGCGCGCGCACGCACGCATAAACGTTGCGTAACGCCGTTTTTAAGTGTTTGTTCTACGTACGTCTCCGAAAGCTACGTGTGAATCGCGAAGCATAGTATACGCGTGCACCCTGACGAGAGAATGGCACGGTGCCATTGACTCTTGCCGTACGCGTAAGAAAAAGCGTTGAAAAATAATAGAATTAGTTCTCTGAATCATTCGTCTTTGGAATTTCGCACGGTTACCGTATAACTGGCATGAAATAACGGCTCGTTAATACCACGGGAGAATGCTCGCGATTATTACTTGCGCTTAATTTTATAACGCGCGATATAAGTTTGTGTGGAATGCAATGTTTGGTTCTATTCTTGAATGTACGTATATATACCTACGTTGTTTCGATGAAAAGTGAATAAAATGAATTTTTACGTGACAAAGATGGGTATGCAATAATGCGGGTTTCAATGAACGAATATATATATGCGCGGTAATTAAAACTTGACGCGATATGTGTAATGGATGGAAAGATTGTTTTGTTTTTTCAATATATTTTAATTATACACGCGCGTGTACAGTGTCATTTATTGAGCCATAAAATCGTCGTTTTTTTCCAAGGTCTATCATAGAACCGCATACATATATATATACATATACGTACATACAACTTACGTATGTATATAAATTGTAAAAACACCGCGAATCGAATCAAGTTTTTATGCGCGACATTCTTTATTACAGCCGCATCTAGACAATACCGTAGGTTCATAAATCATCCGCCTCAATTAAAGAAGATGATCTTATCATTCCCGCAAGCGCAGTCGTAAATATCTCTCGTATATATATATATATATATATCCTTGCCCGCGTGTTGTCAATATATATATTCGCGGACCAACACACATCATACAAAAGACCAAATAACTTGGATGAATCTCAGGGCTATTTCGAGAGCCCACGCAGAGGCGCGCGTATGTACGTTCTTATTCGACGGAATTCCAATCATTTTAACGCACGTGTGAAGCCAAAAAAAACTGTGATGCATTTAACGGGTGATTTTCGCCCGTCCCCAAGAATTTTATTCCTCCAGGAGAACGAGGTCAATGATATATATGATGTAAACTGTTTGCAGCATACTACATAATATTCCTATCGTTCGACAACCCAATTACTCCTGAAGGGGTGGACGATTCGAAGGCAAACCCTATGCCCTCACCTATGGAGAGTATCATGGCGATGTTCCTGATGAGTATGACCAACTTCGGTGACTACTACGATGCGTTCGAAAACACGGATCATGAGATGGAGGCCAAGGTGAGAATAATACTTGTAGCCCTTCGTATATTATGAAATTTGGAAAACAATGCATATACGAGTTGGAGTGATAATATGGTTTTTAATGTAGTCGCTGTTCGTCGTGTACATGGCAATTGTCGCGATTTTGCTGGTGAACATGCTGATCGCTATGATGGGCAATACCTATCAGAAGATCGCAGAGACACGGAACGAATGGCAGAGACAGGTATATATATATACATCCCTTTTTTTTAAATATGTATAAGTGAAACTTAATGCTGTGTAATTCGATCGTATATCTAATTCGGCTACATACTTCTTGGGTTCGATTTTATGGAAAAGCTTAATTACACATGTAAATAGCTAAAAAATTTGAAAAATATATGATATATGAATTATTTAAAAAGAATTAATCTGAACGTGGTTGTATCAGTACACGAACTAAAGGCATAATCATTCAGTTTTACTATGCATACCTTTTAGCAGGGCTATTTTTTTCTTGATGGAAGATACATTCTGTTTTAATTTATGACTATACGTTTTTATCAATTTTCTTTGAACAAAAAAAATAAATGAACTTTTTTGGATTTAATCAAGTGAATTAAATATAATTTCTAGAGCGCCATCAATTTTTTTTTTTGTAATTGATATACTATATTTGTACGTCTATTTATTCTAAAGATGCATATGTTTTTCGGAATCTATAAAAAGAATTTCCGCGTGGTTGAATTACCTCGAAGTTATACCTTATATGTTAATAAGAGTAAAGTTTGATGATAGATAGATTGATTGATTGATTTTGAAATAGTGGGCGAGGATCGTTCTCGTTGTCGAGAGAGGTGTCAGTCCGGCGGAGAGGTTGAAAAAGTTGAACGATTACTCGCAACCAATGTCCGACGGACGTAAAGCGTTGGTGCTGCGACTGAATCAATCGGTAAAAAAAATTTTTTTTCATTTCGTACATTTTTTTTATGCGTATATGGAATGATAATAAAAATGTTATGATTAGGAGGAGGATAAGGAAGAGATGAA
Source organism: Torymus texanus (assembly GCA_036873485.1). Lineage (NCBI taxonomy): Eukaryota > Metazoa > Arthropoda > Insecta > Hymenoptera > Torymidae > Torymus > Torymus texanus. The sequence goes on from JAYJLV010000011.1 coordinate 22,683,238, forward strand.
GGAAATCTTAGAGATGAAGAGAATACATGAAAAAATGGTAAAAAGACGTATGGAAAAGCTTCTCAAGGAGAAGGAGGACGCGGAAAGGTTGCAGCGACAGCAGGCGGAAAAGAAAAAAAGTGTACAATAATATTTTTTATACAAAATAAAAATTTATTTTAAATACCATAAATGAAATTATTGATGGCCGGTGGATTGCTTACGCTTATTATATTTTTAAATGTTATATCCAAAGATAAGAATTTTTTTTATGAAATTTGTATATCAAAACCTGGTAGATTTCTATCTTACCATCATACAGTATTTCGTTTTTACACTTTATCAACTCTCCGATACTCAAATTTTGATGAAATTCAAAAATGGATGAACTTTTAACTATGTTTGTTTTTAAATTAGATAATTTTGTTTTAATAATTAGCTTTTGATACATGTAGTAAAGAATAACAGACATAGTATTTCGAAAAATAAAATCAAGTGTCAGTTACCATAACGACGGTAACATCATGTCGTTGCATATAGCAGTCGAAATTCACCGAAAAACACATCGACAGATATATTTCAACTAAAAATAAGTAAGATTCTTAGCATAATAAAATGAGTACTCTGAAAAAACCTATAGATTTTAGAACATTAGAAAATGAATTGGACGAAGCGTTAAAAGCAGACGAACTATACAAATTACAAAACGACGCTAAAATCAGAGCTATCGAGCAACGAGTTCCCACGTACGATCACTTTCGAGGGATGGTAAGACATTATTTTTGAGTTTTATTCTCTATTCAAATACTTACTATAATGTGAAATGAAACGATATCAGGTGCAAGCAGCTCATCTAAGGCCATTGGAACGCTCCGAAATGCAGAAGAGAGCCGAAGTATCGTGGAATCACTGTCTCAACAAAAACGAAGAAGCGGTTTCGAAAACATGCGAAAGACATTGTTTTGTTTCCAATTACAAAGACAATTGCACTTCCGATGACAATTTCAAGCCTCAAAATACAGCTGAATTCTTGAAAATTTGGAAGAGCTTTACAAATTCTGCAGAAAAGTTCGATTATTTATTAAGTTTTAGGTAATAAATCAATCGCGTGTAATACAATTAATTACGTAGGTATATATTAATTAATATAGATTCATTTTACAGGAACGATTTAATAAATAAATATTTCAAAATCGAAGTGCCCACGGAATTTCTCGAAGAATTCATCGAAGTAGCTTTGGATATCTGTTCCGCAGAAACGCGCGCACAAATCATAGAACTACTGCATATTTTTAGCGAATGCAACAGATTTTCTTTAAGCTTAGTAATGATTTCACGTTCCAAGAAGCGCTTTATGCAAGCGTTATTCGACAAACTGTTTACTTTCAAATCAGAAATTTCCCAAGTTGATGAACTACAAATGCTTGCTAAAACTTACAACGCTTCAATTAATAATATAAATAAAGAATAAATAAATTACAATTTCTCCCATTTCTTCGTCATTTATATTTTATCTTCACTCGACTGAAGTTTTCATTAAGCAATCTCTGAAAAAATACGATACCTGGGGTCACTTTTTTAATCGACCTTATGCGCAGTGTACGCTTACAATAATACTTACACATTAAACAAAGTATGTATATCGAGTCCTTGCGCAACACTCGTATACAAAAAAAGCTTGACCGCGCGTCAGTTTCGTCGACCCACTGTCTGATTCGATTTGGCGCGTATATAAGTACATGCGTATATAAATATATATACACGCACGAGGCGTCTCGCGTGCGACTCTTCACGCATGCACCTAGCAAAATATGTGGTGTGCATCATCCCACACCGGCGCACAATCGATAGATAGTCATCTCTCGCTCTCTCGTCGTCGCGCGCGCATCTCTCTCTCTCTCTCTTTCTCTCTCATATAATGCTGACTCTGGACGACGACAATATTAAGATCACCGGGCGTGAGCAGCAGCAGCAGTAGCAATAGCAGCAGCCTGCGTCTTTTTTATATTCTCTCGTTAAAAATTATACTTGAAAGCAATGAATAACTCGACGATAACAGTAGTGCTGCCGCCGCGCCACCGTCGTCTACCGTCGTCGATGTGTTTGTTTACGCGCCGCGATAAAGATTCGGCGTCGTCTACTCTTACTACTACTTCTTGCGTTACACGCTGCGATTAATCTGCTCTCTTCTTCGTCTTGCTCCTCCTACCCGTCAGGGCCCACAGCTGATAGAATGTACAGTAATCGCGTCTGAAGAGCTTGCCGTGCGGGGGAGATTATGCCCCGGCTACTGTGATTGATGTGGCGAGCACGGGAAAATTGGCGCTTGATCGCCGTTGTTGGGATCCCGGAGGTGGTGGCCAAGGCTCCGGATCAGGAGGAGGATGAGCGCGGCGATGAGGTTAGAGGAGATGCCGCTCAGGCTGAGCTCCGACGAGAGGGATTTTGAGATGGACGAGGAGACGGATTATCTCCTGCAACCAGCTGAAGATAGCATACGCATGATGGCTAACAATAGGAATAGGCAAAGACGGCTGTCCAAGTGCTCCAGGTTGTTCAAGCATCTACTGTGTGGGTAAGTGTTTCGAAGGATTCGACTGAAAATTTATTTTTTTCGTCCTGTGGCTTTGATGTAGTTTTTTTTTCTATTGGATAAAGTGCATTTGTTTGACGTTTATCAGTGTTTTACGTTAGGGTTTGAGGTTAAGTTTTGCGTTGTTGTTTAATAGGAGATAAAGGTAAATCATGTGATGACGTTTTTTTGCACCCTGTTTTCGTGTATTTTTGCTCATTTTTGTGACTTTAAATACGCATTATGATGTGTACCAACATTTACGTTTTTATTTATGAATTATGATTATTTTGAATTTGTTGGTTAGGAAAAATGTGAAAATCATAACAACTTGAAATCGAAATCATTGTGGAAAGTAATAATAAATTTAAAACAAGTGTGATAAACAAAAAAGAATTACGTGCTGAAAGTCCAAGGGGTTACGAGAGTATCATCTGTTGGTCTCGCGGTCGCGGATGTTTTCAACGAATTACTCTGACTCTGATCTGTTGCAAACTGCTGCCTCTATGGCCGAGGCCGAGAATGGCGAGAAAGAGAAAGATGGAGAGCTGGATACTCGGTGACGTCATCGTCTAGCTTTAGAGTCTAGACTCTAGACTCTAGACCAGTTCACCCAGTATACTAGCTGTCACTATATATAGTGTGTATGCGTGTTCGTCCATAGTCCATAATCATTATAAGCATGTAGGCATAGCATTGCAACTACCTACACTACAGTGCTAATATTACACGTATATAAGCAGAGTCAAAGTCGAATGTCGAAGCGAACACGAAGAGCGGAGCGCCACCACACACCCACACATATGATACTGCACACAAAGATATGGGAGCGAGAAAGTGAGAGGGAGAGAGATGGCAGCCTGTGAGCCTGCGCATTTGTCAATAACTTTTCTGTCTGCGCTGTAGGCTGTGCGTGCATCGCGAACGGGTCTCTCTTTTTTGGCCGAGAAAGTCGAGAGTTTTCATTGTCGTCGAGTGAGGAATAGGTCACATATCTAATCGCAAAAAGGGGTACACAGACGTAGTGGATCTAAGCGGAGGAAGAGGGCGACGGGCGGCTGGCGCGCGGTGGCCGCGAGTGCGCGTATATGAAAACAGTCGCCAACCCAACACGACGGCACGTAATAATGGAGAATCCCAGCAGCACGATGATTCGCCTGTCGAAGGAGGATATACCGTTGATAAGCAAGCCGCGGAACAACAGCTCGTGGACGAGGTGACGTATTTGTAGGGAGAAAGAGAGAGAGGGATAGAGAAAGAAAGGGAGAGAAACAAATTCGCGCAGCAACACACAGCAGCAACACGCAGCAGGCCCCCCTGAGGGTCTTGAGAAAGAGAGAGAGAGAGAGAGAATCGATTTCATTCTTTAACAGTATATGTCATATATATATATACCCAGCAGGTTTTTTTTGCTCGCTCGCCTCGCGCCGCGCGCACACACGACGGGGACGAGTTATCGCACACGATCGTCTCTCTGACTCATTCTTCTACCTGCGTCGCCGTTGTCGTCTCTGTCGTTCTCGTGTGTGTGTGTGTGTATACATCATTTGACAAATTATACACACGAGAACAAACTCTCTTCTACGACTACTGCCATCAGCCGCAAATATAAAATTATACTGTGCGGGCGTCCGTGCACGTCTGTTTTACCACCAAAAACTGTTAATAATACATCTACATATATATGTAGTACAACACACAAATAAATAAAAAAACAAACAAGGCACGATGGAGCGACTGCAACGTTTCTACTCGGCTGTTGGCCGATTCTTGCGACGATTGTAATTCCACTTCTGCAAGAAATTTATAGATATTTATATATACTTTTTGCCACTGTTTCGCATTGTTTCTATATACCAACAGTCGTTTTTTTTTTCTATTTTCTTTTGGTTTTTCAACTGCTATATAGTGTTCTCTATGTAGCGGATTCTTATATATGCACACATCAAGGTTCCCTCGGTTCGCTTAGGTGCATGCACTCTGTTCGCAATGTAATACGTAAACACTTGTTGTTTAGTTTGTACACTGGTGTCTTCTAGAAAGTTACAAGTATCAAGTATAACTTGTGCAGTATAATCTAATTAAGATTCCTGTAGATATATATATATATATATATATATACACACCCTCTCTTAAAGTTTTGTATCTTATATGAATCATTATTCTTTCCATAGTACATCATTTTCAAAGTCATACCCATGGCTCACATATAATTATTAATAGTTTTGATATATTTTAATAATTATTGTTAAAAGATTAGTTCATTCATGTCTTTTTATTAAGAACACTGTGCATGCGAACGAGTTGCAATGAAACCTTAATGCAGATATCACCATCATTTGTTTATTAGATAGTACTTTTGCTGGCTTTGTACTATTATCATACTTCTGTTATTTTTATTACTTTATTATTATTACAGTGACTACTACTGTTAGTGTAACTACTATTACTGGTGCTTATCTGTTACACGCATTTTTCAATATTTCATGAACCTTTTCTTATGATTTTTGTTCTTTGCCAAATTACAACATAAGAAATACCCTGTGTATCTCTAATGTTGATGCTGTTTTTTTTATTTTGTGCCTATGCAGTTGCAATATAATATTGTATTTTAGATGCTGCACATGGATGTGGCGACGATGTTGCAAGGAAAAAGAGTTAAGAGCAAGAACCATTCAGATTGGCCAACCTATGTATGAGAAATTTCCAACAAATGTTATTCGTAACCAAAAGTATAGCATCATTACTTTCTTACCTATGGTTTGTATTGAAATGACATGTTTTTGAACAAAATCTTCAGAAAAGTGGCAATATTTTTCATTGCAACATATATTTTTATCCTGTTGTAGGTTCTATTTCAACAATTTAAATTCTTTCTTAATCTATATTTTTTACTGATGGCCATTTCTCAATTTATACCGGACATTAGAATTGGATATTTATATACATATTGGGGACCATTGTGCTTCGTTTTGGCAGTGACACTTTGTCGAGAAGCTGTAGATGATTTCAGGAGGTATAAAAGAGATAAAGAAGTTAATGGTCAAAAATATTATAGATTAGTAAAAAATTTCAATACACCAGAATTGGTGCCAAGCTCAAAACTAAGAGTTGGAGATTTGGTAAGATTCCTTTTTATACAAAATTTTTATATAAATAAGAAGTGCAATCTTCAGTTGTTAACAAAACTTATCAATTTTCATAGGTTATTGTAGAAAAAGGTCAAAGAGTGCCTGCAGATCTTGTTCTTTTAAGAACAACAGAGAAATCTGGAGCCTGCTTTGTGCGAACTGATCAACTTGATGGTGAAACGGATTGGAAACTGCGTTTAGCAGTACCAACTACACAAAAATTGGATTCAGATGCTCAATTATTTGATATTAAAGCTAGTCTCTATGTGGAAAAGCCACAAAAGGACATTCATAGTTTTATTGGAACTTTTACACGAGTATGTATTGTATATTAAACAGTAACATATTGTTTTAAAACTAATATTAAATGCTTTATTTTAATTTCAGTATGACGGATATAGCAGTGAAGAAAGTCTTGGCGTTGACAATACATTGTGGGCAAATACAGCCATAGCATCAGGTTCAGCATTAGGAGTTGTTGTTTACACTGGTCAAGAAACCCGATCTTTAATGAATCATTCTGCACCAAGATCCAAAGTTGGTTTGCTTGATGAAGAAATAAATCAACTAACAAAAGTAAATAATTTAAATTAAATTTATTTATTCAGTATTATTAAAAAATACTTATTGACATTTTTTCATTTAGGTTTTGTTCTGTGCTGTCATTGGTTTAGCTTTGGTTATGATGTGTTTGAAAGGATTCAGTGGCCCATGGTACCGCTACATGTTCCGTTTCGTACTATTATTTTCATACATTATTCCCATCAGTCTTCGAGTAAATTTAGACATGGGAAAGACTTTTTATGCTTGGTGCATTCAAAGAGATAAAGACATTGCTGGAACTGTTGTGAGAACTACTACTATACCAGAAGAACTTGGTAGAATATCTTACTTATTAAGTGATAAAACAGGAACATTAACACAAAATAAAATGGTCTTCAAAAAATTACATTTGGGAACTATATCTTATGGACAAGACTCATTTGATGAAGTTTCATCAGTTTTAAAAGCATTCTATAGTGTTGATCCTGAATTGTCACCAGCAAAGCTACCATCTAGTACACATACAGGAAAAGTTAGAAGATCAGAAAATACAAGAGTTTATGAAGCAGTTCATGCTTTAGCTTTATGTCACAATGTTACACCTGTATATGATGATGTCAACAATAAAGATATCAACAACAAACTTGATACCGATAGTGTAGAAACTGTTGAAACAAGTTCTGTTCAAAGGTATCTACATATACTGTATTGTGTATTTTAACTATTCTCTAGAAATTATTAAATTTACGATTCTGTTTTTTTTTTATTTATCGAAATATTTTATTATTTTGTAGCCAACCAGAAATGGATCAGAATTATTTCCCTCCCGAACAGGGACTTAATTATCAGGCGTCAAGTCCAGATGAAGTAGCTCTAGTAAAATGGACTGAAGAAGTTGGATTGGCACTAGTAAAGCGTGATTTGAACACTATGCAGCTTAAAGCTCCAAATGGGAAACTTTTGAATTATACAATTTTACAAATCTTTCCCTTTACTTCTGAAACAAAGAGAATGGGTGTTATTGTTAAAGAAGAATCAACAAATGAAATAACTTTCTATTTAAAGGGTGCAGATGTAGTTATGGCTGGTATTGTACAGTACAATGATTGGTTGGAAGAAGAATGTGGAAATATGGCAAGAGAAGGTTTTCGAACTCTTGTTGTAGCAAAAAAGAATTTAACAGAAGAACAATATTTAGATTTTGAAGCAAGGTATATTTAATTTTTATTTAAATCACATTTACAGATGTTGAAGTTAGAATATATTTTTGTATTACTCGTTTACTTAAATAACTTACAGATACAATGCAGCAAGGATGTGTGTCACAGATCGCGTTTCCAGAGTTGCCGCAGTTATCGAAAGTCTTGAAAGAGAGATGGAGTTATTGTGTGTCACAGGAGTTGAAGACAAATTGCAAGATAAAGTTAGGTCTACATTAGAATCTTTGAGAAATGCTGGAATAAAAGTAATTATTTTTACTAAGAACTCTATAATTTTATTTTTCTTAAATTATATACTATTTAACAATGGTAATTTTTTCGCAGATCTGGATGCTTACAGGAGATAAATTAGAAACAGCAACTTGCATAGCAAAGTCTTCCAGATTGGTTTCGCGTGCGCAAGGACTTCATGTTTTTAAATCCGTCGTGACTAGAACGGATGCTCATCTAGAATTAAATATATTTAGAAAAAAGCAGGATTGTGCTCTTGTTATAAGCGGCGATTCGCTTGAAGTGTGCCTACAATATTACGAGGATGAGTTCTTAGAACTTGCGTGTGGTTCGCCTGCTGTCGTATGCTGTCGTTGCTCACCGACGCAAAAAGCTGAGGTTGTCAGTCTGATACAAAGACACACTGGCAAAAGGACGGCTGCTGTCGGAGACGGGGGAAATGATGTCTCTATGATTCAATCTGCTGATGCTGGTAAATTCTATATTCTTTTAAGGATTTTTCAAGTTCATAATTATACATATTTTATAGAATAAAGAATTTGGTATTAAATTAATCTTGCAGGTATCGGTATAGAAGGACTTGAAGGCAGACAAGCATCATTGGCTGCGGACTTCTCAATCCAGCAATTCAGTCATTTGGCGAATCTTTTACTTGTGCACGGCCGACGAAGTTACAAAAGATCCGCAGCATTGAGTCAATTTGTTATACATCGTGGTCTTATCATTTCAACTATGCAAGCTGTATTTTCTGCAGTGTTTTACTTCTCCTCAGTGCCACTGTATCAAGGATTCTTGATGGTTGGGTTAGTATTGGTTTGATTAATAACCAAATTTCATCAATAAACAGAATTATAATATTTAATTTTTTTTTAAAGCTACGCTACGATATACACAATGTTCCCAGTTTTTTCACTCGTTCTTGATAAGGACGTTTCTGGAAAAATCGCCCTGACGTTTCCTGAACTTTATAAAGATTTAAGTAAAGGACGTTCTTTATCGTACAAAACGTTTTTCATGTGGGTTTTAATAAGCATTTATCAAGGTAATAGATACAACAAAAATTTTGAAGTACATCTATCTATGCAAATTGTAAAAAACAGAAATTAATAAAAATATATTTACAGGCGGAGTTATTATGTATGGTGCATTAATTATGTTTGAAGATGAATTTATTCATATAGTTGCCATAAGCTTTTCTGCTTTAGTATTAACAGAATTGATTATGGTCGCTTTAACGATCAGAACATGGCACCACATAATGGTTCTTGCAGAAGTTTTCTCTCTGGCTCTATATATGTTGTCATTGGTTGTTTTGAAAGATTATTTTGGTGAGTAAAGTTATTTAAAATTTATTTGATATTTTTACATTTTATGAATGAATAAATAATAATCCAATTGGTTTTTTTTGTCAGATGCGGAATTCATTAAAACGCCAGGTTTCTTATGGAAAGTAGTAGTTATAACTCTCATATCTTGTTTGCCACTTTATATATTGAAACTTTTGAGGAAGAAGTTTTCCCCGCCAAGTTACACAAAATTATCGTAGAAATCATTGGCAGTTTACGGAGTTCAATTATCTATGTTTGCCTTGAATGCAATATTTTTAAAAAGAGTTGATAAATTTCAGAATCAACGATACGATTAACTGATTATACAATCGTTTTTTAAAAAGCACAGAGGGCCCGGGAAATGGCATTTGTTACTAATCTTACATTTGCTTGTGATAACAAATTTAAACTCTTCAGTATTTCATGCAATTATTGTCTACGGAAGGTCGAGATTTTGATAATTTGCTGTTTTTACGGCTTCCATTAATTCATTTTTTCGTAGATATCTTATGTTTTATACATGATTAAATCATTCATAATAAATCATCTGCTATTTATAAATATATTGCTTATATTATTCGAGAAAATGAAGAGAAGTGAATTACAGTGTGTACAAATGTCGGAGAAAACAGACTGTGATGGCGTAAAAGTGAACACCGATTGCTGTTCCGCTTATGTATAAAAACATTGACATGATTTTTTTATCGAGCATATTTTGTATTTAATGTTCTATCATCTAATGATAAATATCTTTCTCAGAAGTAACTACATATTATTACACGACGATTTTACCTCTAAGAATCCCATATAAAATAAACTTATGTTACTAAAGCGAATCACTAATTTTAAAGTAATGTTTAAGTAAAAGCATATTACATATATATTGCGTAAAGTTAATGACAATTAACTCTACGTGATTTTACGAATGGTTAAACTACCAAAGACATTTTGACACTTATCAGATGGCACATATGTTGTGTAACGTCGCTCAAATTAACTGGAAATTTATAAATTATATGTATGATCGCGATAGAAACAAAGCTCTTACATAATAATGACAAAACAGTTTTTATAAAAGATACATGTCTTTTATAAACTAAAAGCACTTAGCGGAAACATTGTAATCATGGTGAAACGTGATAGATGAAATAGTTCTTAATAGACATGTTTTGTTTAATGTATCATATATTTGTAATTAATTTATGGAGAAATAAAAAATAATATATTCGTTATTTATCGTTTCTTTATTATACAATTATTTACAGAAAAATCTATTGTGTACAAACTTAATTACCTAATTTTAACATTTAATTGCTCTGTAGTTGTTTTCTCTATTTGTTTATGGAGTTCATTTACTTCTTCTTGAGAAAGAACTCGTTCCATATGTCTATATGTAATTTTATAACAATGCGAGATCTTCTTTGTTTTGGGATGAACAAACTCATCTATTAATGATATTTGTTCAACTACATCTCCTCCAATATCTCTAACAACATCGTAAAAATCGTTTGAACAATATGGCGTTTCTTGGGGCAACCAAAAACTAATATCATTAGTACATGGTGGATAAACACTAACAGGCTGAAAATCAAATGTTTAAACAATAATTTAAGTAGTTATTTGTTTTTAACTAATTTAAAATTTAATTTATGATGATTTAAACATTTAAATAAAAATAATTCAACTTCTTAGTTACCTTATATGTTATTGGTTTGTTAACATCATTTGTAATGAATTGATGTAAAAATCCATTATCAGTGCTCCAAAATAATCGTATATCTGGAATAGAATATAAGCACATGGCAAGTCTTTCAAGACCTAAGCCAAAAGCCCATCCAATTCTATCTGAAGTACCAGCTTTTTGCAAAATTTCTTGTCTTATGATTCCACATCCAAGTACTTCTAACCATTTGTCATTATAAAAAACTTCTAATTCCCATGATGGATGAGTAAAAGGAAAATATTCATCGACCCATCGATATTTAATATCTGCAATAATATATTTGGTACATTAAATTTCATAAATAATTGGTTTGTACTTATAAATAATTTCAATCTTTAAAACTAAGTTTACCTTTGCCAAAAAGTGCCTGTGCTAAGCCTACAAGTGCTTGTTTTAAATCGTGTTCCATGATTTTAACTGCTTCTAAACTATGACACCCTTGCTTATCAGAACTCTCAACACCCCTATGTTCAAAAATACTAAGTTTGTTTGAATTTTTTACACTTTGAAATACTTCTTCAGCAGTGCATAATCGTACTCCATCTACTTGATGAAAAATTGGATAATGTGTTGAATCAATTTCATCTCGACGATAGACATCACCAATAACCAAAAAATTATTCAAGCCCATTGCTATTAATTCTGCTTGATGAGCTGTAGTATGAGCTCTTAATAAAGTATCTTGATTAATAAAGTAACAATCACTCTTTTTTCGACTAGGATGATCTTCTGGGACAAGTAATGAATCAAAATTCTGTGTTGTTGATACAACTGGATTCAAGTTGTCATAAATACTAAACAATGGATTTCCTGTACGATTACAGTAAGCCTTATAAAAATAGTTTACAATGCATTGTCTGACATGTGATAAAGGATGATTTTTGGTAACATGTAGATTTAATCCCAGTTTTGAAATAATTTTTGGAGTAATGTTAGTCCAATCATCAGTAGGATATTTCTGCCCTAAAAGTTCAATGGTTCCCGATGTCTTATTAAAACCAGGTAAAGTTGACAATTTTCTAAACAAAATCCTTTTGTTGCAATTTTTTGCATAAGGTAAAATACAAAACCTAAAGAAAATAAATTACATATATGTAGATATTTTGATATAAATAATGATTTAAATCATTCAATAAAACGTATATATAACAATTACCAACGTATCTGCATTATTGTAAATGTAAATTTAACTGGTTCAGTACAAAATTAGAAAATAATGTTTTATTTTTTTATCAACGTATTATCTTTGGTATTATTGCTCGAAAAAAATCATTTTCGTGGAGAACAGCAGAAGACATATTTGATCACTAATTTCTATAGTTTCTAGGGATTTCTTCAACTATACCGGCTATATGATTGCTAGCGGGCAGCAGAGACTCGCGTGAACGTGGTGAACTGGGGATAAATGAAAAAGCATATACGCAATGCGCATGAGTATTGAGTAGATGTAGAAGTTAACAATATATGACTATATCTCTGTGAGTACATGTAGAAGGTAGAACAGCCAACTTAGAAGAAAACATGGCGTGTAGTCGCAAAGCAATTTTAGGCCTTTATCGAAATTTAATAAAGGAGAGTAAAAATTGGTGTAGTTATAACTTTAGGTGCGTAAAGTATCATTTATAAATATTAACTTTATTAACATTTCATAGTTATGAGTCGTCAGTAATGCCTTTGTACTCATAATCACATTATTTATTCTAACCTATAAATTATTTTATTAGTAATCAAGCATATAACTACACTAACTGAACTACAAAATATGATGAAATATATATTTCTTGGAAGTGTAATGACGAATAATCCTAAGTATTATTCATGAAATGTAATAAATAACAATATTCATTTTTTAGGGAATACGCATTGCGAAAAGTACGACACGAATTTCAACAGAATAAAACTTTGCAAGATTCGGCAAAAGTTGAAGATTCTTATAGAAAAGGGCTCGAGTCTCTGGAAGTATTGAAAAGACAAGTGACAATAGGAAACTTGTATAAAACTGATAAGCTAGTGATAGAAGTGAACAAAAAATAGAAAAAATTAAACACCAGCTTATTTATTTATTAATATAAGGTACATAGAAAAAATTGAAAGATTGTAAATAAATAATGAATAAGTGTAATAATTATTAAAATTACCAACCAAATCGTATGATTTATTAATGTTTTTATAAAGGTGTATTTTTTCATTCAATGAATGATGAACTAATTTTGTAATAAACGTTTTACTTCTATATTATTATTTATTTAATTATGTCGTTCTTTTAAGTGTATATATATATATATATATAGAATTAATTTTTGGTATTCAAATTTATAATATTATTTAATATATAAGTAATTGTGCTAGTTATATTACTTGAATGAAATTGGTATTGCCTATAGGGACTTTTAAAGTTACCAAAATCAGCTGTGATTGTCTCTATTTCTCCACTGACTGACTATCTTTTTCTATTTATTGCTTGACAGATGGTATTTCTATAAGGGATTAACGTCGCCGCTATCTTGATCGCTTCTATTTCTTTAAATTTAATTTGTTTTTTTTTATCGCAAATATAAGCGATAGAAGAAGTTATAAAAAATGGCAGCTAGAAATTTGACTGAAGCTTTTATTATTATGCGGAATAATGCCTTACAAACAAAACACATATATGCAGAACAGGTAAATCAATTATCAATTTTATACCATTTTTACAATATATTTTTTTATTGTATCGTAAAATAACTTGAATGATTGAAAACTATTACTTTTCTTCCAGAACTTATCAGATAGAATGGCCCTTGTTGGCCCAGAAAACATAAGCTCTGATGGAGTAGAATTAAGAGGTATAAACCTTGGAAATACAGCACCCCCGCCTTGGATTGATGCCTTGGAAGAGACACAGTATATTCTAAGTCGTTTGAAAACTAAAGTTGATAGCTTAATAGAACTGCAGTCGAAACAACTAACTAGGCCTACTCTAGATGACAATTCTCAAGTTAGAACTTATTATATTTGAGTTATAATTGATAAATATTGGTTAAAATTTTGAATCATACCATTAATGAAATTACCTTTTTAGGAAGAACGCCAAATGGAACAATTAACTCGTGAAATAGGTAGAGCATTTTCTGGTGGATTTAGGCAAGTACAAACAATAAGATCAGCTGCAAAACATGAAACAAAACAAGCAGAAAGACAACTTGCCATGAGTGCAGTTATGGCTCTTTCTGCAGCTTTGCAAGATTTAGGGTTACGATATCGTTCAGCACAACAGGACTACCTGCAAAGTTAGTACACTAGAGTATCTGTCAACATAGTTTTTTATATTACTTTTAATTTCTATAACCAAATATTGATTTATTTTGCAGAAATTAATTCTAGAGAAGAAAGAAATAGGTTGTTTTTCGATGATGAACCATTTAATATGATGAGTAAATCATCTGATTATTGGCTAAATGACTCAATAAATAGTGAACCTAGCTCCAGTTTGTGGCAAAGTGAACAACGGCAAGACTCTGTTCTTCTTCAATTAGAAGATACTGAACAAAATGTTAGGATAGCAGTAGAAAGAGAACAAGAAGTAGAAAATATTGTAAAAAGTATATCAGAACTTCACGATGTGTTCAAGGTAACTTGCGATGCAATTTTTACTTCTTTATAAAAAATGAGACATTTATTTATAAATTATTTTTTATTATTTCCTAATTTACAGGAATTAGCATGTATGGTTCAGGACCAAGGTACAGTTTTAGATAGGATTGATTATAATATTGAACAAACTCAAGTTGAAGTATATGAAGGCTGTCAACAATTGAAAAAAGCAGAGGACTATAAAAGAAGTAATCGTAAACTATACTGCATTTTAATACTTGTTGGCTCAATTGTAACATTACTTTTCTTCTATATTTTATTCAAAACTTAGTCACTTTCAAGCTTCTATTTTTAATATTAATTTAAATTAATGTGCATTAGTCAAATCTTTTTGAGCAAAGAGCAAGTAATTTAGAACATTAATTTATCATTGTATTATGGGGAGGACCAAGTTTACATTATAAATTACCCACGGATGTTAGTATATTACTTTGAAATGAAAATTTCATTAATTACAAAAGAGGTAGAATCTATTTCAATAAAATGTGAAGCATTTTTCAGAAAATTCAAGTATTCTCAATATATACAAAAAACCATTACATTCCATAGGTACTAAAAACGTATTAAAATAGAGAAATGTACTTTTCAAATACTTATACAGAAATAGGTTGTGATATGATCATTCTGATTTAAATGAACAAATGATGTCTAGAAACTACATTAATATTTTGTGATAAGAGCGGGTCATGAAGACTTGTCTTTGAAATAACTTGGTCATCCCTTATTTAATTGAAATGAAGCATAAAGTGACATTTCAGACTGATCTTTTACTTAAAACACTATACAGTTTTATAATTTCACTTTCTATTTATTTTTAGAAAGTATGTTGTTATTATTATTGTTGTCGTCGTATTTACTATGAAGAGAATTCCATAGAAAATTTATAACTATCTTGTATTCCGGTAACTTTGAAATGTGAAACTATTAAATGTAATATAATATAACATATGTACAAATGTGAAACACGAAATATCAATAACTGTAATTATAACTGACGTTAAGTGAAAATAAAATATTATGTTTATGTTAAATATTCGTTTGATTTATATTTGATGTTTACACAAATACAGTTTAGCAGATACTCAATAACAGTATAAATATAAAATTGTAAACAGGAAAGGGTAGAATCATAACAAATGTTTTTGTTTTCATTAGTTAGTAAATTATTTTATAACAAGATTAAGCTAGTTTTATTATTATCTTTTGAACAATGATGCTTATTTATACAGACTTACTATAAGAGATATTTATAATATATGCATACTTGCTTCGTTGCGTAAATGTGTGTCACAAAAAACGCACCTCATATCACAGATTGTTCATAATTGTTTAATTATTATAGTATCTTAATATTTTTTATCTTCCTCTTGTTATTGCATTAAAAAAATTTCCACCATCAACGTGAATTACATCGAGTAAAAAATACATAGTAGCTCATAACACATAACACGAGTGTTTTTTTTCATTTTAAGGCTGTGGAAGTGTCACATATACTGATCTATATAAACTGTCCTATCGCTGTTAGCAGAAATATTACATGTATACAGACACATGTATGCTCGCTTGGTCGAAGTTCGACTTACGGGCCCAAGTACAAAAGATACCGTGATGACTACATTTTATAGCAGCTCTTCGCGCGTTCTCTCTCTCTTTCTCTCTACTACGACAAAATACTCTCGAATGCGCCAAAAAGGCTCGCTATATTGCGCCTAACAGTAATAATTATAGCAGTAGTAACCGATCGAACTATGAAAAGAGTAATACAAAAATACTTCTATCGCATCAAAGTATCTGTCCTTTCCGTATTGAAGTCTTTTTTCCATTTCATATGTTGCACATACAAGTACGCGCGGCATAATACATCCACGCTCATTCTGATGCGTTGAGAATATTGGCGAGAACACCAAAAGTCCCACCCAAAATGAACCTGACGAAATTGTCGCCGGCAAGGGGTCCGACCGCGTAGAGGCCTTTTCTAGGAGCACGCTCCGCGTGGTAGGTGAAGACGTCTATGTCTACCGGATTCGACCGGCTGTCTATTGGTCTGTCCGGAGATTTTCCCAGTCCCATGCCGTTGTTTTGAAGATAGGATAGATCTGGTTTTGAACCTGAAAATTCAAAATATAATAAACTGGTTAA
>JAYJLV010000011.1:22702985-22730650 GCA_036873485.1 Torymus texanus
AATCACAGCAAAACCTTATCTGACCCACATTCCCCAATACCTACAAATTAATACCCTCTTCCATCGAAAAAAGAAACATATAAAAACAGTCCGCTGTATTTCGGTTTATTTATCCACCTGGCTAAAAAAATCTCCTCAGCGTTATTTCCGTCGACGGAAGAAACGCGCTCTGTTTGTCGAAGTTCGCGGAAGAAATTCGCGGGAATCTATATACACTCGCTCTCGCGCGACGACGACGCGGCTGTGCAGCCGCAGCAGTGTATAGATGCGCGGCGATAATCGCTGAGCTTGCGACCCGCATGCGCGTCCCGCGCGTCTAAGCTTCTCGGCGAGCGCGAGCCTCAAAGAGTCGCGCGTGCCTCGTCAGGACACACACATAGTCGTGCTTTTCCTTCTGTTTCAATATCTTTCGCTGTTGCTTTTCTTATGTATTATTATATAAATAATCGTATAATTGAAAAATGTGCGTAATCTAATTTAACGTTAACAACTAAACGATAAAAATTAGTGCTATATATAACGATATAAATCGCGTGTGTTATACTATGCGTCTGTTAAGATATATGAAAAGTGAGGAGAAGACGAGGAGGATAGGCGGCCGAGGGTGAGAGAGACAGAGGAGGAAATAGGCGCTATGAGCGATTCGGAGAGGGATGTGCGTGCACGGCTGCCTCCAGGAGGACAACGCTAGGTTCATCCTCCTCGCCTTCGTATTGGCAGCCTATATGCTCGCCGGGGCGGCCCTGTTCCAACGCCTCGAGTCTGATCTCGAATTGAAGCAGGTTTGCAAATTGGATATGTTTGCTCTTTTTGGTTTTTTAATTTGATTTTTTAAGGTAAATAGGTCTTGATCAAGTGCAAAATAAAGCTTCTTGATTATATGTTGTTATTATGGTAATAAAAAGATGTAAAAGTTTTAGAAAAATTTTTAAATATGTCCATTTCTGTATTTTAAACAATAAGATAAGATGCACGTGTTTGGGGTAAGGTGACTAGGTGCAGGGACGTGTCACATAAATAATAATAATAAAATTAATTAGAAATTTATGATCGAGCTAACTGTGGTAGGATGAATATAAAAATTATTTTTAAAAAATGCTTTCGAGTATACAAAACAAAATAAGAATGTATTTTCAAGATATAAGTTTAGAAAATTAAATTACTTTTCATAATAGTCGTTATTTGCGAATATTTATATCGATGCATAAATTAAATTGGAATACGATTCTTGAAAAGATATATTTGAATTTGTTTTGAAGAATAAGATTAGCCAAAACAGTTTGTCGATATTATGCTAAGCGGACTAAATTCTATGAAACCGTAGGGTTAAGCACCTGGATTTGGATCAAGGGAAATCGATTTAAACAAAATATGCATGAAGCAATCCGAAATTGCGATTGTATTTCGTTTACTGACACACACACACACACAACTTTGTTGAAATTATATTTGCCGTAATTGTATTTGGAATCATTATTAATAATTTGCTTGACCCATTTTTTATTTCTGCACAAAGTTCATTAAATTGACCATGAACTATTAAAAAAAAATTATTTTTAAAGCTAGATAATTTAAATTTATTTTGTATTCGACATTATAACATATTTTAGGAAATATATCATGAATATATCAATAATCGATAGTATCATAATTATATGCTTCTAGCCGAAATTTGTTTTTTGATTTGGTATAATGAGATTTTATTTATTGATATTAGAATTCTATTATTTTACAATAATTTTAAAAAATTTTTATGAATAAAAATATTTTAATTAATAATGATTTTTTTTTATTTTATGAATTATAAGATTATATGTTAATATACATAATAATTTTTACCGATTTTACCCGATTTCTTTGTTATATATGTGTTATTGAAAAAAAAACATTACAGAATGATTTGTATAAACAGTGTGACTAGTATTACAAACTAGTTTTTTGTATGTCAAAGCAATCAAGTGTTAGGAGATGTTACGAGATAAATAAGTAGCGAAGTAATAGGTAGCATCAATACTTAAAATGGAATATAAACCTGGATCGCTTGGAATTCTTCTAATTATTTTCCTCATATACCATGAATATTCATTAGTAATTTCTTCTCAATTTTTATACACTTTTTCAGAATATACTTTAATTAAACATAAGTCGTGCAAATTTCATAATTCTGCGATTTCTGCAATAAATTTATAATTAAATGAGAAATGGAAATCTGTTATAATGAAATTTAGGTTCTAGTTGAAGGTGAAAAGAAACTCACCTAGAACGCGCAAATATCTGCAAGTCGTCGATCTTGGTTTAAGTTTCTTTATTAAAGCTATAGCTGTTTGGTTTCTAAAGAGGGCAAAGATAGAGCCCATGGAAACATTAAATAACAAACGTGCATTTGCGCGACCTATGAATCGATAACGCCTAATATTTCAACTAATTCCAAGTATCTGCAAACTTTATTGCAATTGAATTCAAAATTATAATTTTATTTTTATTTTTCATTAAAAAAATGATATTGTATTCGTGTAATATGGTATTTATTTTCTTGTGATAAATACATTTGTGCTACCTTGACACTACTACTTATGAAGTAATCTGATCTAACCTTATTTTTAATATTATACAAATGAAGAATATAATATACATGTATGTTTAATGTATATACCGCAACGATTGAAGTTCCTATGAAATATATAGTATTATTTTAGTCGGAACGACTATAAGTTATAGTAATGGATGACAAATGTTTATATTACATAAAATATACTATCATTAAAGTAAAATCTTTTGTAAAGTTAATTTGAAAATATAGCTTAAGATACTATGTAGTCCAATTATACTTTACAACGGTGAATAAAGTACAGAATCAATAAGCACGTTCCAAACAGATTTCACTACCTTCTTTTACTACTAAACCAAAATCCTAAAAAGATAAAAATAAAACTAAGTACAATTTTAATCATTGCGCAGGCCGCTGAATTTTGGCGAGTCTACCAGGCGTTCCGACGCCACCACTTGCGCGGCAGTTCGCAAGCACTGCAGCGGTTGCACGAGCTACTCTACGCGTACGGCAATGCCTCGGCTACAGGCATCATTAACAAGCGCAGGCGCTGGGATTTTCCTGGTAGCTTCCACTTTGTTGGTACAATCGTCTCTACTATCGGTAAGTTGCTTTGATTTTTTTCTCTATATGAATTATGTGCTGTTATGATAAGGATATGATCGAAGCGATGGTGGAATGCATTAGAATTGATGCAGAAATTTATTAGAGTATTGAAAACTTTAAAGTATGAGGGTGTGCCATCGTTTTAGACACGACTGATCCCAGGTATAGTTGTTTTATAGTTAAATTTTACGTTCTCGGAGAGAAAACTTTTTTATCTGACATTGAGTGGTAGCACTTAATTTTCATTAAAAAATACTAAAAACCAATTAAATCTACTGACTGATCAGGATCTTTTGTATTCTTTGTTAAAATGTTCAGCAGAAAACTAGTATATATATATATATATATTTGGCCGAGCAAGGGATTTATAGGTACTTTATCCATCCCGACTTTCAACTTCAATACCTGTATTTTGATTATGTGAAACCGTCCGTCTCGGACACGGAGAGAAATTGCGAATTTGCTGTATTCGTCTCGTTATCATTCGGCGCTCGAATCTGTTTTAGATATTTATATCAAATTCCGCAGGTTTAACCACCGAAAACAAATACAAAGTGACCTAAACCAACACGCTGTTAAAAGCGAAAAATCATCTAAATAATCGTTGAATTTTAATAGGTTTCCTACGGTCACCCATCCAAGTACCAACTCAGGCCCAGGTCTGCTTAATTTTTAGTCTGGTCATCAACCAGAGATTTACCAAGATTTTTCTTATGTCTTTTAATTTTCTGAATCAGAATCTACAACGTCCCTAGTGAAAAAAAATTAATGCTGATAACAGTTGATATCTGCAGCTATTAGAAAAAAACCGAAGGAAACGGAAGAAAACAGAAATTAACTGCAGAAAAATGTCGGACTTGAGACAAAAACAACAGTAATCTTCAGTTTTTATCAGTTTTCTTCAGTTATCCACAGTTATGTTCTGTTCTCTGAAAAGCAAGCGACTTTAAAAAATGAAGAAATCAGTAAAAAACTGAAAATAACAGTTTTATTCTGAATAAAACTGAAGACAATAGTTATATACAGAAGAAAACTGTTTATAAATGATGAAAAAGAATGGAAAATTTTGCTATATACAATTTAATTCGATAATTCAACATAACAGTTCAAAACTGAAAATAACTAATGAAAACTTCAGATAACTGTTATCTTTGTCTCAATTCCGACCTTTTTCTGCAGATATCTGCAGTAAATAACTGTTATGTGCAGTAAATAAATGTTTTATTCAATTATCATCACTATTTTTTTCGCTAGGGGTATAATTGCGCTTAAGTGGCTAAGAGATTATTTATTAACAAAATTGTTACAAACAAATTTAAAAAATGATATTTATTTTTTGACCAGACTAATTATGAACTGGTATATATATGTAAGTAAACTTACAGTCTTATACAATAAAAATTTTAATATTATTGAAATTTACAAACGTTAAATAATGAATACATTGTTTTTACATAATTTGTTATATATAGTGTTTTTTAAGCGCTAAACACTTTGCAGATTTGGATTCTGGGTTGGTTGATTTATGGGCCTATTAATCCATGACCTCTTATATACCGCGCCTCGACTATTCAGTGATCAGTCGAGGTTTAATTTTGTCACTCCACAAAATCGTTAATTACATTTACGTGACTGTATATCACTTTTTTATATGCAATAGTTTTCCCCCGCCAAGTAATCAATACAAATTTTGATTACTTTTTGACTATACTTTATCGAAACACCTAAACGAGTACTACGAAATGTGAAAACATTTTATATCCATCACAGATCATAGAGAAAATGGATCATTTTTCCTCTTCAAAGCTACTATTTCATAATTTCTAAAAGGCATTTCCACCCTACCCTAAAAAAGGTAATTACAACTTGCAAGCGTCCTTGACGCAAAACTACTCAGGCTATGTCTGTCGCGAAAAATGGTGCCGGCGCCGCGTCTCGTTCGGGTCATCGTCCAGACCAACATCGGAACTTGCAATCCGCACGCCGGGGAATGACGGGATGGAGGAACGAGATCTCCGAGAATGGGGCCTACTGCCTTTTCCTGCATAGCTTGGGAATGCTAATAACCGTGTGACCCAGCTTCAGCACACCACATATTTGACGCGTGAATTTTTGCGCGCGCACCCACAAGCGCGCGGATGATATTTCATTAAGCTGCAATTACGCGAGCGTATTGTAATGCAATGGGAACAAACGCGCGCGCGCGCGCGCTAAAGTTTGCGGGTTAACGGCGTAAGTACGACGACGGCGGTGGTTGTATATAGTGATCGATATACGAAGCAGTCAAAGGCGTGCATATATAAGTGTAAGAGTTGCCGCGCAACTTTCGTGTATACTATATACATATATATATACATGTATTTTTAAAAGAACGATCTTCTTTTTTATGTTATAGGGTATGGAAGCACAGCACCGCAGACGTCGGCCGGAAAGGCAGCCGTCGTACTTTACGGATTTTTCGGTTGCTCTGGTAAATTTTGATACTTTCCAGGAAAAGAGGAAGAAGTTTGCGAAACTTATCGTTGGAATATGCAAAGTCTGTTTACGCGTGAATTCAGATCAAAACGTTCCGGTTGTAATAATGTGTAGAGTTGCTATATGTAAATTCGACACCAACGTCACCAAGTGAACTGCATAGACGTAATTTGATTTGGAGCATATTATAAGGTTCGGGGAAACTTGCACAGTCATGGCCAGCGCAAAAAGCTGGTCGACAAACGTTTCTCGTATCTGATAACTATGTTTAAATGTAAAATATCATTTATTTTAACAATTTTTATATACAGATATTTTAAATACAGAATTTATAAATCACATGAGAATGTAGTATTGTAACGACAATCACTGCGTGAAAAGTTAGTTTTGGTTTCTCGTTTCTTTTCTATTAATGTAATACTTCATAATTTCTACTTCGTATTATTCAAAATGAAATAATGTTTTATTCTTACTCAATTTTAATCACATCATTAATTCTCTTTATTTACTGTGTATTACTATATGGGCATATGTTAAGTGTTGATACAAAGTAAAATGAATTTGATTCTTTTTTAAAATTATGTTAAAGTAAATTAATTATATTAACTTAAATTACTATTGATATCAATAATATACTACAAAAAAGCATAATTTTATTTTTTAATTTTCTGTTAAAATAATAAAAAAAACAGTCGAAGCAATTAATATGAACATTTCAGTACACTTGGAAAATACTTTTGGCATTTATTTCTATCTATTAAGGATTAATTTGTAAAAGGGTGAGTTTGTAAAATCCAATTTTTTTTATTTTTGAAGCAACTTCTTATTATTATAATATTTAAAATTAACGTACCTATCTGATTTTAGGAAATCTATTAAGGATGATTTCTCGTTTTAAAATTTTAATTTTAATCTAATATATAACATCAAAGGCCCCTATATATGCAAAGTTCATCTGCACAGTCATTATTATTCTTGAAAAAACTTTGATCATAAATATAATCAAGAAAAAGTCTTTACTTTACCAAATTTCAAGTTCAAACGAAAATAAACGCACACCTAACAAAATTAAGAGCAACACAAGTTCCTATATACCTGACATACACGTCACTTCCGTGAATCAAGCACTGACACTTCGTGTCACAGCATACATTAGCCGCGCACCCGCGTCATCCTTGATTCTAAAGACCCTATTACAAGCGAGATTTTTCTTCCTCCTCTCCTTCACGTAAAATTAAAAAAGAAAAATATATGTATAGTTAACATACAGCACTATACCGTGTACATCACCTTGAGCTTTTTGTGTCCAATCGATGTAGGCGGAATTTTGTTCTTCAATCTCTTTCTGGAGCGCATCATCACGTTCCTCGCCTGGATTCTGCGAACCTTACACCTGAGGCGTCTGAAGAAGCGGCTAAGGCAGACGACCCTGGCGAGTTCAAGGCGTATCTCGCGTACTTCGAGGACCAGAGATGGGAAAAATACGTTGCCGGATATCCTCGATGACGACGAGGAAGAGGTGAGGTTGAAACTGTTCGGAAAATTATCCAAGAAAAATGAAACTGAAAGTTTTTAGATTAATTCGTATAAAATTTGTTTTCTTTAATTCAAAATGGAATTTCTAATGTGCTAGCGCTATAAAAAGAATTATATGATAGAGAGGCAACTAGCGTATAAATTTTGAAATCTTCAATCATTCAGATTGACTCGTGCTAAACATTGTATTGGATAGTCCATCTTTCATTTTAAAAGCTCTGATTTAGTGTTAGATTAAACTAATCATTTTATCTGAAAAATGGTGATAAAATTTTTATTTAATGTTTAATGATAAATTTGCATTACTTAATTTGACAACCAAAAACGAAATATTTTTTATCTTCCTCTGTAAATACTATGTAATAAATTGCCGGAATTAAAAAAAAATGTTTTTTGTAAAACAAACCCTTTTATATTTCAAGGTTTTTTCTATATGGTAATGCTTTATTTGTTGCATAATATATGAATTATTGGATACTTTAAAACATAAATATATAACTTTAACACCAATCGCTTTCTTAATTCGCTGAAAATTGAAAAAAGAAACATAAAAATTTAATCAATCAGTCTAAAACAATTTAACACTATTTATAAACTATATTTTTCATATTTTAAAGTTGCCAACACTTGTTATTTGAACTTTCGAACGAGTAGAGGTAGAGCATTATAAAAGTCCGAATTACCTCGAGTTACCTTACATAAAATTGTATTAGAAACAATAAAACTGTAGAGTTTTTAAAGAACTAATGTTAAAAATGTTTAAAGATTGTATCAAATCACACGAGTTTTTCACTATATCTCTGTTTAATAATTTCACAAAATGAAAAATCAAAACATACAATTTCATCAATTGACCATATCTATAAATGTTCGCAGGTGGGTCTAGAGCACTGGAAACCAAGTGTCTACTGGGTGATGCTCTACCTCTCGCTTACCTCGTGCGCGGTCGCCTGTACGGCGGCAGCACTCTACGCGCCTCTCGAGGGCTGGAGCTACCTCGAGGCGCTTTACTTTTGCTTCGTAAGCTTCGCGACCATCGGCTTCGGTGATTATGTCAGTACCCAGCGGCCCAATTATCCCTACGTCCACTTGTATGTCTATATTATAACGTTATCTTTTGTAATAATAAAGATGAATTATATAGTTACGGATGGTTGGTTTTCTTTACAGGTACAGATTTGCAAACTTCGTGTTTCTGGTGATTGGCTGCTGTTGCATTTACTCGCTTCTGAACGTCACGTCGATCGTCATAAAGCAGGGCTTGAATTACGTTATTCGCAAGCTTAGCTGTCAAGATCGCTTTATGGCTGCGCCGCACTTGCCGAGAAGAAGGTATAAATATGTGTTATACATCCGTTGTAGAATGTGCGAGTTGAGTACAATGGAAGGTGTTAATTGTCGTTGAGATAATTAATTATTTTTCTTTAATCTCTTCTAGAAACAGAGTTCTAAAATAAGTTTAGCCTTTCCTGTAATTAAAAAATAAATCAATTGGTTATCTGAGGACGTAACTCAATCAGCGAGAGAATCAGATTACCGGTTTCACGCGGAAAAGGATAAATCAATATATTTTTATCGCGTGTATTTTATTTTCGTATTATCGCATTATTTTGCGATAACTTAATCCGGTTAATTTTGAAGAATTCAGGTGAAATTCTGACAGTATACATTGATTACAAGAATCGAGTCTTCTATTAATTTGACGCATATTTCTCACCATTATTATTTAAGAATTTTTCGATAAAAAGGCGATATCATAATTGTAACCATTATTATATAATTATTTTTTCTAAGAAAAGCTTTCCACTAAAAATTAGGATGGTAACTGTTAGATATATTAAATATCATGAAAATATAAGTTTAGTTAATAGTAAAACTACCTATTTTTCTTCTGAAGCTTCCACAAATCATAATCTTTAATTGCCGTTTTGTATTAAATCAATAAACAGAGGATGATGAATGAAAATAGGAAAACGAATAATTACGCCTAAGAACGTTGAAATTAAATTTAAAAAAAAAACTAATCAATCTAAATACTAATATGAACTTCTTATGTGCAGATCCTCGGTTTCGGCGATTTACTACACCAGACGTCGGCCGACAAAGCTCATGCCACGTGACTCCATACGCCCGGAGGAAAGCGATATCGACACGCCTCGTCGCATGTCCGGTGAGCTCATCTCCATGAAGGAGTTCCTCTCCGCGAACAAAGTCTCACTAGCCGTGATGCAAAAACAACTCTACGAAACGGCTCACAATATGCAGCAGCCACCACCGATACTCCATCATAACCATCATTTACCACCGGTTGTGGTACCACCGACAGCGGCAGTGGTGCGGCCCAACTTCAACATGGGCCCTGGAGCTGTAGGGCCCCTAGCCATCGCTACTGAAAAGTTTGAGGGTGCCAATGCCAACAAGGCGTCCGTAAATTGCCGCTAGATGCGATACTGATAATGGCGAGGATTGCGAGATCGTGGAGATGAAGATGAAGAGTATTATATGTATAGAGAGAGAGAGAAAGAGAGAGATATAAATCGTGATGTATTTTTTAGGATGGCTACGGTGGACGGGGTGTGCGCTGTACTGGATTTTTCGGAGGGGTCGTAGTTTGGCACCGAGTGTCGTGAGGTGGAGTTTGTGTTGTTAGATGAGAGGAGAGGTGATGTTTTGATAAAAGCGTTGAAAATTTGAGAGTTTTATGGAGAAAGAGTTATTTCGATGAAATGAGAAAAACGGTACTGGTTCAAGTTATTGTTAGGAACACGATGGTCTACAATAAAGTTATTTAAAGAAGATGCACATCGTGTGGTTTGTCAGATTAAAACTTATGCTTTCAGGATTTAAATGAGATATTTGTTGATACCCAGTTGGGCAATAATTATAAAAAATTACTAGAACAAAAATTAATTTTCATGTAAGAATTTTAGCACTCCTTGAAATAACTCTATTTCCAACGTATTAACAAAACAATGCCACTTTCTTCCTATCCAATTATATGTGCTAAATTCACTCATTTTCGTTAGACATAATCGCTCCACGCTTTTCCGTTTTGACAGATCTTATGCAACGAGGAAATCTTTGGAAGATTATACTGCATTTTTGAGTTCATCGAAGAATTCAGTGCAGTGCACCTCCGAGGACTCCCTTACTTATAATTGTAAAGACTTAGGAAAAATTACAGATATTTTTGATAAAGAGAAATTCTAACGTTGATAGACGATAAGCTTTTTGAAACTTTCAGTTTCAATCGGATTTTCTGTTACTGTTGTATAGCGACCAAAGAAAAAAAAAATAAATAATTTGCAGGTTTCGAATGAGCGCTTCAGATGCTTTAAACTTGTATAAAAATGAAATAGAACGGTTGTAGTCATACCTTAAATAATAAAGTAATGTGATAATTCAATGAAACCACTTGCTGACATTTGCTCGTTGTTACTTTATTTACTTTTGGGATTGTTATAACAGTATTCCATTCTCCAATTTTCACCTACACATCACAATCCATGCTCTTTCAGAAGTTTTTTTTTTGTTAATCGTTAAATTGTGGCCCACCGTGTACGTAAAATACACACCGAGCGACAAGCTCTACAAGTCGGAGCGTAGATGATAATTTTGTATTTGTATTTGTATTTTTTTGTATTTTTTTTTGTATTTTTTTTGTATTTTTTTTTTAACGACAGGCTTATTCTCTCTTGTGCTTCGAGTTTTTATTCTGTTGTCTATTGCAAGAATCGAAAAATGGAGATTCACACTTTAGCATAGTATATTACGTTCGATGACAGATAAGTTCGCTATTTTAACCGAATAATTGTTCGGAGACGAAAAGATATATTCGTTCCAATACGTGTGTATGTATGTGTAAATGTATGTATGTAAGTCCGTTTCGGTGTAATTGTGTATATATGTGTATGTAAGATGACAAATTATTACTTCATAGCTATTTAGGATGTACGTTTTACGCTGATTTGAAGCATACCATTTTATTTCTTTTTCGGAGAGGTCAGGAATAGACATAGAGTTAATAGCGCAAGATTAGTTCATACACGGGAATGAGACAAGACGACTTCTCACGATAGATTGCCGTCGTACGAGAAATTCAATCTATTTTATATAAGGGCATGACATTTCCCCTTCTTGCTACATTGTATATGGCTAGTCCACGTATAACGATATTACGACAACTTTGGTTTTTTTTTCTTTCACAGCGGAAGATTTTTTACTTTTTTTTTCTTCATTAATTTACGAAATATTCATCTAAAAATCTTGAAATATATTTTTTTCTTTTCTCGTTTTCTTATTCTTTAATTTTTTTGTTTTTTTTTTGTTTTTCGGCTTTAAAAGCAATTGCGTCCCGCTGGTTGTCTCGTTATATCGTGTTTTGGAACATAAATGGATTATTTTTCTACTTTTCTGTCGCGCGTAGTGGGGGAATAGGTTGACAAGTATAGGTAACGAATTTTTTTTCTTATCTCTCGAAGATTTTTAAAATAATTATACTATAGTAAGTAGTCGAAATCTGGTATGATCTACACATCAAGTAGGTTTATTCTTGAGACATTCGTGTTTTTTCGATCGCTAAGCCATTCGTTAAAACTCGTTATTAATTATTTTTTTATTATATATTTTTTTTTCATTTAAGACAGATTCAACAACAAGTTTATAATCCCTTGAAAATTCGACATCGGAGTGTGTGTACGTATGTGAGACATTGCGAGTGTATGTGTATGTGAACTTTTACGTGTGTGGGTCCCGGTTAGAATTTTCCGGGGCAGGACAAAACAACGGCACTCTGACATATCAGTCAGAGCGAGCGGCCGACGACGTTCAACATCTCGGCCGCCAACAAACTGCGTTCCAGGCATCGCTGTACATATATCCTCTCCCTTCCCCCCTCCCCCTAACCCCTGCAACGAAAATCATTCTTCGATCCTCATATATCACGTTTATCCGTTATCTCTTTATTTTTTTCTTCCTTCGTTCGCCTCCTTATTCCGCTATCCTGCAACCTGGCAGAAGCAGCAAAAAGCACAGCGACTTATCAAGGCTTCGCTGTACACAAAAGTGGCTCGTTCACGCGAAGAGACGTATAGTGTAGCTTTTCTCGTCTGTACATACATCTCGCGCGCGATCTTGAAATATATCGTGTCAAAGATCCAAACCGCCATCACGCGGCGTGCGTTGACGGTCCTTTCAGCGCATGTCGCGCACGCGAGCAAATTGCGGATTCAGCAGATCAAATCCGTTGTTGTTACTGCTACAGCTGCTGCTGCTGCTGCTGGAGAGTGACTCAGGATTGATGTTGTTGAGTCGCATAACTCGTGGCTTTGCAAAATCTGCAGCGATCTGTTGTTGCTCGTGATGGGATAATTCACTGGACTCGATTTTTATGATTTGGTTGAGAGCGCCGGTTGAATTCGTGTTAACGCTGTTCGACATTGAAGAGGAGGGAGGGGGCTGGTTTTGATTCTGCGGTGGACGGCTTCGTGGGCGGGGAATCTGATCCGCAGGTTCCATTAGACTAGAGTGCTTTTTGCGCTGATGCTGTAAGAGCTTTGCCTGTAATTAGAGATGATAATTGTTACAATTTTCTAATATATGCATAGTGCAAGTGATGCTCTCAGAAATTTTTAAAGCGTTGTATACAAATTTAATCGTTACTATTCTTCATTAAATATATCCTACCCACGAAAACTTTACTGAATTGTTTTAAATTAAGCAAATATTAAATTCATTCCAATTTAGGAAAAGTTTCTTCTTTTAACAAGATATTTAATTATTTCGATTGAAATTAAATCGTAACAAAAAAACTATAATCTAAGGCATTAGTTCACTAAGGTAAGAATTTCTTTATGATTAACCCTTAAAGCGTACACGTACCTCAAAATATCATAAAGGGCATAGTATGGGATTTTTGGAACCCTACTAAAAAACGTTTACAACAATAAGAACGGTTTCAAATGTGGATTTGAAAAAAATTTGATTAGATTAATTTTATGAAAAAGGTTGCTATATTGGCAAAAATTAGCTTTTAGGATTAGGAAAAAATCGTGATGTTTGAATACTTAAGGACGTGATGCTTGGGGTACTATGAGACCTAAGTACGCTTTAAGAGTTAAGACGACATTGTAGCTATTAAGATAGCTAAGTTAACTATGGTCAAGTAGTATGGTTTGGTGCAGAATAATCTAGATATTTTCGTAGTAAACATAGATATTGTAACTATTACATTATCAAAGTTTCAAATCATATTTTTAATATTATTCGTTAAATTAGCATCTTTTTACAGTAATATTCAAATATCTTATTATTAATAAAATATAGTTTCCAACCCTCTCAGTGTTTCGAAACTAAAAAGGCAAGAAATAAATTATAGAAAATAACTTACTTTACTAGCATATTGTTTGTGGCACCATTGGCAACCCTGTGGTATAGTTTTAATACTGCCAGCAGCTTGACTATATGTTGGATTAGGTACACCTGGTATATCGAATTCTTTATTTCTATTGCTTGGTGGTAAGGCTGCACCTGGATGATTTTTCATTATGTGCGCTTTCCGTTTGCTGCTGCTTTTATAAACCTTTAAATTAATACAGATTAATAATTTAGTAATGATTATTATACGACTGTAAAAATGTATTTCTAATACCTTATCGCAATATTGACAATAGTAGTCTCTCGTTTGTCGCAAAATTGGCAAACTAAGCTCTGGTACAGACTCAGGAGGTACATCTGGGTGACGTTTGGCTAAATGGTTGACCAGCATACCTCTACGTTTAAAACCAACTTGGCAACGTCGACATTTGTAAATAAAACGGTCACAATCTATTGGATTTGTCTACAAACGTTAATATATATATGTAATAAATTATTTATATAAAATGATTGAATATAGATTTTATATCTAATAATCAACCTTTGGAATTGCTTTTTTGGCACGATTATTTGATGATATTTGGTCCTTATTAGTCTTTTGTGTGAAATGCACGCGGGTTACATGATCTTTTAGTTTGTCTTTTCTTTTAAATTGTTTCCCGCAATTTGCGCATTGAAATTCTCTGTAAAGAGCAAGCAATACAATTATGTAGTAATTCCCGTAACATAATTTACGTGTATTCAGTCACTTATACATACCGACGGTCAGAATGTCTTAATAAGTGCATTCTTAATTTGTCTGCTGCAGGAAAACATTTTAAGCAAAATTGGCATTCATGTTTTCGATCAAAATGATGTGCTCTAGCGTGTTTTCTAGTTAAAGCGTAACTGTTAAAAGACTTTGGGCAGTGCGGACAAGTAAATGTTTCGTCTTGATTAAGGTGCGTATCTGAGAAATCCTTTAACGTTAAAACACGACCAAATGCTTCCTGACAAACTGGACATTCAAGACTCTGTCTTTCTTCTAAAAATAAAAAATTATTTGAAATTTTATTATAAAATTGATTATATAGAATTACACGAACTTACTTTGATGCGTTTTTAAATGACGAGATAGTGAAGAGTTGTTCAAAAAGGTTTTGAAGCAAACCTTACAAGTAAGCGACTCGTTATCATCCATATCATGTACCAAGCAGTGCTGTTCAAACTTTAATTTTGATGAGAATCGTTTTGAACATACCGTACATTTGTAATTACTGGACGAAACAGCATCATTTGATTTTTCTGAAATATCTATTTGATCAGATTGTGTTATTTCTTGTTTCATCAACTCTAGCTTGGAATCAGGAGAATTTTCTTTTTCTTTCTCTTTTTCAAGTAACTGTTCTAATTCCTTATGATTAAAAGATTGTTGACAATCATTTGTAAGAGGTTTTGAATTACTAAAATCATTATCTTCATCTTCATCAATTTCTAAATATTTCCTGAAAGTAATTTTAGTCATTTAACAGTTTCTAAATAGTAAAGAAGACATTTATGAAAAAATATAAATGTAGATATGGTAAATAAAACATACTGAAATAAATTTTGAGCAGCCTTTCGTTTCTTCTGGAGCCTAGTCGAGTTGGTTCGACGATTTGTTGTACATGAATTCCTTTGAATTTTTTCATCAGGAATTTCATTCGCATTAGACTTTACATGTGATTGAGTGCAAAATTCAGAATTTGATTCTGCTATAATAAAATGTATTAGCATTTAAGTAATTGAAATATTAAGACCTTTGAATGATAAAAATATCATACCTAAGATATTTTTGTGAATTAGTTCAAGCACTGGCAAATTCCTACGTTTTCCATATTCAAGACTTGGACCTGCTTTTAATTCTTCACTTGGTATAATATTTCGAGTTGTTAAAAATACTATGCCATCATTTTGTTGACATATGATTAAATTTTGCTCTTCATAAGTTTGAGCAGGTCTTACAAAGCGCATCCAATTTGAAGTATCTAAAAATAACATATGATTACAAATTAATGTTATGGATAATTACATAAAATTAATTTAACATACTTTCATCTGAAACGTCAATTTGCACAAAATCCCCATCTTCTTTGGACTCTAAGAGTAATGGTAAACCAGTTATGTGTGATCCATCATAGTGACGTAATATTCCTTCAATAGGACCAAATTGAGTACGACGGCGAATGTTTTGTTTTGCAAAAACACCAAATTCGGACAATCCATCATTAACTTGAGTAGATGTAAGTTTGTCGATTGATAAATAGAGGCCTGGTAAAGTTGCAACCGCTCTAGAAGGAACTGGTTGATCAGCAATAGTGCACACGGTGTGTGTACAATCTGCTGCATCAGTGCAAGTACTATCACAGTCTTCATACCCTAAAATATAAAAATGGTTTATTACTTATTCTAGAATGTCTTTCGTTCTTATGAATTGGAATACTAACATAAACTATTATCTTCATTACTTTGATTTTTACACCAATGAACATCTTTTTTATCTGATTCTGAAATTTGTACAGATTGTTCACAAAGTTTCTTATAGTTTTTCATTACTGATATTTGTGCGTTAGTTTCTTCATCTATATCATGTGGTAAAATAGTTTCTGCAATGTCATTGACATTTGTATCAAGACTTGAATTAAGCTTTACAGAATTAATAACATTGATTTGATCTTCTTGCATGACTAGAAAGTCTCTGGCAAGAGCTAAATCAGAACCCGCAATTCCTGCTAACATAAGTGGTGTCGGAGAAGATTCTAATTCAGAGTTGGAACCTAATTAAAATTTTTGTTTGATTATAGCTGAAATTATCAAATTAAAATGATGTTATAGTAAAAATACCTTGTATAAGCATTAATTCGTTTCCAACACTGGAAACTAATCCGTCACTTGTACTGTCAGTAAAATCTTCAGAATTATCACTTTGAGATATACTAGGAGTAGAAGACTGATCGGTAAGTTGTGATGCATATCCATTAGTGACAGGAGTAGCAGATTCAGATGTAGATATCAGAGGGGAAGAAGGTTCTTGAAGAATCACTACTGAATTATGAAATGGTGAGGAAGGTAATGGAACTGGAGTTGGAGAATACCTAGCGGCTGAACTCATATTTGGGTCATGAGGACTGACACGGTGTTCAAAATCTGACAAAGGAGAATTTGCTCTGGACGAAAAAGAAACTTGTTCATATGACGGATACATCTTGCCAAAATCTTTAGCCTGGTCTTCAATGTATTCAACCTAGATAAACAAAAGTTTAAAATAATTAAAAAAATAGTGTAAATATCTGCAAAAAATATTGTAAAATATAAATGTATATAAGTAATTTTTTTTATAATTTTCTATTAATTACAATACTACAAATTTAGTAAAGTGGACATTTTTGTCCGTATATTCAATTTTAAACAAAGATTAGTTGAAAACATTGTATTTATTGAAACTTGCTTACTTTAGAATAATATCATACATAGTGGTTACAATTATTTTTGGTATTAATTGACTGATAGAAAAAGTAATTACCGTCAAAAATAAGAATTTATTGTTGAATTTCTTGGGATGGTCACAAAACGTTGAAGACGACACAATATTATCATCAGGCCAATGAGATTCTGTGCACACTTTATCAATAATAGTCATATCCATGGGGTCAGCAACAACAACAGGGGCCCCCTCAAGAGGGCCCCCTTGGTCCATATTATTTCACACTTGAAATCCCAAACTCTTATTCTGTTATAAAAAAGTGCAAATGTTAGATTGCAAACTATAACAGTGACTGATAATGGTGTATGTGTGCACTTGGATAGTAACAGGAAAAGTAGGCTAGTAACAGAATTTGGAGGGACAGACAGAGACAGAGAGAAGGAACCTTCCAGGAGCAGTCATTGAAATAAACTTTTCGATAATC
Source organism: Torymus texanus (assembly GCA_036873485.1). Taxonomy (NCBI): domain Eukaryota; kingdom Metazoa; phylum Arthropoda; class Insecta; order Hymenoptera; family Torymidae; genus Torymus; species Torymus texanus. Next base: position 22,720,452 of record JAYJLV010000011.1, read on the forward strand.
GAAATAATATAATTTAATAACTAACGTGTTAGATCTTCTCTCCACTGCTGGTCGTCTTGCAGCAATGGACCCAGCATCAGCGACGAACAAACAAGACTTTACGCAAATTGCAGGGTAGTGATTTAGAGAATTACAGCAACGTTCATCAACAATCGACTTTCAGTGATGCTCATGGCTCACGTTCGCTCGAGCGTTCGCGGGATTAGTCGTGGCGAAGCTGAGAACCTCTGTCGTGGCGGGAAAATATAAATGGAAAATGAATCGACATGTTATTATTATTGATTAAAGTTTATTAATATCTTCGAGTCATTCGAAAATTAGAGTGCTTCTAACAACAATCAAAAGCTTTCAAATAACAGTTGATACGCTCTGAAAATTTGACACTTGTCTATAAACAAAAGCAAAACAATTTAAAATTTAAAAATAATTATAATAAACGCTTGTTAGGTACTTTGTGGGTAGTATATAATAATAATAATAACAATAATAATAATAATAATAATAATAATAATAATAATAATAATAATAATAATAATACTATTCTTTTAATTCTTCTCTATAAAGTGTGACGGACGATCGGTTCGGGGTTTTGGCGGGGGCCCGCGTGAAAACTAAACCCTCCCCCGATTTGATCTTCTAATTTATGAGTATGTATATATATATATTTTTTTTTCTGATATGAGACTCCCTAGTCTTAACCTATAAAAAACCTAGCACCTTATCAGATGGATCATGGATGCGTGACTGGCAAGTGGCATGATAACATTCCGGTGTTTAGCCAGAGAATATAGAATATATTATCTTTATGTACCAGTTTCAGCTATTCCATACCCTCCCTCCTTCGGTGTTACGTGGTAGTGAATGAAAATTTTATCATCTCGTCGGTATATAAGTATTATACGATTAGTTTTGTAATATTCCATAGATATATTTTTCTAACTCATCAATCAAGTTTGGTTATAAGGTATTATTTGCCAAGTTAATTTAGCAATATTTATTAACAATTTTTAATTCATACTAAGCAGATTATTTCAGTAATAATAACAACATGGACGGCCCCAGTTTACTCAAAGACAAAAATGTTGGTTTCATTGGTGGTGGAAATATGGCCCAAGCAATTGGTCTAGGATTAATAAAAAAAGGTTTGTACATATATATTTATTAACTATTTAAATAAACAATTTATGTCATTTAAATATCATTGTTCGTATAGACTCATAAGATTTAATTTTTGAATGACGTTTGATAGTATAATAACTTTATTCATTATTCTTATTTTAGATGTTATAAAGCCAACAAATATTTGGGTGTCAAGTCGAACAGAGAAAACTTTGAGTATATGGAAAAATATAGGGGTCAATACGACTCTTAAGAATAATGAAATTTTGGAAAATTGTGATATTATATTTATAGCTGTGAAACCACAAGTTTTAGATGAAGCATTAGAAACATCTCGCTCCTGTCTTAAAAGAATTGTAAAAAAATTATTTATATCTGTAATTGTTGGAATTCCTTTGAATGTTCTCAACCAAGTACGTAAACATTCTTTTTATCTTCGGATTTAATTTTTCAAAATAGTAAAATTATATATTACATAGAAAATAGAGAAAGTAACTGAGATGCCAAGGATAATAAGATGTATGCCGAATACTCCAATGCTGGTAGCTGAAGGAATGACTGGTAAAAATATAGTTTTATTAAAATTAATAATGATATAAAGTAATTAATTAATAGCAATTTTAACCAATAACTTTTTTCAGTATACTGCAGTTTAAACACTACTGAAGAAGATGAAAAAATCGGAGAATTATTATTCTCTAAATTGGGTCTCTGTGAGAAAGTCCCTGAATCACTTATGAATAATACTGGTGGTCTTTCAGGATCAGGCCCTGCATACGTAAGTTCAAATTATAAAATATGATACTGTAATTTACAAAAGATATGTATATGTAAAAGTAAAATTGATTTTAGGCTTATGTGATTATGGAAGCTCTTGCTGATGGAGCTGTCAAAAAAGGCATTCCTAGAGAATTAGCCACAAAGTGTGCAGCTCAAGTTCTTATTGGGGCAGGTAAAATGGTACTAGAGACTAAAAAACATCCAGGACAATTGAAGGACGAAGTATGTTCACCTGGTGGTTCAACAATAACTGGAATTCATGCAATGGAGCGTGGAGCTGTGAGGTAATTTTACATTCAATTAAAATTTTGAATATTTGAAAAATATGTTGAAAAATTGATACTAATTAATTAACTTCTACAGGAATTCTATGATAGATGCAGTAGAAGCAGCTGTAAACAAATCCAATGAATGGACTTCATTGGTGAGTAACAAGTGATAAATAAAAGTACAAATTAATGCAAGGTATATATAAGCATTCAATAGTTTAATAAGTTCTTAATTGTCAAACAACAAAATAAAAGTGAGAATGTTCTATTAATTTATGTATAATATGACTCGCACCACCCCCCCCCCCACCCCTCCCTCTCCATTTATCATCTTACAATAACGTATTAATACACTCTATACCGTCTCTTTCTCTTCAACTCTGCAACAGTTCATCCGCGACGCTTCCCAAAATTAATTTCCCCCACGACCGTGTCGTCCCTTAAAATCATCAAAAAATAAAATGATCGATTTACGAGCTGGGTGAAAGTTATACTATATAGGTATACATACGCGAGTCCTCTATAAGTGGCCATCTCCCCGACTGACGCACATTCGTTCTACCTCTCTGCCTCATCATATACATATACGTACGGTAACTTTGGCAATTACCGCGTTGTTAAAATCCTATTCGGGGGGGCGATGCGCTACGATACGTAGGCGCGTGCCGAGTATATACATGAGAGAGAGGAGAGAATAAAACGAGCCGTCATGCACCGGCGGCGGTGTTGGTGGTGAACGCGCGCCAACCGAAGCAACAGATGACACGCGCGCTCCGCACGCGACAGGGAGAGAAAGACCCCCTTATTAAGAGGCGTATGGACACCGGGGGCGTGGATATATATATATATATATATATATATATATGTATGTGTATATATACGTGCCATGTGGCGATTTCTCACTTTTCGAGAAGAGCCCCTCCTGCTATGGTAAGTGCTGGCAGCACCGCTATTTTATGATACAGCTATGTGTGTGCGTGTATATATACCTGGAAAGTCATCCGCCGCTAATTCGCTGGATTTCACTTTGAGGGGTGGTTGCTGCGTGCTGGTGTTTGGAGGGACAGGAGAACACTGAGGCTTTGGAGTATATATAGGGTGTATATAGATCATCGGGAAACAAGCGGTGAAGTGTACTGCAGGCTTTGTCTCTTGTGTCTCTCTGTAGGTTGTAGCTCGTCGCAACTCTCGTTTATCTTTATCGGCTGTTAAAGATATATACAGGCGCTTTTTAATTTTCTTCTTTTACTAATGGACGTGAATGGCTTAGAATAACAAATTTCGATGGTTGCCATATGGTACCGTTTTATTACGCTTGCAATTAATGGTTTCTCGATGTTTATAGTTTGACAGTTTTTTTCTTTTGGAGATGTTTATTGTACTATTACCAATCTTAGTTATAACGATGTTTTTCATAGAATTTTTTTTTTGTTTCCCTGATCTAAAGTATTTCAGTATAAACTATTAAAATTTTTAATTATTTTAATATTTTTATTTTTATTATCATAAAGTAATTTTACGTGATCCGATGTAGTTTCTGTTAATTAGAATAATCATATTACAATCTGTAAGATACCACTTACTGTACGTTTTAAGACTTTTGGCCTGGAAATCCGTTGTTTTTGAGCAAAAAAAAATTACGCGCGTGCAAGTATGTGTTCAGATAATAACTTTTTTTTTTTTTTTTTTTTTTTCATATGTTACAGCCACTATTAATTAATTTTTTTAATAATAAAAAATTTCTTTAGTCTATCATTTACTATTAATGAAAACTTCTTTAATTGATTTTTTTGAAAGGTATTTAATTAATCGACTTAAAATTTTAACCCTATATTATACTTATTGAGTACAATATTGTGTTAAAATATTTTATCAAACTATGTTTGTTCGATACTGTAATTTTTCTATGTAAAAAGAAAAAAAAATATTAAATGCAAATCGGATTTTTTCCCATATAGGCATTAATTAGTAGTCAATACAAATTGCTTTGTTTCAATCAGTAAAAAAAATATAAGTATGCAGTTAATGATTTTCATATTTTTAAATTTTTTAATTTTATAAATATTTTTTTTCGTGCTTTTTATTTCGGTAAATTGACGATTTACTGTTTCTCTGTAATCCACATATGGTGTTATCCATTTTAAATCGAGCAGCGCCATTATGTCACCGTAACATTTGAAATGAAAACTTTACTTAAAAAATAACAGAAATAACATGAATTGATAAGGTACATAAGTCCTCCGCACTAACTGGAATAATATATAATTATCATACCTTCAATTTTTACATCAACTACATACCCAAACGAAATAAATACAATACCTTCTTCGTGCGCCATATGGACTGCAGCATGGGGCCCAAATGCATTAAAACGCATAAATTCCGACCAACTTTTTTCGATTTTCATAACGAAATCGTCTTTAAAAACGACTTAATCCTCGAACACACTTATTTATAGTTCAGACACAACTTATAAAAGTGTTACCCGCTACCTACCCCTTCGCACATGGTTAGCTTCAGCCTTCACCCACCCTAGAAATTGGAAAAGCATATCCTATATACATATTCGATAAAGGCACATTTATATCTCATACAATGACATAAGTAGCCCTGTATATAACAATAATAGCTAACTCGGCTATCGTGCAGTCGGGTTGCTATATATATACTCGCTCGAAAGGTGCAACGCAGTGCATGCACGGAGCGCAGAGAAGAAATAAAGAAACAGGGAGTATAAAGGAGGGAAGAACACTACGTATGGAGGAGGAGGAGGAAAAAAAAGGCGGGCGCTGAATCGCGCCGCATGGCACGCGGCCGGCACGTGGCGATACTCATCTCCCGCCCTCTCGGTGATGCACCGAGTTGAGAGAAAGAGACAGTTGCGAGGAACGCGCAGTGCGCCGTGACGGCACGCGATCATACGTATGTATTATGCATGTACGTATGTATGTATATGTGTGTGTATGTTTTGTGTTATATGTACGGTGGGGATCGTCTTCGAGGTAGGATAAAGCACCCCTTGCATGGATACGCACTTTGGGGTAGATTTTTAATTTTAATTGTCAAGGTAAAAGAAATGGAGAGAGAAAGAGAGAGGGAGAGAGATTAGGAAAGATCGCTAGAAGGGGGTTCGGAAGTGTTATCGCAGGGGAGGATCACTCGACGACGGTTATGGGATGGCCGAGCGATTAATTTTTAGGAATATTTTAGTGGTGCTCATCAGGGGGTTCTCTGGATTGGATACGAAGTCGGGGGGGAGCTAATGTGGCTGGAATTTCCGGAGTTTGAAAATATTTGAGATGGATCTGATAGATAGGCGTGTGTTTGGAATGATGTGCATATAATATATAATCTAAAAGATGGGGAAAAATTAATTAGCGGTTGAGTAAAAGTAGTTAAGATTCGAAATGAAAATTTTTTTGACAACATATTTCTCAACTATGTTCATATTTTATTCATTGTATTTACAATTTTCATGAAAAATATTTACTGACATATTCGTAAAAATTGACAGTTTAAAAATAAACTATATATATTTCCAGTCGATCGTACTTACAAATGTAATTTTCTTTGTAAAAATGACACATACGTATAGAATTTTGGACAGCATGTGTGTACAATAGTACGGGCACGTTTTATGATGTCCAGCTTGGTATCATCTTTGGCTTGAGTTTTTGATAAAAAAAAAAAAAAAAAATAAATAAATTACTCGTCATGTCACAATTTCTATATATACATTTCTTATAATAAATAGTCGCTTAACAATTGATTGTAACAAAAATATTTCTCATATTTATAGAAACCTTGGTTGAGAGTATTGTCATATATTAATCTCATGGTTACATTTGCATTAGCCGCAGGAACTTTTACTATCAAGTCATTCCCTATATGTACGTATAAATATATAAACAGATCGCATTTTCTTATTTCGATAGACTTTTGTATAATCGTAAATACAGGCAGAATAAGATTCTTTACATTTAAGAAAATGATAGGTACATTTTCCGTATATAAAAATAATGTTTTTGCTTGTTAAATGTATTTTTAATTGACGTATCTTACTAATAATTAATTATTAATGTCACTTTGTTGTTTTCATACACATTTTTTAAATGTCTCTCTCCTCTAATGAAAAATTAAACATTATCAAAAAATGGACGGCTATCTTTTCACGCGCATACAAATTGTACAAATAATAAATATATAGATAAATAAATACACAAATGGTCACCAACATCATCAGAAAAAACTTATCCAAAAACCATCTCATCAACACTCTCATCTGTTTTCGTCGTGCTGCTTGAGGAGATCGCAGAGCGCGGCGATGTAGGTCTGCGCCATTTGTAAGGTCTCGAATTTGCTGAGTTTGTGATCGGCGCCAAGGCTCGGTACGACCTCACGGAGCTTGTCAAAGGCGTCGTTGAGGCCGTTCATACGTCGGCGTTCTCGCGCGTTTGCAGCCAGTCGGCGACGCTTCAATACGTTAGGCGACGGGGGTACGTCGCGAGAGCGTCGACGCGAACGACGTGGGCTGACTGATTCCGTTGGCTCTGTTTTCTGGAAGAAGGGGAAATGGCGTTAGTTCGGTTATCTCTAGCTCGGTAGTGAAATGAGTCAGGTAGAAATAACCGAGAGGAAAGATGTAGATGTAATTACTGTAATTTTGAGTAGCTTTTGTACGATCATATGGTTCCGGAGAAGGTGTTTTATTTAACGAAACATGGATAGTACGGTAATGGTAAAGTTTTAATGGTTTTTGAAGGTTGTTAAACAATTTTCAAGTTTTTTATTTTTTATTTTTATCAAATTTTATAAGGTTAAATAGTTAGATATTTTTTAAGATGTGAAAAAAAAGCAAAGAACGTCATTGCGTGCGGGATAACGCCTTTTCGAACGGCTATCCAGATAACGTCTGTTCCAAACGGCTTCCGAGTTAACACCTTTTTATTTCAAAGCTACTATATTATAAAAAAACTATCGGAATCATTAATATCACAACATTCGCTTTCTATGATTAAAGATGTAAATTTATATCTAAATAAAAAAAATTAAAATTGCAATTGCATAGAAAACGAAAACATTTTATGAAAATTGCAGTTAAAATTGTTGGACTACAATTTAAAGTGGTTCTGGCGAATCAGCGAAATCAATAAGTAAGGAAATAGTAAAATAGCCACTAAAAATTTAAAGTTTTATATTGAGATTTTTTTTAAGTAAAGTCACCATGTAAAAAAAAACTAATTTTTACAAATTACAATTTTTAACAAGTTTTTATGGAAAAAAAAAACATTTTTTTCTCGTTCTTTTCATAATAATTGATAATTTTTTCATGAATCCACCTAGATAGTATCCACCTAGTAACCTTACAAAATTTTCTTTTATAATAAAGTATCAAGTCACCAGTGAAGTTCAAATTTAATTTCATAAAAACCGCATAATATATCGCATGCATTTTTGATATTTTTATGTATTATAACAATTCCGTGGTCAATCATAGATACGGTCCAGCGCGTTGGAGCCAGCTTAATCTACTCGAAACCTAACGGATGTTATTAAACTAAATGTCTGCTCTTTTAAAATCAATCGCAATAAATTATACTCTAACCCATTTCTATAACTACTTTAAATAGAATTTTCAATATAACAACTGAATTTTAATTATCTGCCTATAAATGATTGATATTTGTAAGAAATGTACCGGAGTCGAGACATTGCAATCCCAGCAGCTCTCCCCAGTACTATTGAGCGCAGCCTGGTCCTCGGTCATCCGCGGGCTTGCGAGGCTGGCTCCGCGCGCCTGCGCGTCTTGCGGGGGTGTCTCGTAGCAGCGGTGCCAGCTGCCCGACACGGAGCCACTGTAGTCCGAGCTCTCGTCGTAGACGTGCGCGCTCCGCACTGCTGTTTGACAGTAGTCTGGCGAGTAGTGGGTTGTGTCGTATCTGCTAAATTAAGGTTTATTTTGCGGTTTATGTATATTGCCAATTCTCGGATGATACATTTTTTTTGAGTTTTCCAAAATCGTTTTTGTATATTTTATTTAAGATTTTATAATAAAATTGTTTTTAGCTGATCAATCGCGATAATTTTCAATTTTAATGGATTTGAAGAAATATAGGAAAAAAGGGATTGGTTATTTTCACTAACCAATTGGTTACTAGACATACAATAAGGAGATAGTTAGATTAACGAACAAATATTATTCTAGCCAATATACTACAGAACAAGTCCTTTCGGTTGTACTAACTGTCCTTTAACTAATTTAGATGGTTAGAGTATCCAATTTTTTGGTTACTTGAACCAATTGTATTTTTCTGCCAGGGTAAGTCGAAAAACTACTGCTACCAAAATATAGAATTAAGGTTGAGAATACGTTTTGAAAACATTTTTTGGAGCTTCTTAAAGTTTTTGAGGATTTCAGTCGCAATATGGGTCTTATAAGGTTTTCGACTTAGAAATTATTGATTATATAGTATGTAATTTATAAAAAAAAAATTAACACTACAATAATATTATTGCCATACCATAATAATGCTACCACAATGTTATATATCTTGTGTCAATGTTTTTTCTTTTAATCGATCTCTCACGAACGAGTCTAGTAAACGATTTAGGGCGCTATGCAAAATCTTTGAAAGTTTCATTCATTTTCCATACTTTTTATTAAATGCTATACAGTCATTTGATTCTTTTTTCAACCTTAACTATCCTTATGAAAAAAACATTTAAATATTGAGTATTTACACCCAACAGAACCCACTAATATTATATATATTGTCCGAAATTACATTCAATTGACCCTAATTTGGGATACCATGAATGTTTTTTTTTCGTATAAATACTTTATGAAGACAATTCCCACTTTCATATATATAAACTACAAACACAATCCACTATTTTTATTAAAAACAAAATTCTTAACGCACCCCCGCCCCCGCCAAAAACGCAAATTCAACAAGATAATATATGCAACTCTTCCTCTCGCACTTATATACACTCACCTCTGAGGCGTGAGAAGTCCATAGGACGATCTATCGTCATAGCAGCTGTCTGCAACGGCAGCAGCAGCGGCGGCAGAGGCATGCGAATAATCATGTTGACCGGCAGCGGCTGTGGCGGTCAACTCGCTATCGTCCGTGTAATCGCGCGCAAACGGCTTTTCGCACTTGGGCGGTGTGTACGGTGGCGATGAGTATACGACATACGGCCGTGGTGGTGCTCCGTAACCCATAGTCAGCATCGTTGGTGAATTGGTTCGATAGGCACCGTGGTTGTTTGAGATTAAGGCCATTCTGGATTTGTTTTCCTTTTCTTTTTATAAAATTCTCGGTTTACCGTTGAACACTTGAATTTTAGATACCACGTTAAAAAGCCTATTTAAAATTAAATTAAAGCTTTCGTCGATTACTATATTCTATCGGTATCCATCAGCTTCATCCTTAACTCTTAACTCGGACTGCCACCTATTTTATATTTTTCTTGAAGGCACTTAAATCTTGTTATTAACCTGTCTCGAAAAAATTCACTACCAACTGCACTCTTTTAAAAATTTTCAACCGAATATTCATATCGCAAATGAAAAAAAAAAACAAATAAATAAAAAAAAATAAAACCAACAGAGGGATGAAATCCACCGTCAATATTCCGTTACAACAACAGCAGCCCTTGTTGGACGATGCTCTCGGCAGGCTCGCTGCCGAGCGAATGTGGATATGTCTGCGAGAGTTGTGGCGCGTGCCACTCTGCGCACGCCTCTCCCGCTTGTTTCCCTCGTCGACATCTGGTTCCTTCCTTCCTTGCGGCCTCTCTCTCTCTCTCTCTCTCATCCCTTAGATAATGCGCACCTGGTGCGTTCGCTCGCGGCTCGCCCGCTATACACCCTCCTCCCACTTCTCTCTGTGGCCGCGCCGCGCGATCGTATTCATTCAACTCGGACGCGCGCGCGCGAGCCTGGTCATTAGCTCTCTCTCCTTCCCTCTCTCTCTCTCTCTCTCTCTCTCTATCTCTCTCTCTCTCTCTCTCTCTCTCTTTCTC
>JAYJLV010000011.1:22747938-22778851 GCA_036873485.1 Torymus texanus
AATCTAATGAGTCTACAACAACCAATCAAAACAGTCTTATTGTGATGACAGATTTCATCCATCACTTTTTTAAGAGATTTAAAGAACCGAGAAAATAAATTTTAAATAGAATTTCTATTCGATATTTGTAGCCGGAAATTGTAAGATAATTTAAATGTGTACACGCCCAAAGTAATCAACACTTCTCTAATTCATTGGAATAGTACTAATTATTTATATATTATAAACAAACGTAAGGTCTGCGTTTACAAAATGGAAAAAATCATTAATCTGGATTGTAACATGCATTATAAACAGAAAACAACACACTCTATTATAAAAAGTATTAAACAATTATTTATTTCTTTACAAATCTGAGATTAGTTAGTTTTATATCAAAACTGGCTTCTAAATCAACAAACGACACTTGCTATTGTTCAGAACTTTCACTAAGACGCGCGAAAAGTTTTAATACAATATGTTCCGTAACAATGTAACTAATTTAGAACTAGCTCTTGTCATCTATTTGAGTAATCTAGAACTATATGGTAACCCATTGAGTAGAGCAAAATTACACAAAGCAAGACACGATCAAACCATTCAACGTAACATTCTCTAAGCAAGCACATGCAGTATAAGAAAGAAGATTTCGACAAAATAAAAATTATTTCACAACAATTCAAATCCAGACACGTTATTTTCTACTCTATCACGCGATTCTAATAAACCACGCGTCATGAAATTCAAAGCGCATCAACGGTACTTGCGCGAACAGACGTACTGCACGTATCCTTGCGTATACGAATGAAAAATCGAAGCAAGACCTTTACAAGAGGAAGATAGAAAGAGAGTGAGAGAGAGAGAGAGCTCAAGAATCGAATGAAATATTCTGAGGTGGTGCTTACGAGCGTGGAAGACCCTCTCCTCTTCTCTCTCTCCCGTAAAACTTTTCACCCGTTCGCGAGCGTTCCACACGCGGTTGCAAAGCAACTACACATATAGGGACTAGATTCGCTCTCTTGCTCTTTCTCTACACTACAAATGCATGCACGCGAGCATCTCTCTCTCTCTCTCTCTCTCTCACTCCCTCGACGAGAGTTAAGCTCAAGCCCCACACGGGGAAGAGGACTTTGCTCGAAGAGTGAGAGAGAGAGAGAGAGAGAGAAAGAGAGAGTCGAAGTTCAGCCGCGGAATTCGCAAACAATGCAAACATGACGTGGCGCGTGATTTGCTCTTCTCGTAGCTATATATACAACGGAATAGCTTTTCTATTAAAGCGGAAAGCGTAAGTGCATTCGCCCAGGCGCGCGAGCGCGCCGGTGCGGGAAAACGGCGCCAAATTGCATTACACGTGAGTTCTCTACTTGCCACATGTATACATACATATATATTTATGGAAAAAGGAAATAAGCGGCTTTACATTCGCGCCCACGCGCGTAAATCTCTCGTCCGTTCGCAATCCCGTGCTTCATTCAAATGAAAAAGAAAGAAAAAAAAACACTGAACATAAGGTGCTTGCTTCACAGGCTGTGTGTAGTTGTGTGGTGTTACTGTGTGTGTGTATGTGTGTGTATGTGAATATGAAAGAGCATGCAGTTAGGGTATAGCATGCTGCTGCATATATAGATATATATATATATATATATATATATATACACACACACATGCGCATGCGTTTCCCTCCTTCGACGGAAGGAAGCGGGACTTTATATTTCCCTCGTCTGTTGTTCCCCCCTTTTCCTCGTTAAACGTGCGCGGCGCTTTTGCTTGACACAGTGACAAACCAAAAACATCGTAAAACAGTCGAAAAAAGGGAAGGAAATGGTGGTGAGGTGAATGCGGGGGTGAGGTATAAGGGAAGTAGAGGAGAATTGTAGCGTGCGGTGACAAAAAAAGAGAGTTGAAAACAACAGTAGGAAAAGATAGAAAGAGAGAAAGAGAGAGAATGATGTGCGAGAATAGGAAAGAGAAAGAGATAGAGATAGAAAGAGAAAGAGAGAGAGTGAAAATATTTCTCTAGTCAAAAAAGTATTTTTATATGGTGCTCGAGATCTCACGGTCGTTAATTTTGTCGAGACATGCGCGTATATATATATACGTACAGATGTGGCTGGAAAATTATTTTTGCCTGTTTCGCCAACTCGAACCAGACGATAACTTTTTTTCAACAGCCGCACCCGCTATAGATCATATATACGTGCACACGCGCACATACGTTATATAAAAAAGGTATATATACGAGAGATCTCGACGAGCTTTGCTTCTGTAGTATATATACTATTATATATATTAAACCAACAACACAGCGTATATATATATGGTATGACTCGCACACAAAGGGTGTGGAGCACACACTTACCTTGGGGTTGAGGTCGCTACCCTGCTGCATGAGAGTGCCAACGGTGAACCAGAAGCTGTTGGCAAGGGTGAAGTCATTGACCATCTCTGGCAGTGGTATATCCTCGTCGTCGGGGTCGAGGCTGCCCACGTGAACACCCTGTCGTGTCGAGGACACAGATGACGATGGGACACCCCCCCGCCAAGTGGGCCGCAACACATCAACCACAATTACACGAACAGACTTTTTTTCTAGAGCCTCTAGTGTATGTGTATGCGTATGTCTATGTATGTGGAATGTGTGTTCGAGGCAGCTGCGGTATATTTACAAGTGTCGCGTACTACGATACGAACGACTCTATGATAGAAGAGCCATGTTCATGTGTATATACGTGGCTGTATAATAGGGATGCTAAATTTTCGGATGGTTGTGCTGTTTTTTTTTTCGGAAACAAATGGATTGTCAAAAATTTCGAAAACGGTTGTCCCATATGTTTGGGACTATCATAACTCTGATAAGCAAAGCCAACAAGTCGAAATGGAATAAATGTTTCGGATTCCTCGAAATTTTATTGCCTGAATAAACATAGTACTACTACTGCGAGCTTCAATTATTTCTCTTGAATTATTACAAGAGCGCGTTTTACGAAAATTTATTTTAAGCGTGAACAAAGGGCGAGATGTTTGTATACTAAAATTTCCTGTGAATAATGCTTTATAAATTTAGATTAAAACGTGATTTTAGGAATAAGACAGTTCTTTTTAATTATCACTTTGACTTTAGATTTTTATAACTATATTAAGAAACGTTTTAATTAGTCTTATAAAAGGGTTCCATTAAAAGGAAAATTGATTGGCGCTGAAAAAGAAAGCACTTGCAAATAGGAATTGATTGTTTAATTAATTGTCTCATATCCAAACATTTTAATTCCACATTTAATGAAATATTTCATTAACTCTATTCCGAAACCTTTTCTCAGTATACGCTGTATAAATTTTGCACTAAACAGATTTTTGTTGCTATTATCTAGAATAAATTATGGAGATCATCGCAAGAGCTACGATGTTACAATAACAACCTTTACTTAAAATTTAATAAGTTACAAGATCTCGATCTAATTAGTAAAATAACGTATAAAATCAATATCAAATATATTATAAAAATTGAAGCTTTCAATAGTATAATAAATAATCCAGCCTTATATTCTACAAAACCGCTGTAAATACCTCTTGACAAGCCAAAGAATTTTACGATCCATGCCCAACCATCCGTAAAAGTAAGCAGCCACCTTTACAACTGCACCGGCAAAATCAGCCAGATCGTCATCAACGCTTGACGGGAGCCTACCTGCAGGGGGCACTTGCAGCTGGGACATGGTGCTGGCTCAGCCCATTCGTACGGTGAGAATCGTGCCACTAGCCAGATCGTCAACGACACCAGCACATATGCTGCCAGCATGAACAGCCAAATCTCCACGGCCAGTGGATTCATGAACGAGAAGAGCCGGTTCGGCATGCGACCCGACACCTGCGACAGCTATGCGGTAACAACAAATATCGACAACAACTCCTATACGCGCGAATTATTTCGTGAAATTTTCGGTGACTCGTAGGTACATGTATAAAGTCCGGGAACTGTTATATGTGAGGGCTATGGACGATTTGAATAACAAACGCTGTGTGATTGACGTTGTAGTGGTTTAATGTCGCGAAGGTTGGCTTTATTCGTTTTTCGGCTGATTTTCGAGCTGATTGATCGAATCAAGATATTTTTATCATCATGGTTAACGTGGTAGTTGGTGAAAATATTTTTATGAATAAAGTAAGCAAGTGGTTAAAATCAGTATGATTGTTTTCATTAAAAATTATTGATAAGTGTGGGCAATGCCATTAATATTTATGATATTTATGGTGTATTACTTATGTATTATATAAAAATCATTAACCCAAAAAAATTAATTGATATACATATGGATTTTATGAAAAATCGATGGATCATAAATTCTATGAAGAATATTGAATGTATTTTATTAGTTATTATGAAGAATTATGCTATGGCCAGACGTAACATGAAAAAATTTAATTTGCAGATAAAACCATGTCTGATTAACAACATTTTATTACGTGTTTCATAAAAGCATTTTCACCAGAAATGCATTAAAGGAACATTTTTTTTATCAGCGTTCTTTAAGTCCCTTAGTTTAAAAAAAAAAGATGCTTTGGCACCCGATTTTTGTCGTGTAGCTTAAAGTTTCTAAAGAAAAATTGATAGAGACTGCAATCCCCTAAAAGGCTTCCGAATATGATCTGTAACATACTCGTTTGTTTGTCTCAGTGAATTTCTGAAATATGATGGATTGCCATGATGCATTTCCACCGGAGACGCGACTCTTGCTATTAAAGTGCTCTATCTTACTCGTGACGTGAATTTCTTTCTCGAAATGATCTTACAGATTAGTTATATTTTGCAATGTGCAATGCCATCTGTCGTGTATACTGTCGAGAAACATTTTCAAAATTGATTCTCTTAATACATATATTCATTCGCAAAAAGTATACTTTTAATAAATAGCTTAACGGAAGCATAAAGCCGAAGTTTATATTACGACGGTGGGAAATAAGCGCGACTTGTCGAGATGAAAAAGTTCGGTTGATGGTATTGGAGCGATTATACTAAAACCTAATGGCCTTTCCCATTTCCTTCGTGTTACGAATATACACTTATATTACGAGATATATATTTTTATCCTTTATTTCAACCCTAAATTTTCGAACGCCTGTAATTTCATACATATATTCCTACCCACATTTATCTTATACATATATATATATATATATTATACACTCAGATTTAACGAAATTCAATACGATAGTGCATCCTATTATCATGTTAAAATTCGACGTTCAACTCAACCCCTCGGTTCTTTTCAGCCTCCTCACATTGCACGAGTATAGCTTTCAATTAGACTCTCGCCGGCGAACATGGAAAAATAGATTTTCCTCTGGTTCTCGCTCACATACACCCTCTACAGACACACATACGTACACCCAAACCTATAAGAATCCATTCTTAGCTCGGCTGAAATCTGCTGAACGCAGCCGAGATTACTTTCGTAGCAACAAGATCATTCCGTGTCTGGGGTTTTTTTCGCATCTGCAATAAGAATCTACCCAAGGAAAAGAGAGAATCGATTTTCCGGGGATCGCCGCGCTTACATAAGCAAGGAATATATATATATATACACTATAGAGGAAAAAGCTAGGAAAGAAATAGGCTCGAATATATATATATATATATATACATCCCCCCCATGCTGTCATGCTCCTCATTCTCCTCCTGCTTGTCCACCTAAATACCTTGGGATTGAGGCCGCTACCCTGTCGAAGGAACGTGCCCGTAATGAACCAGAAGCTGTTGCTGATGGTGAACTGGTTCTCCACTACGTCTGTCTCACCAAGGCATGGATGTGGATTGTTCCATTCGTAAGGTGAGAATCGCGCCATGACGAAGAGGGTGAAACTGACGAGCATGTAGGCTGCTAGGACGTAGAGCCAAATCTCCACAGCTAGGGGATTCATGAAGGAGAAGAGCCGGGTTGGCTGGCTGGACGGTACCTAAATTACGGTACGCTACGATTTTAATTAAAACGGCCCACAGTGGTGGGATAAGCCCGAGGTGTCGCACGTGCTCCAAGGCAGTGAGCGCGAGGTGCTTAAGGTCTTATATGATGTGTATATAATGTATTATATAAGGGTGAGAATTAGAGAGAGAGAGAGGGAGAGAGAGCCATCGTCATGCATTTACAGGGATGAGGGGTTTAATGGGGTATTGGTCTATGAAGGTATGTATGTATATATGGGGGCATGCTTTATTGTCATGCTTCCGATCCGTTGTTAGCTGGTGAGTGGAAGTTGGTGATTTTTCGCTTTCTAAGCCGTATGTAAGGGGATGCTGGAGCCGATTAAGAATTTAAATCCGATTCTCATACCCCCGGTCAATGGGTTGAAACATTATAAAATTCAATGTTGAAATAAACCTCCAATTGGCTCTCACATCCTCTTAAGTAGAAAAGACCGGCTACAGTAAGACTCGCACATATAATCAAACATACGTATACAAAAGAACTAAAATTATTTCCCATTTTCCAGTACACCGTGGAAAACAAACTATCAAAAAAAACCAAACTTTTTCCACACCTCGGAACCCAAATCGAAGAGTAAATTTAACGACTATCCCGTAACCATAGCGCAGACACGTGCAAATGTTTACGGCTAAGCCGTTTTCATCGGCGCGGCAGCTCAGAGTATAAACACGGACAAAAAAAAAAGACATTGCTCTATCCGCGTGGCAACTATAGTGCGTGCACATTCACGCTCTCTTTTTCTCCATCCACAGCGTTAAATCATCGTTTTTGTAGAAACATAGAGGGACAGAGAGAATAGAGAGACAAGCAGATACATACACAGCTCGCGCGTCACTCTATACAAACGGGCCGCAGTTAATGATTCTTTTCCTTTTTCACCTCGCAGGTATACGCGCCAGCTGTGTATGCAAGAGTCGATTTGAAAGCCACTATATGATACCTGTCTATATATATATATATATATATATATATATATAAACGTGCATATGCGGCAACCACGCGAGACGTCGAACTCACCTTAAATAGAATTCCGATGCCGAGGTTCATGAACGGCTTCGTGAAGTCTATTACGCTCTCGCGCGCGTAGTTTATCGTCATCGAGGCCACGGCCAGATCGGCCCTCTAGAACATAAGAGCGGAAAAGAGAAGATGAAGTTTATAGAGCTCTGCAGTTGTGAAATTATGAATGTGTGTGTGTGGTGTGTGTGTGTCTCGTTAAAAATAATTATGAGATGCTGGCATCGATCTCAAGGATAATTACGATGTACGCTAGTGCTCATTAGCTCATTGAGAGTGGAGGAGAGTAAAGTCAAAAAATTTTTCACTTGATGAAGACAAAATGAAAAGGGATGTAACGGTGACGGGAGATAATGCTGGTCACCACCTTATTCTGGTCAGGGATTTTGTAGAGAGCTCTGAAATTTTAAATTACTCGTGGTTTTGGTTATATTTAAGTATTTAAGAGTAACGTTAATTTTATAATAGTAATCTTGACTAAATTATGGTATTATATTGCATTATAATAATACAATAATAACGGTATTGCATTTCATAGGGATTATAGCAAATTTTCCAGAATTCTCTTTTTATTATAAAAATCTAAATTTATATATCATGCCAATAGATTGAGTGGCATGCCTATCTTTATTACTCCGGCTTATTTTAAATAAGGTAACATCGGATAATATCTCGTTCTCTGGATGCATAAAAAAAAAGAAATAATTGTAAGAAGAGCTTTAAAGTATACTAGATACACTAATAAGAACAAAATTAAGAAGAACTTTGAAGGATGCATAAGTGCAAAATGTGCATTTTAACTAAAGTAGGTAATATGTTGCGTAAATGGACCAATATATTTGGAACATTACAAATTAACTAAGAAACTGTAAAAATAAATAATTTTAAATATAAAAATACTTTTTTGACGATTCAATCGCACAAATAATAACTAAATATAAAATAAATAAAGATATTTGTCATTATAAATTATTATATACAAGGGATTCACGTAAACTAAACCAAAAAAATTCCTTTTGATCATATTTTCATCATTATTCATGAACACGATCTTGACAAATTTGACACTTTTCGTATTACCTCAAATTACCTCAATATAAATTTTTTTGCGTGTTTACTACAACGTCATATTATAATACACATAATGACTACGTAGTGTACATAGAAATTTTAATAAGAGGTGAAAAATATTTAATTTCAATTCGGTACCGCAACAATAGTACATTTTGCAACAAGGGAAGAAAATGGACTATTTCAAGCGTGGGTGAGGTCGTCAATATTAGACGAATTCAAGAGCGCCGAAAGCGTGCAAAATAGAAACAGGTGCTGAAAACACATCACCCGGGTCTGAATATATTTTTATAACGAGAACAACATAGAGCCTTTTTATTCGTGAAAGTTGAGTAGATTATTGACATTTCCAACTGCACACAACCTAATTATTAAATATCTCTAGCGGTAAATAATATTACCTTTAATTATTCGAAGGACGCTCAAAATGTATGATTTTTATTCAACGTACAGGAATAGAAAAACCTCTTATTAGATGCTCATATTGAGAAAATATATAATTCCACTTTTGGTATTTTGCCGATGTATTTTTTTTAAATATCAGTAGAAGGTTATCACTTTTTATTAATAATGCTGTAAAATTCTTTGCTCTTATTCAATTTCAATACAGGAAATATTATATTCCATTAGAAAGCAAATATTATAAATATAAAGTCACCATGCTAATGAGGATAATACTCAGATATTGCAGAAGTTATCTTAGCGAAGCGCGTGCAAGGTCCTATCATAGAAAAGCATGTAAGGAGGTCTCATCTCTTTGTTATAAAAAATATGTGATTACACCTTTTGTTACATGCTCATATGACATAAAACTTTTTCACATCCCAAGATAGAACCTTTTTCTTCCTATTCAGCTAATTAGACTAATTAAGTATTATTTTACATCCCAATTTGCTGCACAGAATATTTCATACTTTTTGTAATATATTTGAGTGAAGTTACTTTCCGGAGAAATAATATTTATTAAGTTCCATTTTAGGAATAGATTTTCTGAAGATGCATAAGAAAATTGAGGGGAGTATCAAAGTAATCCCGGTAGTTCATCTCAGAGCGTCAATATACAGTATTATAGAAACATAAGTATACGAGTTTTTGGATCAAATGAACATCTTTTCTAATTGTATTATTATCATGACTCAATAAATGTTTGAAACTTATAGGCAGCAAATGAAAACGAGCTTCCTTCATAAAAGTCAATCGTAGGACAACCCGTAGGAATTCTCCCATCGCGATACACTCATCCCTTGAGAGACAGACCTAACGTTCTTCCATACCACCCTGACAATATCGAGTGTCGACTCTTCTCCCTCACTGGTTCGCGCAATTTATCTATAAAGAGGCTCAGCTCGTCCTCCCCCTCCCCCTCACCCTCCGTTCTCCTTCTCATCCTCCTTCTTCTTCAATCGTCCGTAATGCAGGAGCGCGAGCGACAGCGTTAGCTCGCCACGAAGCGAGTGCGGGGCTCCTCTCGAGGCTGATTCGTCTGCGCCACTTGACGAACTTCCTCCTCTTCTTTCCGCCCGACGGCTGCAGAGGCAAGCCTCGAGTGGGGCCGCGACGAGTGGAGAGAGGACGAGGCTTATCGCCTCTCTCTCTCTCCCTCTCTCTATCTCTCTATCTATCTCTATCTCGTCCGTTCTATCTCTCTGTTCGCGAGAGCGTCGTATCGGCGATGGGAAAAAAGGACGAGTGTTCGACCCCTTCTCTCTTCTCCTCTACCTCTATAGCAATAAACCACCCGGGCGACAATTCGCGAGAACACAAGGTATAACGAGACATGCGCTCGTGTGTGTATGGATGTGCGCGCGCTTTGGTTCGATGATCCTTTCCTCGCCGTGTGTGAAAGGTAGATAGACGATGCGTAGTGTTGGTTTACAAAAGGTGAAAGTATTTCCGATTTCTTATTTTTTTTCGTTTTTTTTTTTATTATTTTACGATGTGGAATGAAAAGAAATGTTAGAATTATATTGACGGAAGAGTGTTCTATTGTATGGTTCTAACTGTTGTAATGACTTTAAGGGCATGTGATTATATATTTTGAAACGTTTTATGTAAAATACTAATATAATCTTTAAAAACATCTGGTAATGCATTTTATACGTACGGAGGGTGAGACAAAATAATTTTTTTTAACATAAATTTACGAGAATAAAATAGTGAAATAAAACCGTGGCGTCAGTAAGATAGAAATCGTGTTTATACTGACTTTTGAACATGAAAATCGTATAGAACAGTATATAGTTTTGTGTAAGCACAAAATGTAAGGTATGCACGATTTTATCAAAGAAATGTTTAGAAATCAAATAAGGCCAAACATCTTATGATTATTTTAATATGAAATGTACATTTTAAAGTTGTATTATAGAAGCATGCATATTCAAATATTATCCAATTTAAGTCGATATGAGGCCCCAGAATTTATTCAATTTAATTTTGAATTAAAAGAAGAAAATAATAACGCATTGCAGTTCTTTACTGAATCAATACCCTGTTGAAGAGATATTTTCTCAAAATTGTAAACTAAATGAAAAAAATGGTCCCCTAAAATAGTTAATAACGATGAGGTATATAGTATGACTTAAATTAATTACCACATATCAGTAGTTTGACACAAATTTAAAATTATATTGTCCAAGTACTGTTTTTAAATGATATCAGACTCTAGAGACATTATGCAGATTTTATAAATTTACATGTTTAATGTAAAAATGGTTTTTAACTATTTCTATTTTTGTATAAATAAATAAATTTTTTTATTATAACTCCATCTTTATTTACAATCTATCTGAATGTGACAATAAGTAAATAACATGTTGCAATATTTCACCATCAATCAATACATCATTAAAAGCTATTTCAAAAGAGAAACTATCTATATATTACATATTTAAATTACATTTTTTTAAGCTTATGGGTCTGTATGACGTGACGAATTCTGCTTCTTTGCCGGGTTTCGGAATATGTAGGATTTGAGCTACCTTCCATTGTGAAGGAAAATAGCGTAGACGTATGATAGAATTTATTAAGATTGTTACAAATCTAATCACTTTTGCTGGTAATTCTTTAAGCATCTTTCCATTAATACTATCATATCCAGGCAATTTTTTCGTTTTTAGATTCTTGATTATGTTTCTTACTTCTTTGATTTTTATATTGTCTAACGAGTTATTTTCTGTGTTATTTGTCTGTGTGTTAGTGAGTATACTGCGTTCCTCTTCAGCAGATGCTGTGCGAGGTGGAGATTCGAAGACACTTTGCAAGTGTTCCGCAAAGGTAATGGATTTTTCCGAATCTTTTCTTGCCCAACTATCATCTTTTCATCTTATTGGTGAGATGAATTGTTTCGGCTGATTTATTTTCTTTGTGGCTTTCCATAGGGAATAGTCTGTGTTTTCTATGTTGCTTAAATTTTCCAGATAATTCTGTATGCCGTTATTTTTGTCCACTGAAATACACTTTTTGATGATATCTTTTATTGCTTTATTTAACTTATTCTTGTTTTGCTTCGTTCTATTATTTTGCCAAATTTTTCGCAGTTTTCGTTTTGCTACAATTTTTTTCCTGAATATTATGTGGTGCGTTTATTTTCCTGTCCATTTGTTGTTTTGGGGTGGGTGTAGCTATTTCTAATGCTTCATGGCTTTTTATATGCAATTCTTCTATTGCATTTTCAATATCTTCTGGGTTTTTTAGCGGTATATTACACGTGATTTTGTTATTTAAGCTTTCCCTGTACATATCCCAATTAGTTGTTTTGTTATATGGGAAACCGTTTGTTTGTTTACTTTTACCTGGGAATCTATATTGATTAAAATTGGCGAATGATCTAAACTTAAATCGAAGCAAGATTCGGCAGTAATGTGATTGCAAAGTCGGTTAAATAAGGTAACTTGAATTTTTCCGAAGGCCAGTAAGTAGGTTCGCCTGTAGAGATTGTCCTGAGATTTTTCGCTTGTAATGCCCGATATAGCTGTCGACCTTTAGGATTTGGGTTTATCAATCTTGATCTCCACCATGAATGTTTTGCATTGTAATCTCCACCTGCTAAGAAACAATTTCCCAACTTTCAAAGAATTCAGAAAATTTTTCTTGACTAATTTGGAATTTCGATGGGCATTTCATCAGTTGGACCATCATTTTTTCCATGTGATTGTTATTATCCATAATTAAGTTCTCTTGCTCCTGGGTTTGTTTTGATTTCTCCTGTGTAGTGATTACATTCTCATTTACTGCTTGAGCAAAAGTGACGTTGAGTCTAATTTGATGTATAATTGAATTTGGATAGATGCGTTTTGGTCGTAGCGTGGGAAATAATTTTTGTTGTAGTTGCTTTCTTACTATACATCCGTTATAGCTAGCTGGGTGGTTTACATCGCCGTTGTCGCATTTAACTTCCCAGATTTTTTCTTTTTTTTGACAATTCGTTGTGAGATGTTTTTCTACACACTTTACACGTACAGGGGTTTAAAAGCAGTAATTCTTGGTGTGTCCATATTCTTGGCATTTCATACATTGCGGGATATCTCTTTTTTTCTAGGTGGTTCAAAACTTACTATTAGGTTTAGAAGTTTATTGATTTCAAAGATACTTTTATTATTTCCGTTTGCTTCTAGTTTAAAAAAGAATAATGGAAATGGTTTCTACGTTATTATTTGCTTTATGTTTGTAATTCGAATTACTTTGTTTTGAAATTTTTCAATTACAGTTTTTAATTCGTTTATATCAACAGACAAGTGCATATTTCGCAGTACAACTTTATATCCTTTATCTCGTTTCTTTTGGTACGTGTAGAATTCGATGTTTTTCTTTTTAGTTCATCTATAATTGGTTTGTATTTCGACTTCGTATTTTGTATTTTGACTTCGTTGTTAGAAAGAACTTTAAAATATATTCATTATCAGCAATATTATCTAAAAGTGTTTTAACGGGCAAATATTTCCGACGCCGCTCACGTAGATAGATGGTGATTTTTGTGATTTAAATGTGTTCGGTGTATTTTCGTTTCTACTATTTTTCATGTTTTTATCCTCGTCTGTTTGTTGTTTACTTTCAACTGCATGAAATGGAATTTCTTGTACTAATTGGACTTCCTAGCCAGTAATCTTTTATGTATGTTTGTCGTTTTTTTACTATTGTATTTTCATTTGGACTAACCCTGACTCTTTTTCTGTTTACTTGTCTATCTGTTTAGATTTGTTTGGTGTTGAAATGTCTTCGTTTTGCACGTTGTGCATCGTTTCTGAAGAATTGGCCATTGTTGGCCGAATTTGTTTATTAACACGCACTCACTGATTAATGTTATTATGTTGCAGTTGGTAGAGTTTTGCTTAGATACTAATTTATTGAATTTTAAGATTCTGCGATCACTTATTATAAACACATTGTTCTTATTTATAACGCAATTATTAGCAAACGTAAACACGTCTTCCCTCAATGACGGATGCCACGAGACTCGAAATAAATTAATAATGTATGAATTAATGATGAGATTAAACATTTTCGATTAATTTCGTTCATTGAGTTTTAAAAATACTGTTTATAATACTTCTCAAAACAGTGTATTTCCGTCAATGTACGATTTAACATTAAAAAAAGAGGAACGGATCAAATGTGCTGCGTACTACCATGGGGATTAGCGAGGAATAATTTTTTAAGTACCTTAAAACTCAATGCCTTTAATCTTTAACGACTTTCCTTGTACACCGATTTGTATTATTGCTCATTAGTCTGGTTTAATAATTCTGATCGTATTTTGCAAGAAATAATGAGACGCATCGTTACTTCCACTACACCTACCACGCGTACCCCACGTAATTCTTCATTGAATATTACATTACATTAGAAATAACATAACGTTTCGGTTCACATATTCAACAGTCCAATAAAAAATTAACGTTTAACGTTGCTCGATTAAAAAATAAAATCGCGCGCGCGTTCCAATAAATCCGATTATCCGTCATCAACAGGCGCGCCACTCTGTATACGTAAAATATATATCATTACAGTGTGACTTCGTTATCCAGCCGAGCTGCTGATGAATTTTACGCAATTTTCATAACTCGATCCCTCCAGTACGTATATTGTATTAACCCTTGGCATCCCCTACATCGTGCACGTGAAAAATATTCGCTACGTCAATTTGCTTTTTCGCGCGCATTGTTGTCTCGCTGCTGCTGCTGGCGCGTGTTATAGAAATGCTTTTTGCGGTGAACGATTTCACGGGTGAAAAGCTGTTATATAGGAGAAAAATATTACATTTTTAAAAGCTGCTGATGAGAACGAAAGAGAATGAGAGAGAGAGAGCGCGTGTTCCGGCCGTTATCGTAATCGGCCTTATTATTATTAATCGATTGGACTCGCTTCAACTCTCGTAATGATCTGAGCGACTGGAAATTCAACCGGTCGCGCGCATTTTGCATCCGGCATTTTAACGACGTTACGCGCGCGGATCGTTAAAATCGACATTTTTTTCAGCAGCGCGTTCGATATATAGGACATGCGCGTGCGCTCATATTTTTCAATTCGTCGCTCTCATTTGTTGGGTTAATTTTCAATTTTTCGTCGATCAGGACGGTTTTGAAGCATCGATGGTTCGATGAATGAAGTTTGCTCTCGGTTATAAGGGTCGATTCGAATTACTTCAAGCTAGACTATTTGTGTTCGTTTTCCTCGTTTTAATGGAGTGCGGATGGCTATAATGTATATATGTATATATATGAGCTACAGATTGAAGTTGGACTTTTCTCAAAGTAAAATTTATAATATTGAACGGGAAGAAAGATATATTAAAAACTTATTTTCTGATATTCCATTCCAGAATCGCATTTTTCATTACCACCGTATTATTTGACATTGGCTAGACCAGAAATCCAATCACACTCAATGGGATTTTCCGGTTTAGACTATGTTTACTTTTCTCACGTAGAAAACTTGTCTTTGGAAGATGTTTGGGAAAAGTTTTGTATGGTTTAGATTTGGCAAAACGAATACAATGATACATTGCCAATACGATCTGATAAAACGGCTTTGAAAAGTTTAGCAAAACTTTTTCCAAATTTTTCTTCGATTCGTCGTCGCGTTGTATATAGCTTGCACACGAATAAACGATATTCTATTTCTTTCTCGATTTTCCAAATTCAAAGTCATCATTTTATAGAGTATTTAAACTTCATAGCTGCCTCACCATTTAAAATCCTCCCTATAAAATTTCCTCACGATAAATTGATAAGAATAAACGAAATTCCCCTTCTCGACCTAAAAAAAATCGCCATCACGCGGCAATACCACGTAAGTACATTCCATCACTTCCTTCAGAAATGTATCTTCGTCAGCAGCACAAAAACGTAATTCATCGCACCGCGTGAATCCCATAAAACGATAAGCGGCAAGAAGGCGCACCCGAAAAAGTGAGTTCCCATGTCAAACCGCAGTCGTGGCAGTTCCATCCTTCTCACCCTCCCTAAGAATCCTTCCTACGTGTGGCCTCATTCAAATTCCGCAAAAACGACCGATATAAAAGGACGCCGCGTACCCACACTCGCACGTATATATATACCTAAAAATCTCTCACACACACGCGTGGTTATAAAAAGCGTACACACGCGTGCCTCCATGCGTTCTCTCTCTCTCTCTGTGGTATTTTAAATTTAAATATCTCTCGCTAAAGGGTAAGAAAACCTCGGGGAAAGAACGAGGTGAAGAAGAAGGGAGGAGAAAGAGTATAGTCGCAGACGATGGCTCGGCGCACCTGAATGCGGATAAGGCGCACCCGGACGGTGAGGTGCTTTTGTTCGAGAAGGTCCCGTCGACGCTCGGGGAAAAATTTCACTCGGCAGAATTATTAAGTTCGCGGAAGCCGAAGAGAGATAGAGAAAGAGGGAGAGAGAGAGAGGGAGAGAAAGAGAGTGAGAGTCGCGTAAGCTGCGCTTGAAAAGAGCGCCGCAGCGCGGCTTGACCCTTTCACGGGCCGCCTGGCGCTTTGATATGCTCGAGGTGTAGTAGAGAGGGCGGAATCCTTTTGCTGGAATATGTATCCAATTTATGCGGTGAGTGAAAGTTTGATAAGCGAAGGAATAAATTTTCTGTGACTCTTTGGATTAGTTTTTTTTAATAATTCTTAAAATAGGGTAGATGTGGTTGTGTATGAAGATAACGAAATGAATGACGTACGTATTTGACGTAATATTTCCATGCTATTGTTCTCTTTTATGATTTGTTACTTGTACCACTAAAAACGAGTTTCTATTTTTTTTTTTTTTATTATGTGAAAAGGAGAATTGACTTATACAGACGCATATTTTTAAATGAAGATAAATATACGTATTCTAATGACTCGCATCAAAATGTACATTTATCAAGACTAGAATAATAATTTTAAAATTTCTATTTAAGAAAAAGTAGTTTGTTAATGATCCTATTTAAAAAAAAAGAAAAATCCAATATTTGTATAGCTTTCGTAGGTACGCAAATAGTAGTTCCTCTAACACGTAGCAAACGGTTCTTTATGCTCGGTTCTCACAGGATTCATAAATGATTCGTCGACTACGTATCATTAGGCTACTCCTTAAAAAATCATCAAAAGTGGAGGCTCCGAAGAGGAACTGAGAACACGCGCATTACTGTTGCCGCTGTCGTTTTTGTTGAATTTTTAAATTCGCGAAATTCAAGGCCATGGTGATTATTTATAGAAAGTGTCCACGTGCTGAGCGCGCGTCTTATTAATATACTCAACGCATAAATTTCAACTATCCCAGTTGATACTTCGGGCTCTACCTTGACATTAATGTTACGAACTAAGCTAGCTACGAATAGCTCGAGGCGATGGAGAAAAAGTCTCCATATACTAGTAGTTTTTTATTTCTTTTTGTACAACTACGCGAAACTTTGCCGATGAACGGCTGCGAAGTGATAAGTGCTGAAACTCTGTTCCTCTCTCTTTACCATTCAACGGTTTGAAAGAGAGAGAGAGAGAAAAAAAAAACAGGATTCACGTTTACATTGAAATTCAAAATATGAATGCTATATTCGTCGAGTCGTTAATAACACAATAAACGATTTTAAAACAATGAGGAGCGGTAAAACTATAAATTTGAAATCATACACACGCGCGACAGGAGCCATCAAACCATTAATCGTGCTCTTTCCACCCTGTGATTTATTCGAATTATCAATAGGCTCGATAAAGGAAAAAGGGAATAGTGGGGGGAAGAGGAACCACTCAATGACCTTTTACACGATAATAATAATTCACGTTTTATCTGGTGTACGCGTACGCGCAATTCACAAGTGTTTCGTCCTCGTACTTTAATAACTCACATACATACTCCAGCAACTCATGCTCACCCCCAGTTCGCATTTAATTAAAAAAAGGTCCAAAAGTTACATATACGCTAGGGGGTCGAAGCAAGTGGGTTTTTAAAAATGAATGGAAAAATTCAATTAAGCTCGTTTGCCCAGAGATAGACTGGGACTAAAAAAGTATATATATATATATATATATATGCGAAAGAGAGAGAGAGAGAGATTAGCTCTTTGCCGTCGAGAGAGAGAGAGTTGCGTCTGAATAATCCAACGCGTTCGCTCGCTTGCGAGTTCTTAATAAACGCCGCGCGCTACGGGAGAGAAGGTTTTTTGCATTGCAAACTAGCGGCCGCGGGCATTTGTAAACCAAGCCTATGAATCCTGTCCTCCCACGCGAAACTCTAATAACTCGGAAAACGCTTTAATTATGGATCTTGGCTTTACGCTAGACGCTTGAGTTCCTGTATATAGCAAGGCGCTAATGGTCGATTTAACTTGTCGCAACTTTCGGGTTAATTGTTTGCTGGCAGCGCGCGACGTCGACTTCCAAGAGAAGTGCGCGAGCGTCAACGCGTGAGAAATCCTTATTGCGGCGAATGGAGATTGTTTCAGCCGCAAGCGTTGAGTTTACTTTCGGGGAGGCGCTCGTGCGTATTATAACGGCTTGGGAAATACATGTAGTTTGGGGATTGTAACGATAGGGTATTTCAAAGCTAAAATATTGTAGCATTTTTAACGTCCTTTCAATTCAGGTTTTCGGTTCGTGTCTTCGTTGCAAAAAAAAATATGGCTGTGATAAATAAGAAGTAATTATAAAGAATGTTGTGATTAACGGTCGAGTCGTACCACACATGGCAAAAGTTTTTGATCTCATGGACAAAAAACTAAACGCCGGCTAGGCGTCTGTCTTCGAGCAGGTATAGTTTCGGTCTCACTGCGCTGTTTTGCATGCGAAATTGATTGGGCCACTTATATTTGGCAGCGTACAGTAATTATTAAGTGTTATGTAATACAGCTGCTAATCTAAAATAATGGTACCTTGGAATAGAAAGGAAAATCGTTAAAGTTTTTTGGTTTGCTAAAGCGACTTTTGGAAGGAACAGAAAGTTGGTATTTTTTTATTGAAAATAACGTTCATCAACGTAGCTATTTGTAGAGTAAGAAAAAAGGTTTTAAATTCATTCAAAAGTGGTTTTCTTTATTATATTTTTTCTAAGAATGAATTAATGGATATTTTACATAATAAATTTGTCAATTTATTTTATCGATTAAAATATAATACTTTTTTCCTTTAAATCAATAAGTACTGAATAATTATATGAAAAAACAAACCTCCACGTAAAAATTTTAACATTGTACAATCAGGGCGGAAGGTCAATTTTTTTTCAGTGAGAATGATGATAGCACACGAGTGCTTAAAACATCATCCAAGTTTGAAAAAAGTACCAACTTCAACACACTAACAAGAATAGAAAAAATAATTAATTATCTAATTGATCTGGGCATTTTCTTATTTTATCTTTTTATCAACTTTTGAGATATTTTTTCTATAAGTTATCCGTAAAGTATCATTGTGACACAATTTCGAATAGATATTATTATTAGCGCCAAGTGGTTTAATCCGAAAAATATTTGTCTTTTGGCTGCTCAAAGATACTTGAAACTTTCAAATTTCTATCTGAGAAAATAATGGTTATTTTAACTGCTCTGCATCAGTTAACTCAACTGATTTATAAACGTACGCTTAAATAATATAAAAAAGAGTAAGGCAATATTTATTTGTAGTTAAAATAATATTATATTTAAAATATTGCCTTCTGTACGATTGAAAGTTAAAATTCTATTGAAAAAAGTCAAATCTTCTTTTTAAAAAAGAGATTTTTTAATTCTATTTGTTTTCGTTGGTTTTAAAATTGATTCAAGACATATATAATATTAATTTTAATTAAAAAAAGTTTTGTTTCTACTATAAGAAAATTCCATTAATTTTTCAGCCTTTGACTTCATGTTCAAAATGTATTTTATCTTTAATATTGATACTCAGTATTTTTACAAAATACTTATACATTTTCATTGATAAAAACATATGTTTACCACGTAATAGAAAAAAATCAGTATCATCTCTATCTTCATTATATGTGAATTTAAGTATGCTGCTATTAGATGAACAAGTTTCTTCTCAAAGTGATAGTGAATAAGAATATACATAACAGTATTTTTAATATTTTATATAAATTAACAATTTATGTTCAATCCTTTTCGATTAGTATATTCTTTTACTAATTAAATAAGTGCATTTGGCTTTTCGCGCTATTAAAAAAACTACTAATTTTTTAGTAGTATTCGACTAATTGTAGTAGTGCAAATTGTTACTATTTCAATTAGTACATGTAGTTCACTATTTCAATTAGTGAATATCCACTACAATTCACAATGGAGCAATTTTAACTATTTAAATTAGTGCATATTCACTAATTATTAGTGAATTTTTAGTAATTCAACTTTAGAGAGTAGGATTAATCATTTATTTTTTCCATATAGGAATTTAAATTTTGAAAGCTACCTTAACGAAACTAATTTTAATTATTCATTGATACGCGGAAACGAAGCTGAATCAATTTGAAAGTTTCATTGTGGTGGAACTAACTGGAAAACCAATCATAAAAAAATTAAATAAATACACGAACCCTTAAATCTTCTCAACAGATCCAAACCATCCCAATAACCCTCCCATATATACACGCATTTAGAGTCAAATCGAGCATTGCACACCCTGGTAGAAAATTAACTACATTTAATAGTTGATGTGTTAATCAAATGAAAAATTAAAAAAAAAATTATTTACTAAAAGTATTATTTATAAGTAAATACCAATTTTGTCAAATTTAAATTCCAAAATTTAACTTTTTTACCAGGGCAAAGGAGCCAATTAACGATTCTACGAACCCAAAGAGATCCCTTATAAACATTTAACGAATTTCTCGCAATCGATAATCAAACAAAACGACCACATACCTTATATGTTTTTAATATCCGTGTGTACATGCGCTTCAGAGAAAAGCGCTTCGGAGAGGAAAAACACACCAATACTTGATCAAAGCAAAGTCAAGAGAGGATGGAATAAAACCGCCACTCATCCGATGATTTTTCTCAGATATAAATCGAGAATAAATACAATACGACTCACCTTTTCCATAAGCTCGCGTACGATGCCATTCCATTCTTTGGTGTCGGGGTCGTAGACACCGTACATGTGGTCGGGTACGAGGCGTATGGCGTACTGGAAGCCAACCTGGCCCGCTATCCACTTGAGCAAGTCGATGCAGAAGCCCTCGAAGCGCGCGTTGCCAGTTAGGTTTTTGTCCTCCTTCACCATCACGTATGGCTTTTCCTGTACGAGTGTAAATGAACTTTTATCTTATAGGATTATTATCGTATTGGATGAGAGATTGAACTTTTTTTCATGGCCAACTTTAAGCGATTTAAAAGTAGTCAAAAGACATAAAGCTTTTAAGTTTAAATTGATGTTGTTATATCAAGTGACAATTATTATGTAGACTCGTCTCTTTTTGCTTTAACACGGTCTTTAATACGGTTAATATCCGATTTTTCATTCAAGACTAAATCAGGGAATCCCTAATAAAGCCCGATTAACTATAGATATTGGTATATTGAGGTACGCTCAGCTTTAATTTAAATTGAAATGTTCTCTCACTCGTTGCCGCCTAAAGCGACGATACGTGAAAGCTCATGTGTAACGCGAATACTAAAACACTATTATTAGCTATTGACGAGTACGTGTTCGATTGCCCGTTAGTCGATAAACGCGAGCAAATCGGTTGGAAAAGCTGATGAGTTTCGGACAGATGCCAATATTATTTTTCATTTTACAAACGATCGTAAAGTCGATGGTTCCGATTCATGATTAGTTAAGCGGATAAAATATCCGGATATACGGTCAATTTCATGTTTGCTCCGAATTCTGTTTTTATTTTCGTTTTTTTAAAGGAGATTATTAAATTTCATTCATTTGATGAATATACTAATAAATAAATATAAGATGATGTTTATTAGTCATTTTTCGAATTGTTGACCTCAAAGTTTGATCGTCTAACGGTAGTATTAAAGAAAATTAAAATTTATAATTTTAAATTGTTGGTCTTTGTTCGAAAGAACTTTTTATTTAGTAGCTTTAAAACATAGTTGAAAAATAACTAATGAAAACTTGATCACGTCTTTGAAAATGCAAACTATCTATCATAATATGTTTCAGTCCAATTTCTAACGAACCGCACGATTCTACCGCAACTGATCCAAAAAAATTCACCCTTGAAGAATCATATGAGCCCACATTAGAAAAAGAAAACTTAACTTGATTAGAAATATCTCTAGTTAACATTACCGTTAATAATCGTAGCCACAGATCGAATTCAATCGGCATAACCTCGCTTTTTAACGACACTGACCCTCGTAACTCTCGTTTGCCCGCACGCCAACAAGTGGCGATCGGTCCCCCGGCTCTCTTTTCCCTCTTGCGCTCAGCGTTACTCCCTCATCTTTCTCTTCTCCTCCCTTCGCACAAAAAGAGAGAAAGAAACTCGCGCTTGCGATGAGAAAGAGGAAAAATAGATAAAGCACGGTACGAGCGAGAGAAAAAGAGAGAGATGCACGGTGCAACTGCACCGCGCGCTTGGGAATAGAGTAATTAAAGTGCACGTTCGAAAGAGAGAGAGAAAGAGTGAGGAAGAAAGAGAGAGAGAGAGCTACTCGGCGCTGCCATTTTTAGCAATTCATTCGGGACAACGAAGTAAGCGTTTTTCCCTCCGGCTATTCTTTTTCTCCGCGTATAGTGGAGATTTCGTGCATTACGGGACCACAAGAAACTCTCGTATATGCGCTGAATCCTCTACGACGAAGATGAATCGCGAGTACGAGCAAGTAAATAAATGTTAAAATGGAATTGAAAGTACGCTTGTGGCTTATGTATTTTTGGAAGATTTGTATTAATTGGAAGGCTTTGAATCTTTATCCTTTAAAGTACCTACCGAGCTTTCATCTCATTCAAATGATAAATACATTTAGTAGAAAAAAAAATTCCGGCTACCACAGTATAACGCTTAGCTTTACCGCATAAACCACGGGGATATCGTACATCCGCCCGCGTTAATTCAGCTCTGCACCTATGCACACGCGTGACACGCACTCCCGGGATAAATCTCGTGGCGGCATTGTACGAGCTGGCAAGAGTGGTGTAGTATATATTGCCGGGTACAATTAACTACATCCTTCCATTCAGGGGTAATAACGAAGTGCCTGTTTTTTTTTATCTCCCTATTTTTTCCTCACGATTATTTTCATAGTAGTTAGGTATATGCTTACCTCTCGCGTCATGACGACCAAAGTGATATTCGTAGCGGTAGTCTCGTAGAAGGCACCAACGTCCGAGATGTTGACCCCACTGCCAAGCTTCCACTCGCCAACTTTTACCAGGTCCTCCTTCTTTAGTTTGAGTAGGTCCAGCTTGAAGTTGGTGCGCTTGCCTTCGTTGAACTCAATGTGGCCCGTTAGACCCTGCAGACCAGCCTGCGATCATGCGTA
The DNA here is from genome assembly GCA_036873485.1 of Torymus texanus. Lineage (NCBI taxonomy): Eukaryota > Metazoa > Arthropoda > Insecta > Hymenoptera > Torymidae > Torymus > Torymus texanus. Next base: position 22,770,885 of record JAYJLV010000011.1, read on the forward strand.
TAACTTTATTATTCATATGTTTATTAACGTAAACGATTTTTGGCGCATGCAAAGGTTATTCACAGAAAGCATCGAGGCTTTTTCGAGGTATATTTCTCATTACCATAAGAGGATTTTGTTTCTTTCTCAGAGAAAAAGAAAGAGAGAGAGAGAGAGAAAAATGAAAATTTTTATAAATTTATTTTACGATCAAATTATGTGGACTATTTCTTTGGCTTTCGCGAAATTTATCGTGTAAGTGTGGGCAGCGCCTGCGGGCATCGCAGGGTCCATTAGATAATTATAAAGTTGGGATGAATTATATGAGATCGATAATTTTCACGGTTAATTCTGCTGTCGAAGCAAAGAGATTCTTTATATCGCAGCTTTTTTGCCGGCTTCTTTGGGAAATGAAGTTTCTATTCTGTCCAAGGAAGGATTGTAAAAGGAAATGAAATAACTTTTCTATGTGAATCATTTATATATCAAAAGAAAACTATATTAAGTCTACTGCAAAATTCATTATTATCATATAGATTCAATAGTCCGATTTACCGATTGTAGAGACTCTCAAATTCATTCTACCTAACATAATCAAACATTATAATTCTACACAGTACAAACCCGCCCCCAAGTTTTTCCCAACATTTTATTCTTCCTTTTAATTTTACCTCATTCCCTTCATTACCGTACACCCAGGTTTCATGCTCGTTACACTTTAAAAAGAAAGCAACCTAAACACAAAAGAACTTTCCAAAACTAAACTCTAGCTAGAGATCTGTTCCCAAAGAAATGGAAAAAAATCTCACACCCGCGGCTTAATGAAACACAGATCCTGGTCTATTTATAAACCTACGTGCGTATATAGCGCTAGCTTCCAAAACACCTTCACCCGCGCGCACCAGCTAATTACAAACATTACACGCATCTTTCTCGCCTTCCTTTTTTTCACCAACACGCATATACACACATATAAGTATATATATATACATATACACTCGTCTCGGCAGATTTGTGCGCTCGCTCGTGTTAATTACCTCGGGGCTTGCAACTCGCGCGTATCCCCTCTACCTCGCATAGAGTGTGTGTGTGTGTGTGTGAGAGAGAGAGAGAGAGAGTGAATTATACTCGGTGCTGTGCGCTCTGCACCGACGTAAATCCATTTGCAAACGTTCGGCGTGCACGCCGAGAGTTGCGGATATGCAGCCGAGCGTAGTATAGTCCCGACGCCTGATGTCGTGTCTCCGTTTGTATGTATAGCTCTGTATACAGATATATATATATATATATATTTAGGATGCAAGTTGCAACGTAGAGAGATGGAATGTCTGTATATGTATGTATACAAGAGACGAGAGGCTTGCCAAACCGCTAATATGGGGATTTTTCTGAGTGAATGATGATTACACGTAGGTTTTTTTTTCTTTTTGGTTTTACTTGGTAGAATTTGTTGAATGAGGGGATTGGGAGATGCTTATAATGTTGCAGGGGACGATGGTTAATAAAGGAGTTTGGAATTTACGTGATTAGGGCGGATGATGAATTGAAAGCAATTAGCGGGCTTTCCGGTCATTATGATGATTATTCGCGAGCCATCCATTTTCACGTGATTAACCGAAATGCGATCTATAACCCGTGCGCCATATCATTGATTGGCCAACGTTTGTAGGAAGATTTATTGCGTGATTATCTTCTTAGAGTGGATAAGTAGAAGAAGAAGTTTTGAAATGTCTAAAATTTTGTTTATGTTACCTGAATTCTAGATTAAATTTAAAATTTCTATTCACGTTCGGGACATGCAAGTTACTATTAGACCAGATGTACGAACTTACATCAACGATTAATTGTTAAAAATTAGTCTAAATTAACATTCACCCCACGAACTTTAAAAACAAAAAAGTAATCTACTTAAATACACAAAAGAATTCAAGAACAAACACTTTCCTTTCTAAGCTCCGAACAAATTCCCGACACGCTTTTCCACACTTCTTCAACATTTTGCACACCCCTTATTAAAACGTGCGAAATTTCGCGCGCGCGTCCGCTTAATACACCAGAGAATCCCTTCCACACACGGGCACACGGAAAATCGAGGCGACAGCCGAGAAACTTGGTACGACGACGCTTTTTACGCGTCCTCCGGGTTGAAAACTTGTAATAGGATCGAGAGGAGGTCGAAGGAAGAAGGGTACAACGAGCTGCTCTAACCGAATAATTCGCAAGAGAGTCCATGCATTGTCTGGCCTTATAAGTTTTCCTGGCGCCACCACTAGCATCGTTGTCGCCTCTTCCGTGAAGGAGAAGAGAGAGGGAGAGAATCTCATCGTTGTGCAGTGTCTTTTGTGCTCGACCACTCGCCTCCGAATTTTACGTACAGTAGCCATCAGACGATGAACTTTTCCGTGTAGATGTGTTTTCATACAAGTGTATGTAGTATGTGTAGCTTGTAGTTTGGTCGTTTCAAATTGATACCGATTTATTGCACGTTTTTATTAGGGGACAATTCGGTTGTCAAAAAAAAAAAAAAAATACGTGGTATTAGTATGAATAATTTTCATAATAGGGATGATATATCGGGTAACTATAGCGACGGTTATATTAATCACTGATATGTACGCGAATTTCCCAATTGTAATTTATTGTTATTCGAATACGAATGATATTAGCTCGGTTTCATAATGAGAGTAAATTAGATTATGTTCTCTCTCTCCCTCTCTCGTTCTGTCTCGACCGTCGATTTGTCCATTAACTCGAACGTAGTCTAATCAGCTCGTTGTAATTGTATTTCCGTTAACCAATCGCGTTTAGCATAAATTTACGAATATAGACCTTTTTATGCAGTCACCTAATGCTAAATCATCGTGATGATCGCGATACGCCACTGATAAGCATCTAGCAAATATACTTGTTTTTAGCCGACAAAGCCAATTTATTACTGCTAATTTGAACCTAACCGAAATCTCGAAATTAAATCAGCATATTATCTATACCTATGTTTAATGATTTATTATTATTTATCCAGCAGGTATTAATTAATCAATTCTCGCATATAATAATGTTATATACATATATCGGTCTGATGTATCGGACGCATGCAAATGAAACTAACTATAGAGTGGTAACAATGTATGCTTAGTGCCCCCCCCCCCTTACCATCATTAAATTTAACGGAAACAATTAGGGAAGCGAAAATTAATCGGGAAATATGCAAGACACGCCAAGAAATACAAACTAACGGTTCCGTTAGACCTCAAAGTAATATCAAAATATATTCAGCTCCATTCCCCAGGGAATAACGTTGCTGTACCTCAAACTCACGCTGGAAATTTCCTGCAGCGCACAGCACTCGCGCTTTAGATTCGGCCGACTTACGACGTGCTATTTGCCAAACGCATGCGCGTCAACGAACCGAGGCCCCTTTCTTATTGCGTTCCTTGTGCCCATACCTCTGATATTCGTATTACGGTAAATCCCAAGCGTCGCATGTTATAGAACGCGAAGAAAGATTCCCGTATGCAACGCTAAGATTGCTTCGTGAAGCGTTAAATGTTGTGTTTTAATTATTTTATAATTTACGGGGGGCAACATTTTGTTTAGTGAAGATATGTAATGGGGTAAATTGTTAATAAACGTTGCATGGCTGCTTGTTGATTGGGATGCGTGCGTGTGCAATCGTGTTACTAATGCGGTGTGCATTATGTCAAGTACCATATGCATTATGTATAGCTGTTTGCTTAATCCAGATTAAGGTGTGCTGAGTGGGGGAGTTGTTTGAACGACTTTAAATTGGATTATGTGTTTAGAATGAACATTAATATTTGCGCACTGCGATGGTATTTTGTTAAGTTTTTTTCTTATTGGTATAGAATATATTTGCTTCGGTATGAAAATCAATTGCATAATTATTTTATAGTTCATCTACAAATCAATTGATTTAAACACATTGAGATTTAAATACACTTTGACAGATAACAATGATTAGGACTTTATGATCTGAACCAGTTCATTTGATTTTATCGACATGACGTTAGTTTAATGTGTGGAACTGTAACTTTAACGACTTGGTCCGTTATAATAATTCAGTTACATTTTGCTGTCGCATGCAAGAACATTGTTAAATGCACCTCTTAAATTAAAGTTAGATGTACTTTGACTTGCAAAAATCGAGAAAAATTATTATCGATTCAAGCAGTACTACACTTTTTATAATTTATATAATAAAATAAATAAAAAACGTTAAAAACTGTTCAAAAACATAGAAAAACATAGTCTTCTATAATGAATTGATTGAAATAAAAACCTGATTTTCAACAAAAAATGTGTTTAACAATGTTCTTGTTTATGACGATACTATTCTACTCTAATATTTGTTTCTCAATAATTACACAAACCCTACCAACTTTCAAATCTGAACAACTTAGCAAACCATAGATTTAAAAAAAAGTAGCAATAAATTAATAAGTATAAAGATGTTGAACTTGCGGAAACGTACTCGCTCACTTACGGAATTGATGTAATTGTAGAGGGAGAGGCCGTCGTCCCAAGGTTCCTCCCTTTCGCAGGAGAGATTTGCCGGGCGTAGCACGTGGCTGCGATCCAGCGCCGCCAAGCCGTGCGCGAACACCTGCACGCTGTCGTAGACCAGGGCCGGCTCCGCCTGCAATGCAAACGCGTGCGAGCGCGTGATGAATTTCAAGTGGGAAATTAAGAGTAGTCGTAGTCAGATTGCTGAGGTCACAATTTGTGCTTTGCTTCGCTAATGGACGAAATATGGAGATCTGCGTGTGACTAAAGGGATGTTAGTGGTATGAAGGGTATGTTGGATGGATTCTTTGATTCGTGGAAAAGATGATGCTGTTTTTAAGTTGTTGTAGTAAGAGTACGTAGTGTAGGTGTTATTTTTTTAATAATATGGATGGCGTACTTTATTTAGATAGTTTTTATCAGAAGATAAACACGTTATAGAAAATAGTATATTGGGATAATAAATGTTGAAAGAAGTAAAAGTAATTGCAAGTCCAGGTATTCTTATAGAGAGTCTAATATAGTTATTTCTTTTAAAATCTATAGTACTTTACTTTAACAAATATCGTAGAAATAAAATGAAAAAAATTTTTTTTATTACTGGCTAATTAATCGCTTGGATGAAACAATTTTTTCCCATTATATGCTCATTTCTTAGATTGACATAATAACAAAATATTCATATTTGATTTACTTACTAATTTTATCTTTGATGAAAGAGCATTAAAGGTCATTGGATAGCTTACCAAAATATAAATAAATAACATTAACTAATAAATCATTTGCTGCACTCATTCTATGAATAATTCAAACTTTTATTTCTATATCTGATTATGTCTCTCTTACTCCTTGTCATAATAGCAAGTCTTCTGCTAGCTATTTTCAGACTAAAGAAAATGATCAGTTTTAATACCTTTAAAATACTCAAGAACAAGTTTGTGCTTGTCTTCGAAAAACTCGGTCTATTTTTCAATCCATCAAATGGCCAAATAATGGGAGAAAAAGCGTTTCATCGGGAGCTAGAAACTGGACAAAAAAAGTTCTCATTTTATAGCCAGTACTAGTAAAAATGGTCATTTATTAGCTATAAAATGGTTTCGATTTCCACCAGGGCTACAGGGCTACTATCAGTAACAAAGAAGAAAACTACCAACTAAAAGTGTGAATTTTAAGTTTTTCATTTATAATTTTTCTAGTCTGGATCGCTAGATAATTATGTGTTTAATAAAAAATTAAATCTCATTATGTGTTGAAGCAATATGTATTATCCGGATAAGCCAGATAGGGGATACGCTTGATAATATCGTTGTAGGTTGCTGCGCATGCACCCTGAAATTTACATAGTGACAATATTTACAATCTATCTGTTCGATTGAAAATTTTATCATATAATCTATACACAAAATATAGTTAATAACCATTTTGCTTGAGCTGAAGGATTTTCTCAGACCTCTTCTATGTCAATTTCATTCTGTGGTAACTTTACGAAACAGTATGGTAATTTTTACAAAATTGTTTCTTAGTATACGACTTTTCGAGATATTAATAAAAAGTCTTTAGCACTTGATATTTCAATAGACTATCAATAATGAATCACTTTTACAATACAGTTATTTTTATACTATTTTTTTAACTGATACTATTTTTTTAATTTGAATCTCGACACAACATTTTTTTTAGAGAAAAAGTTTTATTGACAATTCGACAAAGAAAACAAAAATTATTCTCTTGCTCTCGCTTGCTTTTCCTTTTCGAAATTTTTATATCAACGCTATGCAAACGCAAAGAACTCTTTCTGCCTCTCTATTTGATCGGCCGTCGAAAAGCTAAAGTAAAGCTATTCCGAATCGTATACACAGCTTTGGTAACTGGAAGACACTAATAATGCATCATACTCTACTGACCACGTGGCGTCGCATGGCACGCGATATACACAAGTTCGTTTCGGGCTAAATCAAATTCCGGACCATCGCGCTTCTCTACTGTATAGCAGCAGTGCGGCAGACGAGCGTAGCTCCTAAAATTGATCTGAGAGCACACGTACATATATGTACCTATACATATACACGATGCTCGTGGAATCGTTCGTTTGCGGAGTAAAAGAGAGAGAAGGGAGAGGGTATATACCTCACAGAATTGCTCGGCGTGCACGAACAAATATCATTGGTAAAAAGAGACCACGCGCGTGTACGCGCGCTTAGAACTGTGCCGAAATTTCCGCTCCGTTGGAATTCTTTCCGCGCGAAGGAGGGAGTGCGGATAACTATTTTTATTAAAGCAGAATCAGACTTTACTTTGGTCAGTTGTGAACTGTTGGAATGATAATGGAAAAAGTTGTAACTTATAAGCTTACGTTAATGTACCTGTATTATTCCTGATCTGTTGAGTATCGCGTGACCGATTGGCTGAAATCGTTCCATTTGCTTTAGCGTTTCAGCAACTGAAGGCTCGTCTAAATCAACTAATCGAAAGGCAGTCATGTTTACACTATTGTACTTGAAGTCTTCAAGATCGAACGTTTCAATGTCCTGGTAATGGCGAAAGTGAATTCTGATATTTTATAACTGTTAATATAATATTCGTTGGTAATAATAAAGTACTTACAAAACTTGTGAACATATAATGATATCTATAATCATTCATTTGTAGCTGCAGTATCTGGAAAATATGCATAAAATTATATGAGAATGATATTGAAGTTTAGGAGATAAATGTGAAGAAATCGCAAAAGTAAAAGCGTATAAGTAGTTTAGAAACTATTTCACAATTTTTACAAGAGTATGTTAACAAAAAGCTTTTCAGGGCTATACTTTTAACTGTAATTTACAGTGGAATAGTAGTTGTATAAAGAGTTTCTAAAAAGAAAATTAAACAAAAAAAGATTTTTCGGTTTAACTTTTATTTTGCAAAGCAAAGTTAAGCTTTTTAAAACACGAACAATTTGACAAATTTAAATACATGGAATGTACTCTCTATATTCGAAAAGGTGGAAATTTCACTTATTTTGCATGAAAATACAAGTCTTTACTTACAAGTTTTTACTTACAAATAATCTCGACAAAATAAAGTTATATTAAACAATTGATTAATACTGGCTTCGACTTTATAATGTTGAATACTCTATATTATTAAAAATTTTTTTTAAATGCCTCTATGGTATTAATAATAATATACCACCATCTAGTTATTTGAAATTAGTACTTATTCTATTCAAATATTATTTATATCATATCCCCTCTCAGAAAATTATTATTTTTCAAAATAATATAACAGAATTTCGATATTCACTTATGCATTTAGAGTAATTTATAACAATAATAGCATTTATAACTTGCAGTATATTAAATTTCCATTTATTGACTAACTAGGAGAGGCTCAGGGTTCCGGAACCCCAATTTTTTTGAAACTCACACAGGTTGTAGGTAATGCCATACCATGAACCTCTGTAGAGTTATAGACCCTAA
>JAYJLV010000011.1:22790965-22853613 GCA_036873485.1 Torymus texanus
TACGCGCGACTATTCGATCGGATATGGATTAGTTGCGTATATACGTGTAAAAATAACGATGCCTTGTTTGAGTGAAATATTATCGAGAAATGGTAACAACGATGAATGATTTTTTCCTTTTGATACAAAAAGAATTCGCTCAACAACAATTCTTTTATTAGGAAATATCGCGTTTATTAGAGAAAGTGAAATATAGCCCTTATTTTTTCCAAGATTGAGGAAAAAATCTTTGAAAAATCCTGCCAATAGCAGGGGCGTACGCATTTCGATGCGATAGACTACTATAGGGCGGGGAAGAAAAAAACGACGGGATCGTTGCAAAAAACAAGCAACGTGGCACGTGGCGGCGCTGTATCTTTGAAATTTTGCTAAAAAGTAAAATATTTTCATAAAATGCTGGGCGTAAAAGTGTACGCGGCGTTGTTCGCACGCTCTCTCGCTTTTATAAATTCCATAAAAAATTTTAATTTACATGCTGCTTTATAGGCAAGAGACCTTATATTAGTAGTTTTCTCTCTCTCTCTTTCTCCCTATATGTGAATATTTATATACACATACATTTTTTACTTTAATAGACGCATGAACGATGCACGATCGTTATCACCTATTGCGCAGATTTTTCGTTCATTAATTATATATATCGACATGGTGGGCTCTTTCATAGGTATAATTCGCGCACACGTTTTATCGAAAATTCTGATATTCTAATTAATATTCATAAATAATGGGCTTATAAGAAAGGAAATTTCGCCTCGCAAATTAAGGCATCCGCGTGATAATGATATGTTGCGACCTCGAACGCAAATTTCCCTCCGTCCGATGTATGGTTGTGAAAAATATGTAAAAGTGCATAAATTTATAATATGCACACATCAACCAGCGTTTCGAAGAATACAACCGGCATATATATATATGTGCACCAAGTTATATATGTTAGGTTAGCTAGGAGCAATTATTAATATATTATCGGGCGCAATATAATCTAGCGAGGCGCATTAATCACGTTGACGTGCATCTATTTACCGCGGCCGTGAGTACAAAAAAAGTCTATACTATACCTACGTGTTTTCCTTACATGTGAGTGAATATGGTTTGTATACCGAGGAAAGCGAAACGATCTTGTCGAAAACAACTAAGAATTTATTTGCACATACATACGCGCCCGTCTGCGAACGAAGAAAAAGTCTAATAAATAATAAAACTTACGATCCGACGTCTTATATAGTGAATATGAAGCGTTACAAGTCGTACAATGCATTTTCCAAGTGTCTATGTGTGTGCCAATTTCGTCAATTTCGCAAAATGTATGGGAGCAAAATTTACAGTATATAAGGTATGCTGCTGACGATTGTTTGCGAAATTTGAGCGCGAAGCTCTTTGTCGCGATGATGAAATGAAAAATGTCAGTATAATGTATAAAAAGGTGATTTCGGAATTATACTTTTCCAATTTAATCGATTTAATAGAAAAAATGTTTATTATATTTAAATATTAACTTGCATAAATATTTGAACCCAATTCGAGTGTAAGGTGACTTGGAAGTGAGAATCTTCTACGTTGCGCCCTTGTTACGTAATGTACTATTCCAACATTGTTTAAATAAACTTGCAACAGTAATGACTAATTGATATAAGAAAAAAATGCAATTAATTCGTTCTTATTTTACAAAAATCTTTATTTATTAAATGAAAACGATGTAGTCATTTTTATGGCGTTTAAAAATAAGTAATGTAAATGTACAAAATTAATATAAATCTGGTAGAATGAAACAAGCAGCATTACGTTGAAGTATTTTTAAGAGTTGGAACTCAATCTGCAACTTAGTTCGTATCCAAATACAACCGATACCGTATATAGTTCACCTTCGCTATCTCTGAAATTCAAATACGATCCAATATTTATACATCTAATCAAATCTCGCAAACATTGTCTTCTCCACGGTCTCGTGCTTCTATTTACCTACAAAAAAAGAGAATGCCAAGAAAATCCACAACCGTTCATTTCCCTTAAAAAACCACCTTGCATCGAACAAATAAAACCCGCAGAGCTGAGTGAAAAGAATCTATATTTTTCTCCCGTTTATTGAACATATAGCCACTCGATTCTCTCCCTCTCTTTCTCTCTTATAGCGATATGCAAATACGCTTTTATTAGCGGTGCCGGATCATGTGGGCAAAGCCGCGAGACTGTTATCTCGTTGCATATTCAATGACCAAGAGGGCGACGGTGGCGATCTACCCGGGCTTTTCGAGGTCGTCTACGGGGTTGCCCATATACGTATAGATACATATATACTATACAGTATATAGACGCTCACGTGTTAAGTAGACGCGGCGAGAGAGAAACCCTTCGACTCTCGCGGACGTAATTAAATTTAACGCACGGAATACCCCGCCGATTTACTCGTCGCTGCTGCTGCTGTGTGCTAGCGTGCGGACCGCTGTGCACGCGTTCATTCGATTATTTTTTTTGAAAATCATATAAGGAAGCCACAAATGTGCGCACACGTTTGAATGTATTGTATATGTGTGTATAGGAGGAAGTGGCAAAGGAATTTAAAAAATGGCCTTTTACCGATATTTTTCGTGGAAAATTAGATAAAGGGGAAGTGAAATGTAACAAATTACGGTTTGCAGTAATAATGCAAGTTTATGATTTCAATAATTGCGTTTGTGTATAGGATTTGTCGCAAACTGCTTTCGACAAATTTTCATTGTTTATCAAAGGGTGGAAAATATAATTGTTGATTCGAATATGAAGATTTTATGCAATTATGTGAAAGCAAAGTTAAACTACAGAGTGTTTTATGACATTAGATTACTAAAATTGTATTATAAATTCTTTAATATTAAAGGTACTCTTTTTAGTTTGATAGAAATTTTAGTAATACATTTTCAAACGATTGTTTTTAAAAACACTTAAAATTAAACACTACAGTTTTAGAAAAAAATTAGCACCCAAATAACAAATCTCGAAATAAACAAAGCCATAGAGAAAAATATCTAAAACTTTCATCGACGCAGACTCCATCGACTATCCTCTCTAACCGTACACGTGTACAAAAGAAAAATGAAAAATCCCAAACATAGATATAAATTTTCGCATTCTCCCTCCATGGGCGTTGATTCGTTCGTTCTAATTCTCTCTCTCTCTCTCTCTCTCTCTGTCAGTCGGTCTCTCCCTCATAAAAATCCCTGCTTAATTGTTTCTCCGCACACGCGCGCTCGGCTTTTTCCTTCTCGCGTTACTCCCCTGGCACGCAAAGAAATTAAATCAGCGGCAAACGAAAGCATGAATTTTAACAGTCGTAGAAGAGTGAGAGAGCGAGAGAGAGAGAGAGAGATAATGGTTCGCGTGTATACTATGCCGCTGCGTTGTGCAATCGCGCAAGTGAGTGCAAGTTCTGGCTGCCGGTGTGCAGGCGAGAGTATAAACGTTATTGTTACGTATTGCATACGGATGGCACTGCACCGCTTCGTTTCCGCTGAAATCGTGGACAGTGGATTTTCGGGAACGATTTGATAGGAGAAATCGGGGAAAAAGAGTCGATTTCTTTTATTTGGATTTATATGTCGTAAAAGCTAAAGTAAATATATATATGGGTATCTGATATGTTCGTCATCATATTTGATATCTTAAACTTATTGTAACATTTTATTCAATAAATATTTACTATGTTCAATTTCACTTTGGTATAAAACCACATTTTTATGTAAAACTTTACTACGCAAGAGGTAAGATATAGTGGTACAACCAGTTCTAATTTTTTGTTTCAATTATATTATAAACTGTATTATATGCCAGTCACCGCATGTAATTGATGGACATTAAGTTCTACACATTGACTTGAAAACTTGAAAAATTCAATAATGAAGAGTAATAGTTAAAAATTGTAGAGAAGTAATTTATGTGACTGTAATATATCTAAAGTAAAATTGAACTTGTACTCATTTGTTTCTATTTACGATAGTTAATATTTGTGATACATAAAGCTTGTGACTAACATACATAAATGATTAACAGCATCGTATTTTAGTTATTGTAGTTTCAGCTATATATTCGCTACAATTATAGTAATCACAATTTTTCTTTAATGAACAATATTAGAACAAATTTTATCATTTGAGAATAAATCTACAATATCACATAATTAAATCAAGTACTCATTATCACGGCACTATCAAACCACATAAACTCACACCCAGGATCTGTTCCACTGCGGCAAACCGAATTTGTCTCTAAAGATCGTCCTTTGATTACCCACTCACGCGTATAGTCCATACCATCTTCTAAAACCCACCCAGAACATTTCTTCTCATTATTTCTTGGCATTTTTCTCGCGCTACTTAGCTCTCCCTCTGGTTTCCCATATACACTACTCCCCCCTCCTTCCTCTTCGTCTCCTTTCAGGCGCTCCTATGCAGCAGCAGCAGCAGCAGCGGCTCGCTGACAACAGCTGCCCCGATCACGCGAAGCCGCGCGGATAGTTTTACGATCTCGCGCGGGGAACCGTTAGATCGCCTTTACGATTGCGAAAGCCTCCGAACGCTCGCTCGCTCGCTCGCTCGCTCGCGAGTGCACGCGGTATACTATAGGTTTACGATTTCAAAGTTACCTGCTTGCGCGAGCGAGCGTAAAAAAGGCGCTAGTTTGGTCGAGGCCGCAGTGTCCATAAAACAATTCAAAAGTATCATGACTTTTGTCCGACGCTCTCTCTCTCTCTCTCTCTCTTGCCACTCTAAACTCTTATCTCCTTCTGTCTTGCCCTCGGCTTTTATTTCTTTGTTTTATCTTATATCCCACGGCTTGTGACTTTTGAGGGTGAAATTTACGATCGTTGAGAGGGTATATAATGACGATGGCTCGCCAGGGGATTAGAGAGAGAAGAGTCACCTGTTACCCGATCGTGAACGACGAGTTAAAGCCGTTTTCTTTCATTCGTATATATGTACCAGAATCAGAAAGAAACGCATTGAGTCGCGAAAAGTGATGAAGCCATTACCGTTTATACCCCGGCCCACATGTACACATGTTTTTAATATATATATATCAATACCGACTTTTTGCTTTCCTTTACATAATTAGTAGCGTTCATATCTAGTCGGTACTTTTCACGTTAAATTTAATTTGTAAACAAGCACTCGAAAGAGAATAAAGAAAATACACGTGAGTGCAAGATATCGAGTACAAATAAATCGATCATTCAAGGAAATATCGCCACTCTAAATTTGCATAAACGAAAGCGCTGCTTAGCGATTGAATTTTACATACGTGTATATATATATATATACATACGAATTCACTGATAACAGAGAAAGTTCGCGGGCTAATATGTAATATCAATAACGTTCTCTCTCTTTCTCGCCCGACAATAATTGTCATTGCTCATATAGTTTCTAAACGAGTTTTCAGCCGTAATTTCACCACAGCGGCCCATTAATCCGAAGTGCATTTTTCTATAGTTTCGACAAAAACTAAAGACGACAATTCGATTTTCCTCCAAAAAGACGAGGAAAGAAATCAACTGCTTCACGTGAATTTCACGCGCTTTCGCGTATAGGATACATTTACGTGGTAATATTGCGTGGGTGATCGTTATCATTAATAAACCGGCCGGCCAGTCGCGTTTGAAATTGTTTGTATATCAACTGCGGCACTGTATACACATACACACATAGAGACACCACTCGAAGGTAATAAGACCTCGTCCATAAGTCTTTAGGAGAGCAGTGCGGCGCTCGCTCGGGTTACGGAATTCAATTCTATCTCTCTCTCTCTCTCTCTATCTCTATCTCTCTCTCTCTCTCTCTCTACGCAGCGAGTGCGCGCACGGTGTGACTCGATCTCCATTTAACGGCGCATTCATTTTTCGAATTTGTAATTATATTCCGCTATCCCTTATCGACCTTTCAAATCGCGAGCTCCGTGCTAGCGCTGCCGAGGTACATAGCGCAGTAGTTGCACTCTCTGCACTGTACTGTAGCATACCGCCTAGGCGGCATGTTTAGTGCCCGATAATTGCAAAATGCAGCGCATTCCGGACTCTCTGTATGTATGTATAAAGTGTATATATACATATATATGCGTATATATACGGAGAGCGCCGCGCGTGCACTTGCGATTTTCACACATCCGCTCTTGCTCGTTCGATCGGTTCGTTGGTTGCGCTTGGTTGGCTGGTTGCTGAGCGCGAAATAAACGGCTACGATGAAGCGCGCCGAGATTCAAGCTTCTTATAAAGTGTGGTTTTCTAGTGGACTGGGGTGATTTTGATATGCTCAAAGAATATATAAGGAATAAGTTGGTAATAATTTTATTAAATGGTTCTTCATTTTATGCTATAAAACGTCTGATTACAAGAGATACTTCGTTACTATGTAAATAATATGTAGTGACTTTTGATCTGTTTTGCATTACTATTTATTCGTAATTAATATTATTGTACTTTACTAAAGTTTAAATTGTTTTGACAAATAATTTTATTAGCAATCTTAATTAATTAATATAATTTTAAAAGCTAATTTAACCATTTTCCAAGTAAATATGAGTAAATAATTTAGAAGATGTATTGAATCAATATGAATTTCTACGAAAGTTAATGTTTGCTACGAGGTATGAAGTTGGTGGAGCGTTTGGTATTTGCCAATTTTTTTAATTCTAGGCTTTATTTATTTTTTAAAATCTTGATGCAATTCTATAATATCCATTTAACATAAAACTTCAAATACATTTATGTCTAGCTGCAAAAAATCCTTCAACATTTATTGTTAAATTGCAACCATTTTGGGGTTCGCCAATTTATTTACAATATACAATTTCAAAAGTATTTATAGTATTGTAAACGCAATTTTCTCAAATATGGTTTGGATTGTTAAATCGTTTATTTTGAAAAACCGTCGTTAAAAGTTTACGTAGAAAACAGTGCATAACTTTTTTCAGCCAGCAGATACGTTATGTGTACAATGTGTCGATTGAGTTGTATTTTGTCATATTAGAACAATTCAAAGAAAAATCCATATAGAGAAGGTCCAGATTTCAATAAACGTATTTAATAAATCCTCTTCTCTACCTACAATAACATTAAACAATTACAGAGAAAAAGTTTCGAAAAAATTAACCATGTGCCCGGACACGATCAATTGTCAATTTTTCGGTCACACAAAAGCCAACCCACGCTCTCTCTCTCTCTCTCTCTCTCTTTCACACTTATATACACGCACACTCACAGATTCTTTCATGGACAATTTGACACAATAAAAAGAATAGCCCCGATTAATGCTGCATAAACGGCCGCGTGCACCCGCGTATTCCGGATGATACCCTTCGAAATAAGTCTTTCATTAAAAAGTTGAGAGCTCATATCGGCGCGTACAGTATTGCGCATGCGGACCGAAGCACCAAAACAGCAAACAGAATTACATTGGGAACTATTTTAATTAAAATTTTGACAGACGTCGGACGCTCCCTCGTGCTGTAAAATGGAATACCATAATATAAGCTATGAAATGCGCAGGGTAGTTCTACATTTGACAAGTGTACCGAGCATGTGTTACAGAACTCTTTTGTTAAATCGTTCATTGTTTGTTAGGCGTTTATACTTCAAAGTACTGAATAGTAGAATTTTAAATGCATTACGTATTTTCATTTTGATGTAAAGGGAGATTTTTAGGTTCAAATTAATTGCTTTACATTGTGAATTATTGATAATGCAACCGTTAAAGGCTGCGTTTTTTTGAAAAAATCGTCATAAACTTGTATGATTTTCATGTCAAAGAGGAGTTATACCAGTGAATTCGAAATATGAATTTTATCTGGCTAAAAGCACACAAAATTTGTGTATAGTACTAGTGTAAAGTAAATAGAATCATAAAAGATATTTTGTGATTTTTCTAATCTATATAAAATTCGTCTAATCGTTTATTCAACTATACAGAAAACTCACAATTTTTAATCGTGTATACGCATAAACATCATTCAAGATATCTTTATCTTCTAAAATTTATCATTAATTCAATATCAAATCCCTGAAAATCCAAAAGAATATTTTCTTTGATCCGTGAAATCGATCATCTATCCCAGAGAATATCTAAACATACATTCTAAACGTTAATGCCGCGTGTGCGACGCACATATACAGATACGCTCCCAGTGGAGGTCGACGTCTAGCATTCGCTGCATGTTCTGCAAGCAGAACTAACTTCAAATGCAAATTCCCGGTGATATTCCCTAATTCGCAAGCTACGTTGCCACGAGCGGCTGATAAAGCTCCAGCTCGTTTTGCCTCAACGAGAAGACGTTCGCCGTCCCCAGCCCGGTAAGAGAGAAGGAACGCGAGGAGTGAGCTCTTATTTATTTATTGGCACATACCTGCATGCAGATTAACTGACTTTCTGATTGACTATTTGTATTAATGCTTTTTGTTCAGATGACTTAAGTAAACAGTGTCTTTTTGTTTTCTAAAAGATAAAGTTTTGCAACGACTAAAGGAGGATGCCCATGAGTATAAGATAAATCTGCTCCACGAAGAGAACGTACGAAATCATTTCCATTGTTTAGCGCGCAATAAAAAAAATTAATATAAACAAAAAATTCACCCCCATAGCAAACGGGAAAGTGACTAAAGATAGCATTGATTTTTCCATGAATTTTCAGCAGATTTTTACTAAATATATCCCAAGAATACGAGGCTTTGCACGTTTTAAATAGATGAACTAATACTAAAATGAAAGATAATGAGAAAAACAAACAAAATTAATAATTTTATTTTCAAAGCAACACTTCAGGCTACTTACAGAAATTACTAAACATTGTCTCACTGAATAGCCGGTCCCAAAGGTGAGACGCTCGCTGCATCATCCCCCTACTCTCTTACTGCGATTTCTACACCTTTACTCCGATCCAAAAATACATAGGGTTAAAGAGGACTAAAAAACCCGCTAATAAACAAAAAGACTGATTCAAAGCCGCTTTTCCGACTGACGGAAAAGTAACTCCAAATCGAAAATCGCGTTTTACGCCATGATCCCTAATTATGCTTTAAAAAATGGCCTTGGCACGTTTAACTAGCAGATTACTTATTCACTAAACAGATATTTATTTAATTCATGCATTTACAGTACAGAGCACTCCTGGAATAGCCGGTCCTGAATCTGAAAAACTCGAGCGTAGCATCATCTCGTAACAGTCTCAATGCAATTTTGATGCCCGTGCTCGTTTTCTTTGGATCCAAAAATACATAAGATTGACGAAGACTAAAGAAACATGCTAATGGTCGAAAAGACTGATTCAAAGCAGCTCTTCCATTTAATGAGAAAATGACTTCATACCGAAAATAGTAAATTGTCTGAGTAGCAATTTCGACATTTTTGCTTCGCTCCCAGCCTAACCAAGAACTATGAACGGGTACATGGCGAAGCTTGGTTCCAATTTTTTTATATTTTTTTAAAATTTTTTATACGTTTTTATTATTTAATGTTTCTTTAGATTATTCAATTTTTTTTACTATATTGATTTTTTACCGAACACCTTTTTTAAACTTCCTTTCTATTCTCAATTTGGTGTAAGTTATAGTGCATTGATTTATTGTGTATCAGTATTTTAGTTTTAACTATACTAAATAAAGAACATGTTAGCATTGGTTACAGCAAGTGGATTTTGAGATCTAGTCTGTGGAAACGTCATGTGGATTCTTTCTGTACATCAAGAAGAACCATATCGTCACTGGTCATTATTCATCGTCTGCTTAAAATATAATATAATAATATATCTTGATTCGCATTACATCTGTCCACCTGAAAAGTGGATAAAGAAGTTGGTGTTTATCCATGGACGCTTATCAAAATGAAGACCCATAGAAATGGGACAATTGATTTTTTTACATTCCACATGATATTACTAAGTAGTATGAATTGAAAAAATCCGAAAACCACTGCGATGTACATATTTGATCATGGATATATGTTTTGTGTACAAGCAGAACTAACAAATTTTCCGAAACTCATATGAATTTAGCAAGGAAAGAAATTTCAAGAATTTTAGCAAAAGCTAATATTAAAAGAGATTTCAAACAGGAGAAGATAAAACTTCGCCGTGACCTTTCCGGAAACTATGAACCAAAATGTCAAATTAAATCATCTTATGGAATTAAAGTCTATGAGAATATGATATTTCCGGTTTGAAGTCACTTTTCCGTCAGTCACAAAAACGGCTCTAAATCAGTTTTTTCGTCCATTAATGAGTTTTTTAGTCCTCTTTAACCCTATGTATTTTTGGATCGGAGGAAAACGTGTAATGGTATCGAAATTGCAGTCAGATAGGTCAGGAGTGAATTCTTTTACAATGTTTAGTCATTTCTGTATGTAGCCTGAAGTGTTGCTCTGGAAATAAAATTATTAATGTCGTTTGTTTTTCTCATTATCTTTCTTTTGAGCATTAGTTCATATATTTATAAATGCATAAACCATCGTATTCTTGGGATATTTAGAAAAAGTCTGCTGAAAATTCATGGAAAAATCAATGCCATCTTTAGCTACTTTCCCGCGTCCTATAGGGGTGAATTTTTTTTAATATTTTGTTTTTTTTCGCTTTAAACGATGGAAATAATTTCGTACGTTCCCTATATGGGACAGATTCACCGTATACTCATGGGCATCCTCCTGTATTGTAAAATTGGGTTAATTTTAGTTGAAGATTTTTTTTTGACGTTACTTCTTTTTATTTTAATCGGAGTCACTTTAATCTTTGGACAAAAGCCTATTGCCCGTCTGTTATTAAACGAATAAATAAATAAGTTATTGCCCTCTCAGACTGACAACTTTTTAAAGAAATAATTTTTTCTCCATAAATAATGTATTGCAACTAATTGAAATTTTGATTGCTAGTAAATCTACTCAAAATATATAAACACAACACATTTGGTCACCATACTTAGAGTCGTTTCAAGATATCTCTAAATTAATAATTATGATTTAATGAATAAGTAATAAGTGAATGTAGGTATCAAAGCCATTTCTTTATTGTAGATAATTTCACACAGTATCTAGTAGATTATTAATATGTATAATCATAATATAAACTTTAAAGACTATGAAAAAGCAAAAGATTATGGAAACCGAAAAAATTATAAAAAAAGTTATGAGCTTTGTCTGAAGAATATCAGATAAATATTGATAAAACTAAAGATACACATTAACACAGATTCACGCATAAGCACATGTCTACACATATACACACGCTCGTGGTCTCACTGCAAATGCGTTATAAAAGCGATATTTTTTTACATCTTAACATTTAATTCGTTGATATTTCACATACAAGAACCATGTAATAAACGTCGCATGCATCAATACCATCCATTTCCCAAAACCGATCAACCAGTAGAAAAAGCCGGGTCCGGTACGTCAAAACCTCTATTTGCTCTACTTAACATGTCCCTCTACAAAAACCTATTTATCCCTTCAGAAAAAGCCTAAAAACCCGATGCTCTGTTACACTCAGCAAACGAGGCGTGATGTGGCTCAGAGTACACCGTGACAACTCAGTCACGGGTAAATTGCAATTGCCTGAGAGGGGAAAGTGCGCCCAGCTCTGTGGCTCTCTCCATTATCGTTCGCTCGTATAAGAACACGTTCGATATCTCCTCCTTCACTGCATTGTTCGCAGATGTTTTAGCGCGCGTGCACGTATATATAGGTGATTGATTGATTGGCGCCCCCTCGCGTACGGGTTCGATTATTATTTTTCGAGACCTGGTGTTTTTCTCGCTGCTTTATTATCCAGGACGTGGCGATCGTCATATACTTATGCAACGGTTCCGCTCGGCTAGCGTCGATCGCGATCCTGGTGGTCAGCCGATGGACGGACAGAGATTGTTATCGTTGGACGTGAGGCCTGTTGTTATCGTATAATATGATGATAACGGGTGGCCTTGTTTATCAGGCGTGAAAATTCATGGTTATAATCGTGATGCGATAAGCAGGTACTAGTTAGTCGTTGGAAATGAAGTATTAATTGTTTATGGATGATAAAAGAGTGACAAAATAAACTGTTTGTTTCAGAAGTTTATTCATTTCTGTAAAGTTATGCATGTATTTTTGGAGTATTATTCGTGTACTTTTGTATCTGAATAAATTTTATCGTTCGATTTGAAACTCAGTTTTCAATATTGTAAATAGAATTAGAAACATCTTGATTAAACTGTTCATTTTTTAAAATGGTAAATAGTCTAAAAAATTGTTAAAAATATATAAGAAAACTAACTCAAGTAAATACAAGGAAAAGGTACAACTTATATAATTAAAAAATCTAAAATGACAAAGGTCATTTATTGTGTGCATTTTCGCGCCCATGTATATATTCGTATTTTCTGCACTGTAATAAACAAAGCAAGTGTTATTGATTATTTAGCTACACCTAGCACCAGATAACACTTCTTTGACTAAGGATTTACGCATGAACCACTTCATTATCACTTCTCTGATAAATATCGATGCAATTAATAGTAAAAAGATTTTTCTAATGACATATAGTTAAGGAATCTTCGCTCTTGAGGTGCAATGATTTATGAGTTTAACCGCTTCTTTGATACTTCAGCGAGTTGCTCCTATAGCAGAACAATTCGCATTTATGAACTGACAAAGTTACTCCACTCACTGAGGCTGGTACACTAGAATTCTCAAAGGCAAGCAGGAATTCGAATTACGGAACAAGTGCACTACTGTAATCCAAGTCTTTGTCGAGCACTGATAAAGGTATACAGTCGATGTGACGCACTATATAAACTGCCCTGAGAACGTCAAAGTGATAATGTATTACGAACTCAATCATATATTTGTAGTCAAAACTGCCTTTGAATACGATAGAAAATTTGTTTTTATACGAATTTTGTTGGAAAAATAGTTTAGAAAAAATAGACTGGCAGATAGATATACGTAGCGAAATCAAAATTTCCAGAAAAAAGTTTTGATGGCGTTACGTCGTCACTGCGGTGTATAAAAAACAATTGCCGAAAACCCAATGTTTATCCACACTGAAAAATAAAAGCAGGAAGGAAGCCATTGAAAATGAAATTTACATATGGAAGCTTAACTTCGCCTTTTGGCAAAAAAAAAGTTCTATTTTTCTGCTCACCAACAGACATAGAAATTACCTTTTGTGCTTATCGTTTGTTACGTACGTATCCGATGTAAATTACTATACATGATTGTTTCAGTGATAGTTGCTGATATATACTCTACAAAAGTAAGTACAGTACTGCTACTTATCGATGTATAAACTCTAATATTTTTATATTGGATATACATATTTTTGTTACAAAATTTTGTTGTAAAATTGTGAATTTTAACAATTGATAGATCCCATAATATTTTTTGTAATTTATACCAGGATCTTTTCAAAATCCAATAAAAATACTTGAATGAAAAATTAACGTAATTATTATCATCCATTAAAGACCCAATACAACGTACTAACTAAAATTTATCGCCCACCCAACCAACTTATCCTTATCCACCTACATTGAGCAGTTCTTCGTATACCCAACCTTACACACCATACTTTTCTTCTTTCCGGCAGCGCCGCCTCCGTAAGGAAAACGGCCTAGTATACGAAGGATGCAAAAATCTGCGGCAATAAAACTCTCCTCCGGCAGCGCGTTATACCCGCAGTCTATTTTAATGATCAATGAACTTCAAGTGACGCAATACACACGCGCGCCCTAGCATAGCTATATATATACGTCGCCTACCGTATGTTTGTTCATCTATATGTACAAGCTACCTATACGCGGGATTGTTATCGCATCGCTCGCTTGCTTCCGGATGATTTTTTAACGACGCGCGTGAGCGAGCGAACGAATAATAATTATCCTGCGAGTTCCTTCCTAGTGCATGCAGCGCGTGAGGAAAGTTAGGAAGTGGACATGCAGCGGTGGCAGCAGCAGCGGCCGCTGGTGAAAACCTGCTCCTCGCGTGCTCGCATAATCGGTCTCGCGCCCCTGCTGCATAGTAAGAGAGAAAGAGATAGAGAGAAAGAGAGAGAAAGAGCCTTTTATTCCGAGCGAGCGAGCGAGCGAGCAAGCGAAAACCGCGGGACTCGATCTCCTGATCTCGACCTCGAAATTGCGCGCGCGCGAAAGAGAGAGAGTGTGTGTGTATAAGCGTTATATAGGCGTGTATGTTTGTATGTACGTGGGAGCAGCGGTGTTGGCGTGCGTGTGTGGTAATGTAGTGTGCGACGTACGATTTCGACTTGTGCACGTTGAGGGTACAGGTACTGGCAAAAGGTTTTCGAGCTGGAAACGACGTTTTGAACGATTGCTCTTGATGGATGGGGTTTAGATGTTCTGATTAAGTTTTCAAGCGTGAGATTTTAAATAATTCATCATAGGGGTTATGTTTTGGGTTGTAATTATGTGAAATTACACATTAATCCATATTAAGAAAAGTATGAATATGAAGCTTTCTAAGTTAACTGTTAAAGATTTTTTTGAAAGCTTTTCCTTGAAATAAAAATTTGAAATTAGTCTAGTTAGAACCTGTTTTTAAATGTATGGCAGAAATTTCGCCACGGCCACTTATTTACATTTTTTAAACACTTTTTCTAGATATTAAGTTACTAAAATCTTTTTTTAACAATTTTATTTTCGCATGGGTTATACGTACTCTAAACGTTGAAAACTACTAATATACTTAATACTTACCTTATGATTAGATTAAATAATACAAATCTTTTCTAATTTTACATTATATTGAATATCCACTCAAAAGTAGATTTAAAAAACGTTACTTTTCACAGAATAAATTTTGAAATATTCGACTTAAACTTCCAGTAAATTTATTAAAAATAAAAAAATAAAAAAATTCCTATCTGTATTAATTATATGAATCCACTTGAAAATTTTGCGTAAAAATATAGTTTCATACTATACTCACTTCTAAATTACATATCAATTTCAGATATTTTTATCCTTAAAATTATCAATAATTTGCAATTCTAATTTTTACTAAATTATGATTAGCTGCATAATTTAGATTACGAAATAGCAAATTCAAGTGTTTTTCTGATATACATAATTTAGCAACTCTTTCGGTATCGATAATTGAATATTATATTTTTCTAATGTAATTTTGAGGATATCAATAAAATAAACACCAAATTTCGCATTCTACTACTACTTACAGTACACGATTTCCCCTAAAATCAATAAAATACTAATAAAATCTTTAATTATAGATAAGATTTTTTATAGCACTATAAAACAAACGTAACACACCCACAGTCGCTCATCGTAACATATGTTATACCGGCACCGATTCATCGCTAATCAAAATTTCCTCCTTGGCATTATTCTACCATCGATAACCGTCAGCGAAGCATTCGCTGCTCCCTGTGAGCTGTAACAATGTTACAAGAACAAAAGCGACGTAAGCGGCTCTTGCGCGAGGCCAAGCCACTTCTACTTTTCCGCACCCGTACACTGTTCAATTATCCCCCGCACTCCACAGAGCTTTTGATTCGGTCTGTACGTGTATACGGCCATCAACATCGTACACTGCAATGTATGTATACGTGCCCATGCCCGCGCGTGTATAACGGAATATGTCTTTCTCTGTTTTCCTCTTATTTCGGAAGTCTCGAATCGAGTGCCGATAACGTGCGGTGCGTGCGTGCTAGCGCCGCCGCTACTGCCGTTTTTCCTCATTGCTTCCTGAACGTGTATTTCAGCTTAATTGACCGCGCGGTGGCACTTTTTTTTTTCTTTTTTTTTAATCTTTCTACGTCGTATAGAACGTTTTCACGCTCTTTACCGGGCGCAAGGTAGAATTTCTATACAAGTGACCTATAATTTTTCGAAAAGTATCAACGACAGCAGGCTTCCTGTGCAATTTTTACACGGACACTTGTTGTGCGAAAGGGAGAGAGAGAGAGAGGGAGAGGAATTTAATGGCGAAATAGCGCTAGTACACGTATTGATTTGCGCGAATTCAAACGGTTCTAATGAAATGCGTAACGTGCTTATTTATTCAAATGAATATATATTTTTATTTCGAAAGTCTCTCCCTGCATATAAGCGGCGAGTTCGCTTTCTTCATTGCTTCCTGAATGGATTTAAGCTTAATTGACTGTAGCGCGATTGCAAGGCTCGTGTATAGAGCAAGTCGGCCACGGGTTCAACGAGGATTTAGAATTTCATAAATGTCATGTTTCAAGCAGCGTGATTTCTTTAGTTTTTTTTTTCTTTTGCTTTTCAAAGTAACGGGTTCTCTCTCAGTGAGACTTTAATTCCCATTTTTGTTAACGATTTTATGTGAGAATGTCGGGAATTTAAATACAGGCAGTAAAAGTGAAATAACTTGTGTAGAGTATAGCTTAATTATTTACATACGGTATATATATATATTGAGGTTTACAGATTCGCGGAAGATTTCAAAAGATTAAGCTAGTGAGATTATGTGGCTGTAAAGGGAAAGTGGCTTTTATATACGAATAAGAAATTTTTAGATTACTGGTGAAAATTCAAATTTTTTGTCATTATATTTTGCAAAAATTTTAAATCTTAATTTTAATACTTATATGACGATCAATCAATTGTACTTTCGATCAAATCACAATTAATGTAATTCTTATTTATTGCACTTACATATAATATATGCTCTTTTATACATCATTTTAAAAATATCATTTTCTATCAATTATATATACTTCTGAAACTCCATAAAATTCAACATTGCCAATGAAGAACCAGAACAGGAAAAAAATCCAAAATTTTAACAAACAATAAAATTTGCAACACCGAAATAACGACGTTGAAAGGCCTCGCGCGACTCACTATATATTTACTTGACATCCTCTAATAGTCGAAAAGCGCTCTCTCCTTTGAGAGCCCTAGCCGCGCCTCTCACGCGTAAAATACAAAATGGCCCTCGTAGCTCGCCCAGCAGCCGTACATCAGCACTATACGAGTGACTTATATGTATATATATAAAAATCATCACCTCGGAAAAATGCAGTAACGTAGGAACAAGTACTACGTATATATACCTCACGTTCATCCCGCAAATCGACTACTCGTAAAAAGAAGCTAATCGAGCGAAGAGGCAAGCCGACCGTAATAAAAAAAAGAGCTGTAGAAGACCATCTAGTACGCGACATCGGAAGCCATCGTCGTCGTCGGTCCAGAGTGCAAATCGATTGAGCGCGCGGGCTGCAACAACGCTGAGAGAGAGAGAGAGAGACTTGTTTCACGCGGGGGGTAATACAGGTCATCGCAGCCACGGCACAGACTTGGACCAATTATGATCCATTGACGTAATCGCACTTCAATTCTGCCGCGCGCTCTCGCACTGCGCCCTCGTGTACTTATATATACTAGCGAGCGAGTGAGCGCTAATTGGGACTCCTGGGAACCTCGGGCGTACCTCTACAGCTGGACCTTTCTAGTCTACACAGTTCTCGATGATTCAGGCGCGCTATAGCGCGAGCGTGAACGCTGCTGTCGGACGAATTACTTGCAAAAGAGAGAAATTGCCAGCTTTCGCCTTCCAGTAATTTACTATGCTGCGCTGCTCTGTGGTTCAGATTGAAGCTATGTCTTGGTGTATAGTGTATGTACATGGGCGTACTGGTAATATTCTTTAATTGCCGATTTTTCTGCCGATATTTTCGCGCAGGTGGACGGTTTTCGAGGGCTTTTTTTTAAAGGAGATTTTACGTGAAATAGGCTGGAGAGGATTGCGAAATTCAGGATACTTGTTACGTGGATAATTCATTTTAATTAGTTCAATTTTTGCTAAGTGAAGACATTTTTTTAATTAACATAACGATGTTTTTCCCTATACTTGTTTCTTTCATATTTTATTGTACGTATGTTTAAACCATATTATTGTATAGTGCGTGACTATTTTTATAAATTCATAATTCAAGTGAAAAAATAATTTTAAATTTACAGAAAATGTAGATATTGCTATATATCATAATTGCTGAACTGATTTTTCATATATCTGAAATGCTCCCGGCAATTAACTATTTGCGTTTAATATTATCCTAAATTTAAATAACATAAGTTTCTTGCATAACAAACCAATTACGGACAATCATAATAATTTACAAGTTTACATTTCACATTTACTTTTGAAGTAAATTCAAATATCGTCAATTTTATGCCCCTGTATAATCAACCAATCACAGTCAGTTTTTGTCATATACTTCACTTTCAGGCCATCGCTTTTCACGCAACGATCATGGGAAAATCACTAACAAACATGCTTTGCGTACACTTTTCAACGCGCGCATAAAGGTATATTCCTGTGTTAACGACCTTTCGAATAATAATCGATCCAACACTTTAGCCCGAATAACGTATGCACATATTCAATCGTAGAGGACGTAAGGATATAATAACGGCTAATATTATTATATAACGTCGTAATAATGGTTAGCGCAGATATTTTCAGTTTGAAGTTTTTTTTTGTTTGCCTCTTCCCTGTGTACGAACTTCGGAGAATAGGTAATTATGTAAGCAGTTAATAAAACGGTTGCGAATTTCTCTGGCAATGTTGTCTTCAAGCGGAGGTACATTAATGCTTTTAAGCTCGCTATAATTGCCGTGCACGCGTGTATTTTTACTGCTGTTTTATATACATATGCAGCATCGTGAAAAGTTATCATCATCTTCTCTCAACGGCTATATGAGAATCTGTTTGCTTGAAATATTTCATATTAATATATACAAAAACGATTCGATTGATAATAAAAAGACGAGATTTTTCTATATTTCGAGCGCAAATTCTCGATATTTTCTCCAGTCGCGTCGTATTCTGTAATATTTTTACGGGAGAATCGGAATAAATCACAAAGATGGAATTTAAAATGCCATCTGCGTATAAAATTTCGTCGATTTATATACCTACCCGTATAAACATTTAGGTATAGTAAGCATCTAAAGCTTTATACATTCATACTCAGTGAACTCGAAAGCATTGAAATTCATCTGAACTTGGAGCACGAAAATTTATTCCATTATTACATAAACTTCTTTTGGGAATGAGAAAGAGAGAAAGAAAAATGGTTATTTCCACTAAACTTTTCTCTCACTCTCTTCCTTTATTATATTAGAAAATACTACATTATAGACTAAAAATATGATCTATGCATTCTCCCCAAATAATAACGTTATGTCACGCATACAATACATCAACACTCGATTACTGTTATATATACAAATACGCGAATTCCCCAACATTCGTCCGCCAATAACGCGGCAAAAATAACATTTTCGAACGATTACGGAATACCTCAGTGTGCACGATTATATATATATAAAAATTAAAAAAATGTTTATGTAATAAAAAAATTGGCCACTTCCAAGAGAGGTAACCCTATCCGCGCACGATTCCGCTAACTGCAACAAAGTATAAGGCCGAAGATTTTTCTCCGTATCGGTGCTCTGCAGCGGCTTTCGGCGTTGTATATTAGCGCGAGTGGCTTAGGCGTGGTTCTTGCGTAATGCAAAAAGCCGAGCGAGTTACTTAGACTCGCGAGTGCGCGCTCGTTACATGCACGGCCCCATAGCCGCAGTGAATCTATGTATGTGTGTATATGTGTGTATGTGTAGACGGTGTACAGAGTTACACGCAGGTTAATACATACATATACATAAGTATATAGATAGCTCGTCTCCGTCTCTCTTTCTGTATAGGCGATCGTGTATATCGATAGCCGAGGGAGAGTTTTCCCGCGACTCCGCCCGCACGAGAGAAAGAGAGAGAAGGAAAAAGGCAGAAAGAGAGATAGGGATCTTTCGGAATTTGAGTTTCTTCAGTTTAACGATGTTGCCCAGTCCGGTTAATGATGCTTAATCGGTTATATCTGGTGTTTCGCAATCCTGATACTTGCGGGCTTTTTTTATTTTATAGTTGGCTTTTGAGAGGTGCTTGATGAACGATTTTCTAGGTAGACGGCTATAGATATGAAATAGGGAAATGGTTACCGAAGCGGATTGGGGAAAAAAAATCTATATCTGAAGTGTAATAAATATAGATTTTTTTGAAGAGATGAAATGATACTTATTGAGGGTTTAGCTGAATTGACCAGATAACAAATTTTAAAAGTTCAATTTTAGATACTTATTCAAAGTGCAGAGTGGATTTTTAAGCTTTGAAATAAATTAAATTAATTTTATAAAACATAGCTTTGTCAATCCATCAATAGTTAAATTAATATAAAAATACATTATTTTC
Organism: Torymus texanus; assembly: GCA_036873485.1. Taxonomy (NCBI): domain Eukaryota; kingdom Metazoa; phylum Arthropoda; class Insecta; order Hymenoptera; family Torymidae; genus Torymus; species Torymus texanus. The sequence continues at coordinate 22,811,203 of JAYJLV010000011.1, forward strand.
TTTTTCACAACTAATTTAGATATATATACAATATGTACAATATAATTAAATTGGTATTTGTGTATATTTCTTTGTTGTGAAAAGATATGTTAGCAACTATACATATATAAAAGTATTTTTATACATCTAACTCTAATCTTTTATAAAGGACAATAATTGATATTTATCGTTTACCTACTGTATTGACACTATAGAGTATTACAATGCATCATTTTATCTCGTTTGACTTTACGGCAAACCACTTATCACTCAACCACCATACAGATTCAATTCGCAGAAGGAACGTCAATGTCCTATGGAAAAACAAAAGGAACCCAAGCACCATTGCGACGGGATTGACGTTTTCCAATTATATATGAAAGTATGGACCTGCAGTTTTCACACCTGGAACTGCGTACCGCTAATACGACCGCACGAGCTGTGCGCGCGCGCGAGAAAACCCGTTTCACCGGAAATTTCGCCTGGGTTATAATTAAACAGTAATGAAAACCGATATCCGCTCCCACGCGGGTGTATAACATACATGTCACCTATGCACCGCACGGAATTTTGCGGAAAACTAGATAGAAAAAAAAAAGAAAGTAGAAGTATAGAAGACGACAAAGAAAAAAAGAGAAGAAGAAAGAGAATCTGTGGGGAGAGACGAGGAAAGTCTTAGCTATATACATGAGAGAGAATCTGCCGAGACCAGCAATTACACAGTTATCGTGGGGCTGCGTGTGCGCCCAGCTTTTTCTTCCTCCTTCGCGACGCACACGGCGACAATATGACTGTAGTCATATATATATACCTAACCAGGGAAACTCAGCTGGCCTATCGGCTCGCGTTTCATTTACATAATGTCGTGTGCCGGAAAGCTCTCTCTCTCTCTCTCTCTTTCGCTGCGCGTCTTATCGATTCTCTCTCACTCTCTTACAGCATTTTTCCAAACTGCACGCGGTTTATTAGCCCCACCGTCGTATACCGACAATGACGAGAGGTGCGGGCATCGAGTATAGATATCGTCGTCACGGCATAATGCTCAATCGAAATTAGGTTATGCGCTAGCGTGAAAGTTTTTCGCGTACCTATATATATATATGTATATAATGTATATCGCGCGAAAACACCATTACGACATAGTATTGTAATAACGGGCGTAGAAAGAGAGAGAGAGAGAGAAAAAAAAACAACAAGCGTGTTAACGATTGTAATTCAATTAGCGTTTTTGCACGCTCTGGGATACAGATGTTTCTTATGCCCTCCTCTCGGTCACTCGAGAGAGCTGCTATACGCTACTACGCATTGATCGGAATCGTAGTAATTGTAATGGCGGTAATAAAAACGTCGAGGAAGTAAATAATTGTCCGGCCCACACGACTTATGGGCAACGCCACGAGCTCGCGGCGCCGAGAGATCCATATAGATTTCGTGCCGTCGCCGCCGCCGCCACTGTGCTTCTGATTAAAGCGACGTTTCGCGTAATCGCACTTGGCGTAACGTGCGTACTACTGTCCTATGTAGATATATATATACGTATGGAGTAGGATTCGCGTATGGATTGTCAACAAATTTTAGAGAAAACGTTCGGTTCATGCAAATTCAAGCTTATATATAGGCGGACTCTTAAATATATTTACAAACTTTAAAAGGAACGCCAAATCGGAAGTTCTTTTTGTGGGTAAAAATTTCGCGAAATCTCGCTTGGCACTGATCTCCTGGCGGCGGCCGCTACTATTGCCCGGTTATATTTCGTCCCCGAAAATTGAATATAATATTTAAAGAAAAGAGGAACTCGCCATTGCCGTCGGCTGAATAAACTCATTGCTACTGTGCGCACGCGTGCATATTTTTCCAGCGGTATAACAATGACGGTCTCTCTATACTTTCTCTCCCTCTTCGCTAATGAGACTTTCCTCTACACCCGCATTGTCTGAATTCACTGCCGAAAAAGATGAAAAAGAAGAGAAATAATAAAAATGCATCGATATATATATAATGCGCTTGCAATTTCGTTGAGCTTTGCAACACCGGTGTAGAATCGAATCAGGACGACGATCACTATACTGTCGCGCGTTCGTATATATATCGACTTACTAATTAAGCAATCTGCTGTACTTACGCCAGAGCGTATATATACGAGTGAGCGAGTGAGAGACTACTTTTCCCACCACTTTTCGATCTTTTTCGAAAACGCGTCGCGCGTACACGCGTGTAATTTCACGCGCTAGAGAGAAACCGATACAACACGCCTTACCTGTTTCAATTTTCCTTCGGGAGAACGAACCTCGGTTTTCGATTTTTTTGCTCTCTTTCTTATATATATATATACCCCCTCGCGTTAGGATTACTAGATTAAATTGCGTAAGATGGCGTAAAGGCCGCGATGTTTGTGTATATGATATATAACGCGGGTGCGAGGTGCAATATACTATGTATAACTAGTTTTCCCTGGATTTTTTTTAAGGATAGTGCGTATAGTATACACGCAAGTATAATACATCTGCTTTAAAAGTTTGGGGATGCGCAATAAAAAGGGATAGGTGTACATCGCTGTTTGTGTGTCTATGTGTGCGAGCGCGTTTGCTCTATAAAACTGGATAAGAATGAGAAAACGAAAAAGGGCGCGGCGGGGCATGAAAACAAAACGCCAACTTTTTACTTTCTTCTATTTGACTTTTAGATATAGAAATACACCGAGCGAGCGAAACATTTTATCTCTATTATTGTTTGCAATTTCTCGATTCTATACGAAGGAAAAGAGAGAAAATTATTTTCGAAAAGCTTGCTATCTGTGAAGCGACTAATGAAAAAAATTTCCTCCGCAAATAGAGCTAACGCAATAAAGATTCTGCAGAAAACCTTATGAATTTTCTGCAATCCGCACTCGCTCTCTTTCGTCTTATTCTTAGCTAACTCTCGTAAAAAAAGCGAATGAAAGAGAGGAAGGGAGGGTGAGAGCAAGACGAAGATGAGAAAGGTCTTCAAGGACAAAGTTTTTTGAAGGAAAGCAATAAGGAGAGGAGATTCCGATCTCCATTCTAATATTTTCCTCCCCCTTTATAGCTACTGTTCGTTGCCATCCTGTATATATATTACTACCACTCACCTATAATTTTATTGATTTTAGTTATTTTCTCAGCACACTCGTGCAAGAGCGAACATTTATTTCCCTTCTTCCATTACTTTCTCCTTCTCGCGCTTTATTTCTCTCATCGTCCGTCTAGCCGGTTCGTCTGCGCTCGTCACGGTTCGTTGGCTCTCCCCTCTCTCTCTCTCTCTCTCTCTCTCTCTCTTTCTCTCTCTGTCTCGACCGATTGAAATTTACCGTATTTTTATGTTTTTTATCGAACGAGTCATTAGGTTTATATTATGTCCATAGGATCTCTACCAAAAAGTTACCTTTCCACGATTCTATGGAAGAGTTCTCAAGTTTAATACTCTTGATCTATTACTAAAAAGTTATTTGAATACCATCACAGCTAATTTCCGAAAATTAGCAATTGTAAAAAAGAGAGAATTTTTTTAATTTTATTATTACGCCGATAAAGGATCTTTTTAATCGGTTTAATTAATTTGGTTCCAACTTGTCATTCATTGGGTTGAAATATATTTCAAAAGCTTATTCACTGTGCTATAAAATTTGAGAAAAATGAAGAATATTTTATAATTGAATGCGTGCCCTATTGTTATAAAGAGCTCCAAGATAATTGTATATCCTCTGAAAATAAAAGTAGAAATGAAACTCCTATAATATTCAAAGTAAAACCTGCAGAAAATTGCTATACAAAATCTCAAAAGGTTAAAAATAAAATTGAAGATTATATGAAAACTTATTATTATTATTTTTATATTTAAGGTTAATATTAACCTTTTTCATTTTGTATACGACTTCTGAACAGGCATTTTGCCATCTCAACATCTCAGTGTACCAATTATACCTATTATAGATGTCATCATATACTTTTGCTTCTTCATGAAATAAAATAGTAAATCAATCATTCAATACGATTTGAACGTTGAAAACTAACATTTGTCGAAGATCTTACATGTCTGCAAGTTCTTAAACAAAAGGAAAAAGAAATACATGCAAACGACCGCACAAGTGCCTGTCATGTAAGATCACAACGAGAATAGTGCGCGCCTATGTTCGCATGATAATTTCACAAACGGCAAAAGCCATAACGGAAAGAGCGAAGTGCATTGCGCAATGCGATTAATAACGGGTATCCGAGCACATAGAATCGTAAGTTTTCCTATTGAGCATCGCGCTCTGCGAGAGAAAGAAAATGAGCGAGTATTAAAAACTCGCTGCCGCGTAACTACGTCATCGCACGCTTGCGCTCGCTCGCGTAATTCCGACAAAGAAAGCAGCAGCAGCAACAACAGCAACAACTACAGCAGCCGTCAACAACAACGAAAGAGTATAAAGACGCGCGATCACACGGCACTGTGCACTACTCACGTGAAACTTTCTCGCGGCGATCAGCTGACGAACGTAGCAAACTCCCTCTCGCTCTCTCTCTCTCTTTCTCTCTCTCTCTCTTTCTCTTTGCCCGCAAGTGCAGCGCGTTCGCACGCGAGCTGCAGAGAGGAAAGAGAGACAGCGACGGCAGCAGCAGCAGCAACGGCGGCGGCGGCGGCGGCTCTCGAACGAGGTAACGCCTTCGGTCTGGATTCTAGAACATGAACTTATCGGGCGAGCCGCTATAATTGCGCAAGCGAGATCTTACAATGCCTCCTCGTCCGGCCGGCTAGAACTGCACTCGAGAATCGATGTGTATATACCTATATGTATGTGAGTGTGTGTGTATATATATATATATATACACACACGCAACGAGAGAGGGATTGGCCGTACCGCCGTGGAATTGCACAGGGAAAGGAGACATACGCTTATAGCTTATAGGTCTCTCTCTCTCTCTCTTTCGCTTGCGCCAGAACGCGCGGATATTCCTATATAACGCGAGAGCGCGAGATATCGGCCGCGTGAGATCGTGAGCGAGAGAGAGAGAAAGAGAGAGAGAGAGAGAGACAGCTCGACGGAAATTGATTTACACCCATGCCTTTGTGCGTGAACGAGTCGGTCATTAGTATAGAGCCACTTGCACGTTTATCATATTCGTCTCCTTACGGAGTTGGCGAGTATACATATGTGTACGTGTGCAGCTAACTTTTGAATGTCATTAGTTAGACTGGTTGATGGAAGATGAGTTGAGATGAATAATTGGAGGGCTACTTTGCGATTGTGCGATTCACGTTAGCGTTTCACAAATTTTGTTTGTCGTTGCATAGTTTCGGGACGATTAGTCAAGCGCTTGAATAGCCTTCGTATGGCTATTCGAATATATGGAATTTCAGTTATTTTTCGTCCGACTGAAACGATTTAAATTCTCGTGAAGAGTAGTATTGTTACGTGGGTACCTTTATATTTTAATGTAGAATTTAACCAAACAAATAGAATTGTTTATCTCAATTGTTTACATACTTTCCACATTTATTTATTAATTTGGACGAGTCATGTGATACACAATTGAGTTTAATCACTGTGTATTGAAAATCCACTCGATTCTGAACAAAAATAAACAGGCAAAAAAATTCAGCAAATTTCATCGAAATCTCACCGACAGTGCATCCTACCACGCCTGCAGTATTATATAACGACGGGTCGCGCTTGAATTAGACAATAAAAATACCTTACGAGAGCGAGTCTCTCTCCAAGCAGCGCACGCTCGAGATACACTTTCCACGTGCACCTGAAGAGAGTCGTTGAGTAGCGAACGCTCCACACTGTAAAGGAAAAACTCGACTCGACTTAAAGAGAGAGAGAGGGAGAGGGGGAGAGGGAGAGAGAGAGATGAAGAAAAAAGTAAAAGGAGAGTGAGGGTGCTCCGAACTAGTTAGATTTTAGGGACAATTTGGTCAAATCGCCACACACATAGAGATCGAGGTATGCATACCTATTGTAACTGCCACGCTCGTATAATTTCCACGCACTATATAACATTTGCAGAAAAAAAAGAATGCAAAGAGATATTATTATACGCGCCATATATTCATAGACCCGCCGGCGTTTTTCGGCAGCGCGTTTCCCGCGAGCTCGAGCTGTTTATATAACCCCGTCTGCCGACCATGCAAATTGGAGTAAAAAGGAATTTAGAGAATGGCCATCGGCACAAAAGCTAGGTTATAATTTGCACGTTGTGGCGGCGACGGCGGACTGGTATCATCTGTTACTACTTGCGCGAAAAGGAGTTTGTTTGGGAACGCGGTAGTGTTTTAGCTGTGAGAGTCGGTGTATATGTGTGTGTGTGTGCAACGTGATGTAAAGAGTGCTATAGACCCGCGTAATCACAAGTAAGCACTGCGTTAATCATCGCCTCAACCTTAAGACGGAGTTTTTAAGTTGTTGCTGGGTAGTTGAGAGGATATTTTCGACTGTTATTAGAGGGACAGAGTATGGAGTTTGTGAAATTAGAGGTAATCAATGATGTCCGTTTGTATATTTCTTTGTTATCTGTGTATTCTTTTTTTTTTAATTACTGTGCGTATTTCCTGCGTTGGTTGGCCTGGTTTAACAGGTTGTTATACTGTGTAAGATATATAACAAAACTTTTTAATATTGCAAAGTTTTTTTCTGATTTCAGATTCTTGCAAAATATTATATTATTACGAGTAAGCTAACATAGTTTTTTAATAATAAAGTGACGGAACTCGCGTTTGCACCAGAATCGCTGACTGAGAAACAATACCAACTATCTAGGGTCACCACTGCTCGCCTTTCTGCTAATCGTCGTCATATTGTGATTGTATTTCTTACCTCTTATCAATCTGCATTTTTGAACGGATATTAATTCATAACAATATATACTTTTTCCATTATTTATGAATTTCCATGAATTATTCGAGGTTGTGAAATTTGACAAATGTATTGAATATTTCGACAAAACTCCGTATTGATATTTTATTTGATTTTGAATGTTCTGTAAGTACGTGTTTAAGCTTTATTGAATTTGTATGATGCATATGAAATTTGTAAATATAATACTAATAGCTGTTGAAGAAAATAATACTTGTACGAACAAATATATTGTAAATGTGGTCAAATTTAATTATAATACGAAACTCCTGAAGTTCTAAGAAAACACATTTAAACTAATTAAAATATTGCAACACGTCACATTTTATTTTATTATAAACTTTATTAAATTTTTTACATATAATATAATAAAGTATAATTAGAATTATAATTATAATTTAAAAACATAGTCATAATCATTAATATAAGATAGGTACATTAAAGATTTAGAAATTATGATTATCACAGTTACAAGCTACGAGTTTATCACATATTCAAATAATTAATATAAAAAAAATAAGTAAATCATACTTTTTCGCGAATAAGTAGGCAACAACAAATCCGCAGAAGTAGAAGTTATCAGCCAAATTTATTTAATAAGAGCAAATTGTTTTTGAGAATGCTATTAAAATGAGACAAAGTCGATTAGTACTTAATGACTACGGAAAAGGGAATCTCACAGATGGAGTTTTAGTGTCAGAAAGTATCTACTATCGCAAGGTTTGCGGAATGAGCCCTATACTGAACATGTTAAGTAGTTGAGACGGACTACGAAAATTGAAAAATTTGTAAAGAAAGGCGCCAAAAAAGCACACGTTTTTTAATGATACAAGCATTCTGCAATTTTTGCAGTCTAGTATTCTTATTATTTGTGGCTTTAACTAAGATAATACAACAATAATCAAGGTAAGGGAAATTGACAACGACTGAACAAGGTTCTAACAAAGCAACTAAATAGTGTACGACCGTATGACGCGCAAAGTGTGCTAGACATAACACAATTAATATGTGGTATGCAAAAAATTGTACAGCCGAGCAACATCCGGAAAGGGCACAGTAATACCCCTAACGCAACCCCTGCCAGTCCCAGTTTATCAATCCCATCAGCTGTATATTTGGGAGGAAAAATTAGCTTTTGTTTTTCTTCTGTTGAAACAAAGACTCGATATGAACACCCACAGAAAGACGTCTTTAGTAATTGCAAGGAGCTTTGAGATTTCTTCCAGAATCTGATCTCCTGGTACTCGTACACATATATGCAAATTCTCGGCATAGAGTACGTATCCTATGCCATTGCTGTTAAAAAAATTTTGGACATCGTTTATGTATAAGTAGAACAATGCAGGAATTAACGTAGAGTCCTGTGGAATACCTAAATCGGTCGAAATATTCTGAGAGATTCCAATCTAGTCAGAACTTGTTACGTTGTGCGCCAGAGATAAGAGGGTATTCATTCTGTATACAATTTTATGTATAACTTTTCCTGAAATCATATTTGAAAATTTTCAAACATCACATCGATTTTAAACAGATTAGAAAGAAAGTAATGTATCCTATGATAAACGTACATTATATTCATCACAATGAAATATTCCCTGTCAAATCATGGATTACTCAATCAATTGACTGATTTCATTGACTTCTTCACTTTATCATTTATGATAAATAAACATCTTTAATTGACTTTAACATATCACACTATACGTTCTACTCACTCTTATCTCCAAGTACCAACAAACACTTAACATCATTTCCAACAGCCTCAAACCCAACATTTCAGAAACTTTTGCTAAAAGGCAAAAGCATAATCGCCAATCGTGCGTTGCCGCAACTCTCGATTATTTATTTATTGATCTTTTTTTTTTATCCACTAACTCGCAACTATATCGAAGGGAATGTCCTCGGCAAGGTGGATTTCATGAAAATCGCCATGCGGCCTCGTACAGGCCAGCAAAACTAGTTATTGAAATCAAATCCACTTTATGAAATCCGCGCGCGCGCGCGATCGAGTTTTCCCCGTCGCCGTCGCGGCGACTATAACGTGACCTCCAACGTGTATGCTACACTGCACTGAACGTACATGCAGGGAACTTTGAATTCCGAACGATACGCTGTATCTAGTGAGCTTGTAAACAGCGCTATACTCGGACTTATGCTACGATGAAACTTTTCACTGAAAATGCGCCCCTTTTTGTGGAGGCGTACCAGCTTACGAAAAATATTCGGAATTTGTATGCACTTTAGTGGAATGTTGTAGTTATTATTAAATATTTTTCTCGATACGCTCACCTATAACCCCGGTGTATATGGTTCTACATGAATTACCGAAAAATCATCACAATTTTTTTCCTTCGAACTTCTAAAGCTGATACAAGTCGTCGTACTTTAGGGTATATCAAGTCGGTTAATTGAGCACACTTACTTGCACGCATATAGAACTCTATTTTAAATTCTGTACTCGATTTTTCTTTCTCCCTCTCATGTTTTACGCTAAAATTCGAGTTTTCAAGCAGTCGCGCGGCGGGCAGTTGCGAAAAGTCGCCTTATTAAGCTTCAGCCGGATAGGAAAGCAAAAAAAAAAAATACTCGCAAAAAGTAGTTTTGTTTCGTCAGTCGAATCCCGCGCGGGCGAATGCGTATATACTCGCCACTCATGTGTGTCCGCGTATGTATATACGTGTATATGTCGAAAAACTAATCGATTGCTTGTCAAGGTCACTTAATTGTAACCGATATGGATGGATATATAGTAACACACCGATTAATTACAAGGTGCATTGTACCGTTTTCACTCTCGCGTTCTGCGCGCAGCAACTAATAAGAAATTAATATTTTTCCCGTAAACATTTTTATCATCGTACTATGTGGCAACACACGTTCATATACACACCGCATGCATCTTATAATTATACCCATTTCGATTCATCAAATAATAATTGAAAATTCTTATATACGCTAGTATAATAGCCGCGCTGTAAACATTGGTCATATATATATATATATATATATATATATATATATATGCCTTTTATAATCACCATCTTCAAGGGACCAATTACAATGCGAAAAGTGAGTGCGGCGCCACACCGTTATAGCGTTTGCGATATATCTATTGCCCAAGCAGCGATTTTTAGGGCGCGCACTCACGCCCGCAGATAAACCAGTTTCATTACCGGGGGCGGCGGTAAGAGAAAAGAGAAAAAAAAATATATACCTGCAGGAAATTTTCACCGTACACATACACACACACATACATGATGGTTGCGCAAAAGGACTACGCGAGAGAGTGAGTGAGTGAGTGAGAGCTACATGCAGGAAAGTTATTATACACGATAGTTGTCTCACGGGGACTATCCTACGCTTTTACAATCCTCTCTCGTGTCTTTTTTTTTACCTTGCAATAAACAGATCGACGACTGAGCCCATAAATCTAGAGGGGCGGGTAGAAAAATGTCATTTTCGAAAGTAAAACTACCTTTACGAAATCGAATTCCTCTATATATATACACATATATATATATAGACACACACGCACATATTGCAAGACTATACTACTATACACGCGCCCTTTTAAAAACTTTATTAGCTTCCTCCGTAATCGAAGCCGACTGATGATACGCCCTCTTTCGCTCCATTAATTATGGACACACTTGCGCGGGTCGTAGCTACTGCTCCTGCTGCAGGCGGATTTAACGGGTACGAGGAGCCTGGCCAAGTGGAAGATTGACGATGTCTGCGCGCGGTATTATAAGCGATCGTTTTTAAAATTTTATGGAGCCGTAATTGACGAGGGATTTTCTCGTCGCCAAGCTAAATCTATATATCTATAGATTCATACACGTCGTACTCCCTCTATATAAACTCGCTTGTTTGTCTAACCTAACGACGATTACTTCAGTATAATGTACATTATAACGTTACGAAAGATCCCTTATACATCGTATGCTTTTGTATATATACACGTCACAGTGAGAGTGCAAAGTCTTTATTTTTTGTTCTACACAGATCGTCAGGAACGATGACAACGACGTCGCCGCGCCCGTAAATCATCACTGTGTTTCCTTTCGGCAGATTCGCGCGCGAAAGTGGGTCTCCTGCAAACGAGCCTTGATTTATGCGCTATTTCAGAGCGGTGTACTCGGGAACAGAGGGAGGGGATATATTGCGACTACGCCTTTTAATTGACAATGCCGCTTGGAAAAGCCCCAGCCGAGCTTTTCGTTTTCGATGCATGCGTTTATATATTTTACGAGCAGCTCTTAAATCGACCGGGATTTATGAAAGTCGACAGCTTCATCGACAAAAGATTCTTCTTCATTCTTCTTTTAACGCTAGCAGAGGTTATTATCGGGATCAGTTGCGGTGTTTAGCAATGATTGGAAGCCAATTGATGGGTAATTTGTGTAGTGGCATTTGATGTAACAAGAGGTACACACGCGTGGCTGCTCGTTCATTTGTATATACTATTAACAGCTACACTACGCAGCTAATGGAGATCGTATGGCTATGGCGCATCGAGTTCCACGATTGAATATGTCATCGCGTTTCACTCGTCCTGTATAATCGCTCTATCGGCTACTATATAGTATATATATCCACCCACTAAATCTCATCATCGGGGGGGAGCAAATACTTTATCGATCCGTTCACATTTACTCGAAAAGCTATACATATACACGCAAAAATGAACATCCACTCTATATGGCGGCAAGAAGGAGGGAAGATTTTATCGAGTGCACAACGGTCGGTCGTTCGGTCGAAAAGTTCTTTATTCAGGCGCCACGGGTCGTGTAATCTTTGGCGGAAAGAGAGAGAGAGAGAGAGGAAGAGAGAGAGAACCTCGATAACTCCATTGTCAGCCTCGCTTTCGGTAATGCCGATGCGCAACGTCGGTGGCGGCGACATTTCCGCTATCGGGACGAGTCCTGTTATTGACCGATAGTATCGCGTATCCTCGGTAAATATTGAAACGTGAGGTCAGCTCTCGAGGATTAGTGCATCGATGAGATGATGAATCATAAATATAAATACGTTGGGTCAACTCGTAACGGCGTCAAGATGACTTGTGGTCTTAGGGATTTTTAGCGGTTGTAGTACAGGGTTACAATAGACGCTCAACACCAAGACGAGTGTTGGGTTGAATAAAAAAAGTGAGCGTGGTAATTTAATTATAATAAGGGATATATTATACTGGTACGTAATATTAGTATTTTAGTAGCCTTTTATCCTAGAAGGATTTTAATTTTTCTAATAACAGTTGCACACGTGCCTCTCATAATACAAGAAATTAATGGATATATTTTTAGATTCAAATTTTATTAGGGATTATTTCGAAACGCGGCACGTATCCAAAGTTTCAACTGAACCGGAATGACAAGCCGCACGAATTATACTTAGCAAGCTATCCTTTGTCTCACCATATAGCATACACAATACATCGATAAATTCGTCTCATAATCACTTCACGCTCCCTCTCTATATTTTCGCAACTCAGCCTTTCTTTCCCTCTCCACATCGAAGAAAAGAAATTTCTTTCCTGGTATATAGACATTACATGCAGTACGTATTTTAGAAACGCATCCCCTCGAGAAAGCATATATAGCTGCTTATACTTGCCAGCACAGTCGCCGTAGCTGAGAGCGGCAAAAGCCTGCACTACTACTGGCAAAACCCGTTTTTCTCGCCACTCTCAACTTGTAAAATGCAAACCAGGGGGAATTTCGGCAAGAGACTCAGACGCGTATATACAGGCGATCGCTAATTAAGCTCCGTTGACCGTTTCTGGAAAATCATTTCGGTTCATTTAGACGCGTACGCGTGTCTACGTCTACAGAGGTTCTCTCTCTCTCTCTCTCTCTCTCTCTCTTTCTCTCTCTGTCTCTTTCTCTCTCGACTTTTATGGCGGCGATTCTTCGCTTTCGCTCTCACTCTGTAGCGGCGGCTATTCGTAAATAAGGTGATTCCAGTAGCGCGATACGGTAAGTGGACCGAGCGGTCGCGGCGTCTCGTGCCCCCGCCGCAATTCTCCGCGTCGGCTGCCCTGGCTGACTCTGTGACCTATAATGTTGAGGAGACGCATAGCACAGTTTCGAGTGCCTGTCGGCTTTTGAGGGCTGGAATTGAGATCGATGAAAGCGATGGTTAGAAGTATTGAAGAGATACGATGAAAATTTCATTCAGCGATAGCTAAATTTAAAGAGGGGTGAGCGTGCAGACTTTGTTACGTGTCTATTTTTGGGTTTCACTTCGATTATGAGGAGCCGAATCACGTCTAATCGAGCATTGGAAAAAAATGTTATCATCAATCACTTTTTTAGATCATTGGTTCTTTCTGAAGATTATTTTATTAATTTAAAGTGATTATATAAGATACAGTATTCAATTGCACATCTGAGAGTCAATCGAGATCGTTATTCTTTTTAAAAAAGTAGTACAAAGTAACGATTAACTCATTTCTTAGAGAATCTGTAGATATCATACAATACATTTTTGTTCACTTTTATATGTTCTCAGCTTTAGATGTTTGAGAAAGTTACAACATGGCTAATCAGTAACGCAAGGGACTGACAATCACAAGTTCTCGATACGATGAAACAAGTACCACTACAAAGATATACATGCACTTTGCTGACAAGGTCGGTGTAAACTCGGTCGCTGATTAGTACCAAAATAGTTGAATAAGTAGAACAATGGTTAATAATAATAGAAGGCATATTCTAAATAAATGAAAATGATAATAAGACAATGCAGCGTGATAAAACGTATTTATTGAAAATAAAAGATCCAATAGTATAAACCTTTTATAAAAATATTTTTTTTATAATAAATGTATATAATTAATCATGGAAAATTACAAGACCTAAAACACTAAGTAGTTTATTTCTAAATACACTGGATGTTTCGATGTTAAATGGCATATCACTTTATTTATTTAATAGCTAAAAATACATAGTAATATACATATAATGTGTCATAAATCAGTGGTATAATCAGATTATAATAAAGTGGGTGAAAGGCTGTTCTGCGAATTATGTGCCCTCCATACAAAATGTATGTAAAATGCACAAATAGGCGCAAACAAAGAAATTGGATACTTATTCTATTAAAACTAAAAGTATAACAGTTTCGAAAACTCGATGAAAACATGATGTTGTAAACTTGATATGGCACCTAGAAATCTATTTTGCATTTTATAAGAAAACATTAATATTCATACTCCTTCAATCCTGTAAACATATGTAAAAAATTAAAAACATATCTTATTGAAATAATGTCATTTTCATTTTTAAATGTGTTTAATTTATATAAGTTTTTACCCAATGATTTCTGTTTATAATATACATAATTTAACTCTTAGCTAACACACTGGTGTACGTGACGACCCCGGCCAATCTTGCTTCAATTTCTTTTTTTGTTCTTTGTTTGTGTAAATTTACTTAAATTAGCTGTGAAATGTATTAGAAAAACCATCAACGATTATTTAGGAATTTTTTATCAAGTTAATATCATGAATTTCTTTTTATTGTGTCAGCTGTTATTCTGATGAAGTGTGCCAGCTAAGGATTAATAATAATCTATTAAAAAAAATTATAGAAAACATTAGTTTCTACCGTGTTAATAAATGAATACTAAATTACATTAATTTATCTGATTTTAAATTCTTTATTTCAAAGGTATTTGTTAATTTTTGTTAAGCAATTGCGATTTCTAAATAAAAGTTAAGTCACTTTTAAATCCGCAATCTATTATGAAAATACAAGGTTCTAATGTCACTTTTATCATTATCAATCTTTACATTTCTAAGTGAAAATAAGCAATAAATAATATTTCTTGAAAAATCTACGTTGAAACTTTTAAAGTGAGCTACTTGCAAAAATGAAACATTTTCCAAATGATAACTGTATCATAAATTTTCTAAAATTTGAATTGTAAAATTAGATATGATTTATTCCATCGTGTGCGTAGCACTTACAGACTGTGATTTAGCATATATAATTACGTTGTTAATACACGTATAAATAATGCAGTAACTATAATAGCTCAAATAGCAATAATAACCAGTAGTAATAAATTACCGCGCCAATGTGGAGAGAAAGAAAGAGAGAGAGAGAGAGAGTGAGAGAGAGAGGGAGAGAGACCATTTACCATCGAGCAATGACGGGTAAACAGAAAATGACATTTTTATTGTAGGCACGTGTACCACCTGTAAGGCTTTATTTCCACATTCACGATTTTTTTTCTTCCTCGCGAGCACGCGACGATCTTGTATTATTTATGCCCCATAACGACGAGTGTGCGAACCACAAAGTACGAATTAAAAGATTCTATAACTTTGCAGCTGGATTATTATCGCAGTAAAATGTATCCCCCTCTCATTCTCTCTTTCTCTCTTTCGTCCGTATATTCACATGAGTATCGCCAATGCGACGACGTTTGCAAGAAGTTACGTAAGCGGAATCGGCTACGCACGGATGTCTGTGCGGGCTCGCGAGCGCAATAGTTCGCCGGACGTTCGATAAGAGGGGCTTATTAAATGGAAAAGTAAAAAGCGAGAGCGCACAATATAATGCTAGCGCAATGGCTCGCATGAATCTTTCTCTCTCTCTCTTTCTCTTATCGATCGCGGCTACCGTGTAAAATCGCGAAAAAAAAATTGCGCGATATAGGATGTAGTGGTAGAGTTGCATGGTATATATCGACTTTTATATATATAGATACGAAGGTGTGAAATATCATTTTGTCGAGGATACTTAGCGGCCGATATATTTCAAGTGTGTATATATACAGAATTTTGCAAAATCGCGTTGGTATTTGGTGTCGAAACTGTAATTTGTGACTTGGCGTAATCTAAAATACGATGATGCTTTGTTCAAACGGTATTGGACACTTTATTCCCGTGTGCCAACATGTGGTTTTACTCTTTACACAAAGTCTATGAATGTGCTAACTGTAATAACTGTAATTTTTCCTTTAATTTATTTTACAGCGAGTAACATAAATCAGAATATGATTATAATTGTTATGTGTAGCAAACAAATACTGTCAATAAATTAATTTAATAGAATTTTCATTTTACAACGTTATTATTGCGCGGGAAAAATTTATTGTTAGTCTGGCGGGTTTTCATCCGCTAAATCACCTAATTTCGGAAAATGCTGAAATGGCATAAAATAAGTCAAATTTTAGTGGAAGTAACATTATGGTCAAAATGTTGATTCAATTTCCTGCATTTAAAAATTTGAAAGTTAATTGATGAAAAACGAATCTTCTTTTCAAAAAGGGATATCCAACCAGTCTTTTCAAAACGAAGATTCTTCTCTTAAAAAACTCATTTTGTTTTAAAGAAATTTATTGAATGGTAATGCCAATTCAACTTTAAGAAAAGAAAGGATTCTACTTGTCTTTAATGCTGTTTTTACATAAAATATTGTAAGTTAAATGAACCTTACCTTCTAATCTTTAATCAACTGTCTGAACAGTAGACATACTTATTTATATTTTCCATTTGAATCTAATTATAAAGAAAGTCAGTAATAGTTATAAATTGCAAATAGAATATTTTTTAAATGTCCAATAATAATCACTGCAATAAAAAATTAAATTTACTTTTTTCATAAATCCAGCAAATTATTATTCTCTCATCCTAATAATTACAACATTTTAATTCACATCTATAGGAAATCCATATAGCTTTTATACAGCGATTCGCACCGCACAACTCTCCCCTCAACTAACCGAGAAATCGAAGAAGGAAAAAAAAGAGAGAGAGAGACGTAGGCGCTGTATACGCGTGTATCGATCCGATCGGATGTCTTTGGCCGATTTAGCTATCTCTTAGTGTTTCAAATGCACTCGCTCGCTCGCGAGAACACGGAAACGACGCATACACACATACATACTATCTACAACGGCAGTGAATATCGGCTCGCGTATACCGCACTTTATATTACGTAAGGGACTTTCCAGTTAAATGACCGAAGGGAAGTGCCCATAACACCTACAAAGACGCGGGCGCGCAACAGCCGTCTCTTTTTTTCCTAGGCCCCCCTACATACATATACACGCATGTAAGAATATATATACACACACACGCGCTCGCGAGAGTTATCGCGTGTATCTATATGAGTTTTTGTGGCGTTGTGTGGATTTTTACTGCGTGCACTCTTTTTTTTCTGCACTTTTTGGTCAGCGAGGAGAATAGTTTTTCTTATCCTCCTGTATACACGTCGACGTAGACGAGCGAATTTCCTCGGTTGAATTGACAAGATAGACCGGAGGATAATATTGTGCCGGTACACTGAGCTCGCGTTATACGTATACATCCTTATATACGCATTGTATAGTTCATAGAGTAGTAAACTGTAAAATATCGCTTTTACGACAATTTCACATATTTTTTGCTCATCGACAGTTTCTATTTTACTGTACGTTATTCATTTGGGCACACCCGCGTGCCGGGAATTTTCATAAATGAGCGTTCGGTTAATAGAAAGAAAGTAGGTTATCGATTTGAAATCGGCAAATGAACGAAAACGTTATATATATATATATATGAACAGCAATATCTATCGGCTAAAAATAAAATCATTGCAGATATATACTAATGCAAAATTGCCAATAATTGAATGACTTTCTTGCTCTTCAACGTTTTAATTAATACGTTACCCTCAGTGCGAATTCAATCAAGGATAATCGGTGTCGATGTAAAAAAGCATTAGTATACGGTAAATTATTTAATTTCGTTTTATAATTATCGCTCTCCGATCGCACGTACGATAACAATGCAATTTTAATACCAACCGTATTTCGTAATTTAATTACCATTACGTATATACCATCGCGCTTGCGGTACGAGAACTCGAATGTCCCTCCTCCTCCCCCTCACCAGTCGTATATAATAGCCCCTCATATCTTGTTAAATATGATTTTACATGTCGGCAAAGACGGCAAAAAACTAGGAAAACACGTTTCGGTCCTGTTTGAAATTTAACCGATCGCTCGACGTGAAAACATTCGCTCTAATTACACTACTCAGCGTGCGCCGCGTAGTGGAAAAAAAGTATTTTTTTTTGTGTACGTCAGCTTTGCTAGCTGGCAAAAGCATAACATGATCCGTTCGACACTTAGCTTGAAGAATAGAGGAGAGCGAAAAAGAGAGAAAGAGAGGGAGAACCTAATTAGATTAGGAACAATTAATCCTTTGTCGTTGCGAAACGCCACAACACGCCAAAATCGCTTCGAAGCTGAGAATTCCAGGACTCTGACTCACTGCTGTAGCAGTGCAGCACTGCATAGAAGCGAACGCAAATAGAAAGGACGCGCGTCGTAAGGCTACTGGGTCTAGCGGTCAGCTGCGGCTTCATCGGTCTCCCCTCCCCTTTTCGATGTTGTCGCTGTTAATGAGCAAGACGATCGGTCGACCTGACCTTCCTCCTGTTCCTTTGATCAACCACTGCATTAGCCTCGTTCGAAGCTCAGCTGATGCGCAACGCATTGCGCGTTTGTTGGACTGCATCTGCGGAGGCTTCGGAGAGCCATATTAATGAGGATGAGTTTTGTATGGGTCTGTACGAGTGGAAGGGCATAGTGTAAAAGGGTTGATGTGTGGATAATGATGTATACTGCTTAGCTGGAAGGGAATATTATAATAAGAAAAATCGTCGGGCTGTGCATAACGATGGGAAGTATTGTAACGAAAAATTGGAGATGTTGTTTCTGATAGTAATTTAAAGACGCAGCGAAATGTTTTTTAGGTGATTAATTCTGTTAAGTTCATTTTATTTATTTATTTTCGTTAAATTTTAACTAGTGATACCAGTAGATTCCTTACTGTACCTAAATTCTGATTAGAAATTGTCATTCGCTTCAAGGAAATATCCGAATTATTCGAATTTTGGTTTCCGAAAGTAGCCAATTTTTCATAATTAATGAATCAGATACTGTTTTACTTGATCATGTTATATTAAACTATCTTTTATTCTCTGATCATTTATGTATACGCAATTACTGATATCGTACATTTTTGTATGATATTTCAATAGAATAACCACCGAAAGATTTCTCTTTATGCACACTTGTTCACGGACCCCACATACTCTGATGATTTTAGATCCATGATTTAAACTAGCAACAACATACACCACGGCATTTAATTCTCTATCGTACCGGCGTTCATGACCGAGGATCAGATCAAAGATGCCCCTACAGCAACGCTGAGCCGTCTATTTTCTCTTTTCACGCCCACATCGTCACGCTTTTCAGGCACCTTTTTGTCTTGATATACCAGCCCGCAGCAATACATAGTGATCTCTGTGTATATATACATGTGCTACCGCACAATTTGATCGCTCATAATTTAATGTTCGGGCTGATTTAATCCACGTCGCCAGGGTAAACAGCGCGCACACGCCGCAGGATTGAGTCGTTCGAGTGGCACGCCAGATATTTTTATGTGTGTTTCTTGCGCTCGCGCTCGAACGAGTACCGCTGGTTGGTCAATGTCGCAACACGCCTGTTTTCGCACCAAGAAAGAGAGAGAGACAGAGTCGGTCCTCGTTGCCAGCAGATTAGCAGGATACCTATGTTTTATTAGGGAATGGGTATACGGGTAATTCAAGGGGACATTTTTGTTGGTACGCCAGTTTTTGCGCCAATATGTGTCAGTAGAATTTTGCGGATGGTTATCGCATTTGTTTCGCGCTGGAAAATAAAACATACGCAAGACTAATTCACTCAGTAAGATAAACTCGGGCTAAACGGGTATGTTGAAGGAAAAGTTAATCGAAATATATAAAACAAGAGAAATTTAATGAACTACAAACATATTTTACTTTTGTTTGTAATAGCAGAGTTATCATTCGTAAAAAAATTATAAGAAAATGTTTATAAATCATTTCTTGTTCGTTTTTGCAATATTACTTCTGCAAGTTGCACACATGCACTGAAACTTACACAGTGACAACAATTAGACTAGACAAAACTCTAGTAGAATTTACTACAATATAATATTGAATGCATTAATATGCATTAATATGAATGCAAAAATAACAAAACTTATCATTTGATTTTAATTTCTCATCTGATATACATTTCAGCAGCAATACACTCAAGTTACCAGACCTGGTCAATGTTAAATGAAAATCAATGTCTCTCCTCAACACGCCCTCAAAATAACAAATTTCACCGCGTTCGCCAAGGTTCGTTTTTCTTTCAACATCACCAGCGAATATTATAAATACAAAGTGAGTCTCTATTACTCCTGTCGTACACGCAGGTGTACGCTAGACACCCGAACCCACACGCATTATACTTTGAAATCCAATATTCGGAATAATTCGAAATACTCATTAGCCGTACGTGTTCGCTCGCGCGTGAGTAGCGCGAATATTATGCCTCCGCGAGCGCCTTGTTACGAACTTCAGGCAATGTCGAATTCACAGAGCCTATACGTACATGCAAGTCTATATATATATATATATATATATACACGCCTCGAACATCGAATATATTCCGAAATTGCACGAGACAAAGCGGCGCCGTTGAAAATCGCATTAGCATCGCTCTTCAAAAAAGCTCAACTCATCCGGTCTGTGGAAGCGTGATTTTCTCTTGTCACGAAAAAAAATACAACGTAAGACATGTGCACACTTTTCGATTAATTAAAATCGCCGAGGGAAATTGCACAACACCGTTTTCTCTCTTTCTTTTCGATGTATTATACATGTATATATAGGTATGTACAACAATGTAGCTCGATCGAGACCCAGACTCATCGACGGCGAAATTCGTGCGCGGCAAATTGGCTTTTTCGTAACTCACATACATACATATACATACACACCAGGAACGGCGATGATGCGCGCGAACGGGAGCGGCAAGCGTGACAAGGAATGCGCTGCTGCACACACAATTTTTCTTTCTGATTACGTCTCTTCTTTTTGCTCGTTTTTTTCGGCTTTCTCTCTCTCTCTTCCTTGGTGTTTTTAGCGCAGCACTTCAGCTGGCCTAATGAATTTCGTCGTTGCGAATTAGCGCTTAATTACGCGCGTGCGGGGAACCAGAGAACTTTCTATACGCGCGCCCGATTTACAATGGCCTTTGACGCGCAAACGCGCGTATGCGTCGAAAGTGCGCAGTATGCGCATGACATTTCCATTTTAGATTTACGAGTATAAGGCGCGCACGTTCGGTGCACAAGAAGTTGTTCAAGATTACTAAATGTCGAGTAGTTTAAGGGGGCTTAAACTACTTTTTAAATGCAAGTGAGCTGAGATTGCTGCATGCGAAAAAATTGTTGCACCGCGTGCTGCAGCCTTTTCAATTAGGACTTTTTACAGCTGTGTAGTCGTTGGTATAGTGAGATCTTTTATTGAGCTCTTTGTTGTGCCACAGGTGGTAACATCTTCGAGTTTCGAGATCTATATAATCACTCAATGTACATGCGATGATTTGAAAAATGTCTGTTTCTTAGTAAAGCAAAATTACATCGAGTCGAAGAAGTACGAGAACGTATTCTTCCATCTAGTGTGAAATTATTATCATCGCACTATAATTAATTTACAAAATTGGCACATTATCGTCGGATATTACAGTTTTATTTCAAGAAAGTGCAAAGATTTTTCGACAATTTTATGATAATATGCGACTATCGCTGCTCCGGAAAAGTGTAAAATCATTATCATCAAGATTAATTATCGCACTGCGAGCCGTTATCTCGCACAGACTGCAATTTCATCTTAAGAAAGTAGAAAATAAAAACGCATTCTCTACCTCTCTCTCTTTCTCTCTCACCCTTACCACATAATTCATTTCGCTTGCGAAAATCCCTATGTCACGGTCACATTTACGAGTGCACACATGCTCTCTCAAGCGAATAATTCACCAGCCAACTAAAAGTCACGCAAAACTACACACAATTAAAAAAAAAAAGAAACGAAATCTCAATTTCGCAAAAAAAAAACACTGAAAGATGAACCACTACGATAAGCTCAAACAAACGGGAAATATGTGTAGCATTTGCTCGTCCTTTACTAAAGTGACGAGGCTTGCACATATGTACATATATACATACATGTACACGCACACACTTATGCTAAAAGAAAAAAAAATCACCGCGCGCGTTATATGCATGTCATTACGCGCGCGCGCTCGGCTATTAAACTCTCAAGCCGGAAACCGGTCGGTCGCTCGCTTGCTCGCTCGTCGTAGAGAGGAGAAAAAGGACGACGTCGCTGCTGCCGCTGCTTTCGCGCGCGATTGGTCGGGGCGCGCGCTAGCATTTTTGCCGCTTCCGAAATAATATAATGGCTTTCACTTTCTACAGCGGCCGGGCGGGACTCACCCGTATGTGTATGTATGTGTGTATGTGTGGTAAGAGGGAGAAAAATTGTGAGAGCGATAAGGTGAGAGCAGCAATAGCAAACCGGGCCCGCAACGCTGATAAGACGGAAATAATCCCTTCTCCGAGCACGCCGACCCGTTTTTACCCCTTTTTTTTTGTCTGAGCGATTGTAGCTTTTGTGTACGGGATGTCGATTGCTGATCTTAATTGGCCCTGATGACAATGTGGCATTGGGGATTATGAAGGTTCCGAAGGTGGATGCTGACATTTTTTCGTTGTCACTGCAGCGGAAGCATTAGTCGGCTTGTTCGGTGGGCTGAATTTTATCTGTGAATAAGAATTTGTGTGGGACGAACATTTTAGGGGAGAGATGCGAGGTCTCGGAGGAATTTCATCGAGAAAAATTGTTGTAGAGAGAATTAGAAAAGAAATTGGATAGAACAATTTTCTCATCTATTGTTCGATATGCAATATATGAGAGCAGCTTTACATAGCCATAGAATACTTTTATTAAGCTTGTTTTTATAGCTTTTGTATAGTACGAAAAATCTACGAAAGAAAATAAGTACTCATCAGTAATTCTCCTTCTGTAGATACTACCAAAAAAATTTGGTTCTTCCTTCATCTGAAAAGACTAATGACAATGGCGGACAAATGAGATTCCTTAAGCAACAGTATATTTCCTACGAAATGAACTATTTACCATCCAAAAAACCCAATGGCTTTTCCATCAATATAACAATAAATTTCAAATATTCCGATATCAAAACTAATTTCGACTTCAAACTATTCCAACAAATCGACAACTGATCATACTCAGTTTACACTGTATCATATTCCATTTTAATTGAAACAAAACGCGCGAGTTCCCTTTGACGACAAACTATATATCCTCTTCAACGCGTGCTCCACATACGCAACACATAGCAGAAGCAGTAGCAACAGCAACAGCCCCTCGAGCAGCGTGCAATCGCACTCAAAGGAAATACTAAAAAGAAAAAAGTTGAAATAACTAAATTTGAAAGTAAAATGGCGTAACTGCGTAATTGGCTTAATTGAATTAGACGGAAAAAGCGCACCTGAGCACGGACTCGAGCTACAAGAAAAGTATGCAAATTGTAAATTCGCACACTGGCTCTCGATGTAACTTTAGACTTTAAGAGCTCGACGCCGATCGTCGTGAAAATCAACCCCTCTGGCAATGCCCCCCCCTCCCTCCTTTCCCTCTTGGTCCGCGGAATTAGTGGGTTGAGGTAATAAGTAACGAGCGCCGTGGTGTACCACGTCGGGCGACAGGCTATCTATTTAGAAAAGAATTTAGGTCTCTTAAGGCCATTCGGCGACCCAAGAGAGAAAGAGTGAGAGAGAGAGAGCCAATCGTGCACTAGAGTTTTTTACGCGCTGCCCGCGGACCGCCAAACATGGATTTCGCGCGCGGGTACGTGTAATTTCCATTTACGATGTGAATTTGCCGAAAATGACGACGACGGCGATGATGATGATGATGATGATTGGTGGAATGCAACGCGGAGAAAAAGTTACAGGACTACGAATGTGCTTTTCTTATCTGGTGCATTTACGAGAATCGAGGGGCTTGAATTATGTCATAAAGCAGATTCGTGTACGCGTTACAAAATTGGCTGATCGGACAGTGTGGTTTTAGAGGTTTGAGGGTACAGTTTTATTCATGGACTTTTGGTATATATAATGTTCGGATTTTTTTAGCTATAAGTGGTACAAAATGCTGTTCATTTTTTCAATTCATGTTTTGGAAAATCTATGATGTTTAGCGTAATATTAGATGATAGATTTATCTTTCGTAGAAATTTATGAAATAAAATTTACGAAATAAAATTATTCTAACGTGTTATCTTTCTATGTTATTGAAGTAAATAACAATTTATATAGCAAATTTACCAACGAATGATGAAATGGTAAACACTGCAAAAGTAAAAGATCAACAACAACAATCTCGATTGATAAGAAAAAGGAAAATAAGAAACGTAAAACCCTTCACAGATTTCAAAAGCGTATGTGCTTACTATCGATCAAGTTTCTATCTCTGCTTATCAAAATATATTCCTCGAATTTGAAAACGCAGAGCCAAGTTGGCGTCGACCTCTTCCCACGGCATTTACCGCGAAGAATTACGAAGAGAGATCAAACAATAAGGCGTGCAGATAAGGATTTGCTGATGGAATGTCGCAGACAACAGCCATGAAGTTTAGCACTTAGCATAATCCTGAATAATGAGTTTACAATCTCTCTTGCCGGCTTTGCTCTCGCGCTGGCGCGAGAAAAGCAGAGCTGACGGTAAATTTAAAGCAGATTTTGTCGCCCCCTTTTGAATTGTACCACACCATCGTATGATCGTTTTGTTCACTGTGTACACACTTCGTCGGCGTGAAATTTAAAAGCGCATGCGCTGCAGTCGCGGGAAGCTTTTGAAACGACGTGTCGTTAGTGCAGAATAGCAATATCAAAAGTTTTAACGTTTAATTTTATTACGAATGAGGTATTGTAGAGGTAAGATGATGCGGCCTATCTACTTTGTTCTGCGTATAGCGTAGGTTGTTACAACATATGTATTATTTGTGATTTATCATCGTAATCTTAGATATTATGCAAATGTTTCGCTTGTATTTTGCACTACAGGTTCTACGATCGTATAATTGAACTCTTGTATCTCGGACAGTTTAAATATAGCTGTTAGAAGAAATATGTGTTTAATTTGAAAACTTATTTATTTAATTTTTTAAAATATTATTTTATAAATTTAATTATTTTCTTAATGGTTGTGTCTGAAAAGTACATTTTTAAAATGTTTTTCAATAGAATTTAGTTAAATATGTTAAATTGCAATCGACTTAGTTTCATTTAAAATTGTTTATAATTCTTTATAATTGTCTAATTTTATTTTTATAGAATCTTTTGAATTAAATAGTTTCTTAAGTTATAATAAAACATTTATAAAATATATTTAAAAAGTAATGGTTTAATCAAAAAATTTCAAACGCTCATTTAGAATACGTAAAATTATCATTTTCATATTGGAATAAAATATTCTTGGCATTATGTTTGAATACTCACGGTTTCGGCAGTTAATGGTACTTTCATTCGTCATGTAAGATGTGTGTCAGTTGTATGAGTTACAGTGTAATATTTGTGTTTAGGCAAAATATCGATGGTAACTGTCTTTATTCATCTAAAATAACAAGAATTCGGAATTACAAATTTTAACATAAAAATTAAGCTAAGAATCTTCGATTATACTACATTTTATGCATCTCGGAACAATCAGAATAACTGGCACTGCACATACACAGTTAGAAAACAATTGTCTACCTCAACATCAAACCACAAAGATTCCAAATAACTCAACTCAGCGAATCTTTTTCCCGTCAGCCAACGAAATATTATATACCTCACCTATGTACGGCTTTCGAAAGTCCAACCAAGATATTTACTTCTAACGTGCGAAAATCTTAACTTGAAAAGAATCGAGCTATAGGACTCAAAGCTGTCGAATCGAAAACGGAAAATCTAACGAGACAGCCGTCGAGGGAAAGACTAAGAGTGACACTTTCTCGGCGCAGCAGCTGTAGCAGCAGCAGCAGCAGCAGCAGCGGCAACGCGCGTGTATGCGGCCGAGGCGGGACTCCGACTACCCGAGCTCAGCTCGCGGCGCAGCTGATATTATCCCCCGTATGCGCTCCTACGATCCGCGCTGATCACTGAGACTGCTCGTCTCTCGGAAGCGCAGTAACAGCAGCCAACGAAACTCCTGTAATGCACGCACCGCGAGAAATATTCGCGCAAGAGGCCGAAAACTTTGCGTCAGCTCGATAAGCCGTGCAGAACAGCACGTATACGTATGTGCGCACGTGTAGAGAAGGCCGGTTTTGCTCTTTTCGCACGCTGCCTATACCAACTGCCCCGGGTGGGACGAACGCGCGCCGGGGTGGAAGAGGCCGAGCGATCGAACGACTATACGAGTAAGAGAGAATGAAAAAAAGCGAGGGAGAGAGAGGAGGGATGGGAAGGATAGCTGAAAGAGAGCCAGTATAGACTCGCTTAGAGGAGAGGATTACGCTCTCTCTCTCTCTCTCTCTCTCCCTCTTTTGCGGGGGGTCGAATGGGGGAAGGCGGCGACGGCGGCAGAGCGGCGGCTTTCGAAAGGATGGTGATTGTGGAGCGTGGCCAGGGGAGCCCAGGAGTTGGGCGTATATAAGGCAGCCCGGCCCGGCCCAAGTCAGTCATTCACCGGACTACCAGCCCACCACACACAAACCAAACATGAAGGCCTTTGTGAGTATCTCAACCACCCATGGCTGATTGGGCTGCCAAGCCGCGATCGCACATACAAACGATCACACATACACACACACACATAAGAACTTCACTTCGACTATTAATATTCGCACTCACACTTACGAGTTTAAGTCGCGATAAAAATTATAAATATAAAGTACAAAGTGCGCTGCTATTACCACACAGTTCGGGATAACATTATCTACAACTTGTTGTTCGTCTTCTATACCGACGCGAATTTTGCCACTGACCAAAGGACAACGAGGATTAAAGCTCGCCTTGCAAGCTCTATCACACACTATCGCGGATTCATTAGAAAGATACACAGTATATACGACAGTCGCGACTTTCTTGATAACGGGATCATGAGGATGCAACGAACATACACATCGGTACGGTGATACTTTCGCTATCTCATTCATACGGACACGCCAAACCGGTTGCACATAATAGAGAGACCGGTAGTAACGGACGGGGCCAGACACAACGGCGCGTGAATCAGCGCAAGGAGGAGGAGAACGCCGACTCGTCCTTCACTTTGCACATCTTCATTCATGAACGGGGCTATGAGTTGCGTAACGGTTTGCGAGTACGACGCGTAGTAGCTTCTTTTGATTTTACCGAAAAATTTGCATTTCCAGGGTTTTAACAGGACGGAAAAACTACTTTCTCGACAAATTCGTTAAACTTTTTACTTTTTCATTTTACTAATATGTACGGTGTAAGTAACTTTATATTATATATGTATATGTCTTTATTTTCTGTAAAATTTTTGTTTCATTTCTCTATTTGTCTAATTAATTTTACCGAAATTTCGGAAATACTCTTCAATATTGTCATGTCTCTCACTATTCTTCTAATTCATTTTCATAATGGGTTAATCATTCAAGCTAAATTTTCGCGACTTCCAACATAATTAGATAGAATGATAACTTAATTCAAATTCAAATTTTCACCACCTAATCTACACAGCCGGTTTTCACTAATGAATTTCACTCGAAAATCAAACAGCAATACGTGAAATTCTAAATTACAAAGTCACTTCCGCACACTTCCAGCTGAAAAGATTTCCCCTGAATATTAATTTTCATTTATGACAAGCGACGGATAATAAATTTGCTTTAACCTCGCGGCAACTTCCTCGAAGGCAATTACGAGTACGCCGGAAAAGTCATTAAATTTTCGGTGAAGAAAGGTAAAAAAAAAGAAAAACGCCGGCGCCGCCGCACGGCGAAAGAGAAGTTCGACGCGTGAAAGTATATGCAAAATTATTAGCGAACGAATGCGTAATTTCCCGGCTCGAGTTCCGAGTTCCCGACAGCGACTCGAGGATTGATTTCTAATTCCCGGCATGCTGCACACTTTCTCTCTATCCCGCCGCATCTACGACCGCGGCGGCACTCCATATACCCACTCACATACATCACACACATACAGCCATACAGACAACGCGAGCGAGAGCGAATCTCGCGGGCGCGGGATCTGGGGCGTGCATCGGTTTCCCTCTCAGTCTACACTCGCGAACGGACACACAGAGCGACACACGGACTGTTTCCCAAGTACGGCGGTTCTAACGAGACTGGCACGCCACTGGCTGCCGTATCGTAAAACCGATTAATTATGAATCCCGCGTTCGGTATTACGCTTAAACGGGACGTGCGATTGCGCAAAGTTTCTTTTTTTCTTTTCCACTCGCACTGCACCGGGCGAGACTCCTCTCGCGTTGTCGTCTAGGCCAGCTCGCTTGGAATTTTTGGCCTAATAAGGGTAAAAACAACCGGTATTCGCGCGCCGAGTAAGGAGCCTAGTACTACTGGAGCGCAATCGGTCCAATTACGAAACGTTACCGCACCGCGAGCTCGCGTATAAATTTTCAGCTCGACGACTATACGACGGGGTATGCGCGCTTATTATCTAGCTTTTATGACATAACGACCCTACGAGCTACACTGGCTGCCGGCCGCGATCGGCCACTTTTTTCCCCGTGCATCTGTGCTACAGCGCGTTTAGAGAGATAAACTGCATACTGGGCCGAACCATTGTGCAGCGGCGGCGCGCTAATACGAGCTGCACCGAAAGTGAAAGCCACGACGCGTGCTCGCGCTCGCGTAATGCTCCCGCACGAGCTCTCGCATGAGTAATCGGTGTGTATCGGGGCAAGAGTTGCTCGGGAAAATCCCGATCACCCCGCGTGGGATAGTCTTGGCTTCCGCGAATTCGACTCGTGGGAAGACACTCTCGCTGTCCTTCCGGCTCTCACTCTCCTTGCCGATGGAGTTGCAGAGGGGAAACCCCGTGAGATGTTACGCTACCAAAAACAGTTGCTCGCGGCGAATAAGATGATAAAAGATTCGATGACTCACGGATCCGTATTCCGATTGTGTGCTTCGCAGATTGTGTTCGCCTGCCTGGCTGTCGCCACGGCCCGTGCTGGAATCGCGCACGGAGGTTACGGCGGCTATGGTGGATTAGTCGGCGGACACGGTGGATTAGTCGGCGGACACGGTGGTGGCGCGGGACTCAGTGGTGGACTCGCCGCCGGTGCCGGAACCGCCAACTCCCTCCAGGGTGGTGCTTCCAGCTTGGGATCGGGAGGTCTGGGCGCTAGCTACGCCGCCGGTGCCGCTTCGGCTGCCGGTGCCGCGGGAGTCCAGCAGATCGTTTCCGGTGGTACGGTACCTCGGCCCTTGATTGGAGCCGCAGCTTCGCCGGACCCACGCACAGCTCCCACTTAACGGGTCTCGATTCTGAAATTTCACAGGAGTGCTCGGCGGCAGGGCTGACATTGGACCCGCTGAGGGACCCAAGGCCAACGTAGGACCCCAGAGCGGACCATCTGACCTCGTCGGACCCCAGGAGGGAGCCAAGTCCATCGGTGGACCCCGTACCGGACCTTCCAGCCTTGTTGGACCCGCTGCCGGACCCTCGACCCTTGTTGGACCCAGCCAGGGAACCGCCACCCTCGTCGGACCCTCCCAGGCTACCGCTAACCTCGTCGGACCCAGCTACGGTGGCGTTGCCTTCTACGCTGGCTCTGGTGGCATCAACGGTGATGACGGCAGCTCCGGCTCCGCTGCCGCCGCTGCTCCCGGTGGTCTTGGCGGTGGTGAGTCTATCGTTTCAGCATTGCTCCACTTTACCTGATCCCATAGTAGAGACTATTAGTTATTCATCAACGTTCTACAGCTCGGTTGAAAATGTCTAACCGATTGGCCATTGATGAGTATCAATCGGTTGTTCATCATTTTCCACCGAGCTATTCACTCATTATTATTATTATAGACTATTGCTTCGCAGTACGATACCCCAGGAAGGCAACACAGAGACATAAGGGTGCGCCCTAGCTTGGACTCTATGTTGCCCCCTGAGCGTGCCATAGTTGCTACGAAATATCACACCAAATACCATAGACCATCGACTGTTGTGTTGCTCGCAAAAGTAGCCTGATCTTAAGTGGGTTCCTCTTGTCAACCAGGTCTCGGCGCTGGTGCCATCGCCGTGATCGGAGGTGGACCCGGTATCCACGGTGGAATCGGCGGCCATGACGCCGGTGTCGCTGTCATCAACGGACCCAGCGGTGCCATCCACGCTGGACTCGGCTCCCACGGAGCGATCATCCCCGGTCCCATCCATGGCAAGTGGTAGACGGC
Organism: Torymus texanus; assembly: GCA_036873485.1. Taxonomy (NCBI): domain Eukaryota; kingdom Metazoa; phylum Arthropoda; class Insecta; order Hymenoptera; family Torymidae; genus Torymus; species Torymus texanus. Next base: position 22,841,342 of record JAYJLV010000011.1, read on the forward strand.
TCTAGACCACAGCGATCTCGGCTCGGCGACGGCGGCAAACCCACCATAGTCTAACCGGTCAACCCGATCCTCAGCGCGCTCTCTACTGTCTCTCTCACTCTCTACTCTCTACGACTATCTCTGTCTATCTTCTCCTCTACAACTCTCACTCTCAACTCTCTTCTATTTCTGTCAGCCCGAGCCTTCCTCCGGGCACATCTCAGAGCCTTCAGGTGGCTCGCGCCCCCCGAATCGTGATCTTTTAGTCAGACGGACAGCGCGGAGTGCCCGAGTAGCAGCAGCAGCAGCATCAGTCACATATATACACAGAGACATATATACACATCAAGTTTCTCGATACTCACGCGCGGTGTTTATACGTTCGCGTACACTCACACAGACGAAGAGAGAAGGAGCTTTACCAACCTGCACCACCGCTCGCATGCTAAATGCGTTCGGCTGGAGGAGGGAGGAAGGCGAGACAGTTAGCAAGAGAAGAAGAGCCTCTGTTCAGGTGGGCGCTAGCGGCGCTCGCGGCGCGACGAGAACCCACGCTACACACTTTCTACACACGCACACGAGAGTTATGTACACTTTTATCTTAGTCAATTGCCAAGTTCAATCCTCGTCGGCTCCGAAATTACCGCGCTCCGGTCCTGTAAGGCGCTCTTGGGAGAGATCGGAGGCGCTAGCCACGGGCCTAGTTAGCTGGACGAGTCTCGGGCGAGCTACACACAGAGACACACACCCACACACTGACGCACCCACTTGCCAGTGAGTCGTCGCCACACAGTTACACACCCACACACGTACAGAAGCATATATGTACACACGTATATCTACGCATACACATACGTTGAACGAGCGGACGCGATCGGGCGTGAGCTGTTCTGTTTTTTGAGCAGGCCCCACACCCGTCTCTGATCATCACCAACCATCCAGCAGAGGCTGAAGCTCGACTTTTGCACGCGCGCGCGCATGTAGACGTGGTTGTTCTTTATCCTTTTTTCCGTTTCTCCGTATTGTTCTTTCAGTCTCCAGCTGCCAACCTCGAGTCGCGAGGCGCATACGCACGTACATTATTACACACAGACAACGGTGTTCGCGCCCTGTTCCTCACTGTTGTTATTATACTCACACCGCTGCACACATACACAGGCAACACACGTTTTCTACAGTTTTTTTATTATTACAATACTCGTCCATGTGCATATAGAATGTGCCACGCTACCTTAACTACTACTACTTCTCTTCTCGACTCTTCTGTGTTTTTTTCTGTCTCCGTTTTTTTTTATATTACGCAGATATACGTACTATTATGCCTACACTGTGTATACCCCGTTTTTATACGTATATATATAAATATACATATTTTGCATATACAATGTTATGTTTAGTGAAGAAGAAGACCGGTAGATTATGGTAGGTCAGCCGTTCCCGTGAGTGAATGAATGTACATAGATGGCGCGCCGCCGCCGGCCCCCGACCCTGCCCGCCCTCGTCATACCCTTTCTATGCGATCACGACTAGCACCCCACCACCACCATAGATAGATGCCACGTATTTATAGCGTTTATACATTTATACAATACTTTATATAAAAATAAAGCATCAGTATTTAAAACTCAATTATTTGTGAACTCTTGTTCTTTACCAACCACCACCACTACCCACCACCACCCACCACCAATGTCCTTAATACCAATTATACTATTACCAACCTCTAGCTATAAGAAATTTATTACAATATTGCTACTACAAAATTTAATTATCACTAAAAAAAATAATAGCATCTGATATTTGCGAATTGAAATTGACATTAAATAATGTAACAATTCAAGTTATAAAAATTCAATTTATCTTCACTTTAAAATAAATTCAAAAAATATATGATTCAATAGTTGAAATACAATGTTTAAAAAGTAATTGTTTTCCTCTCATGCTTTTAAGATTCAAAGAAAATAAAAAAAGACTTCAAATACAACTTCTTTTAATTACTACTAAAAATAATAGTAAATGAATTATACAAATTAAATTTACCATCAAAGAATGTGACAATTCAAGTAATAGAAATACTATCTATCGTTTATCCAAATATACAGTTAAATAAAATTAAATCAAAATCTTATTTTAAGATTTAATAGTTTATTAGCAATGTATAAGAAATTAATTATTTTCCTCTTGCTAACATTCCAATAGAATAAAAAAAATTCAGATATTACATAAAATAATACGTAAAATATGCTTACGTATAAACATAAGAATTTACTACTATTACGTAATTCATAGTTTTAAAAGTTTCTTATAAAATATTAGATTAGTTGTTTCAAAATTTAAAAATTTTAAAAAATCCAGAAATTGTAAGTTAGTAGCAAAAAAGGTTCAGTTTAATATCATGTTATTCTAATAATTTGTTATGATCCTTGAAACATTCACTTGCATGCGAGCTATATACATTAGTCGTATATCCTTTATTTCAATGTACATTTTTGCGCAAGATACAATACAACGTTTTAATTTACTTGCTTGCTATGTAATAATTATCCACTACATTGCAAAATTGGGAGCAACTACTTTTAATTATGCGTTAGAAACCTAATTCCTGTATCGACTATTAGAAAAAAGTAATAATTGTAATAAGTTTAATTAAAATGATCAATTCAGTTCTTTAATACCAGTGTTATTATTGCGTAGATATGGATAGATGTAAGTTTTACAATACCTATTTAAATTTATTAACGTAAATTAATATTTTTTAATTGAAACTACATTTTTCTTATAAATAGGATGTAATTAGTTATTAGTAAATAATTTCGTTAATTTTTTCCAATATATCGATTTGTAAAAGACAAATAATTTATATTAAAAATTGAAACACACATTACAGTTGAAAGTGAGAGCCAGTTTTGACCCAAGTTTTGTATCAAAATAGGATTCGTAACACACTTTTTGTGTAATTAAGACTTAGTAAGAATAAAATATACAATATTTGTGTAGTGTTAATGTAAAATAAATTGAGGTCTAACAGAGATTGTATATTTTTATTATACAACTAATTTTTATAATCGTTTATTAAACTACACAAAATACATGATTTTCAACCGTGTATTGTATCAAAATAATAAACTAAATTATATTTATATTTGATCGATATATGAAGCTTAGTTATGTTTTTGAATATAAGAAAACATTTATTGCTAATACAACAATATTCATAAAAGAAAGTTTGTATTTAAAATAAAAATTTTATAGTTGAAATCAATTATTTTTTGTATATGTCATAGTTAATGTTTTATTCATAAAAAAATTGATAAGAAATTACCAAACGAAAGAAGTCAAGAGTAATGGTTAATCTGCATATGCAACGTATAATTAGTTACAACGAAATATATAACAGTATGGATGTTAGTAAGTGGCGCCTCTATGAACTATTTAACGAACCTACCGAATTGCAGAAATATCAAGTAACGATCTAACCTGCGGAGGTAGAGCAGACCTGTTCGCTACGCCCATGCAGCTTACCGATCCAGGCACTTTCAGATTCAGTCGATAACGTTCAATCTATGTAAAGTAAAATTCGTTAGATTTATCATTTGATCGTTAAAGAGTCGTATTTCTAAATAATGGCTATAATTAACTTTTATGCTAAAAGTATTTTAACATATATATATATATATATATTTCTATTCATTAAAAATAAATCATCCATTGAAAAATCAAACTTTCGCTGATGAAAAGATATTACCACATTTTTTACCATGGAGTATCGACAATTAAAACTAAGAAAAAAGCTAAATTTATTCTACAATGTATACCGATATTAGGCATTAAAGTTATTACAGTTATAAAATTTACGATTTTCACAAGAAGTGTAATACTATACAAGGTAACCAATAGATGGCGTATTTAGTAACAATTTCTTATCAGCTAGCTATTTATTAAGTGTTCCATCATAATAACAAGAGTTTACCGAGAAACACTGTATGAACTTATTGTTATTAACAATTAATGTGAGAAGATATTGTCTTAATCCTATTATTTTACTTCTTGTTTTTACTTACATGTAAGTTATTTTTACTGCAGTAAAACATAATGCATTATACTTTGAATTTAATAAATGTATGGTACGATTTAAAACGGCAAAAAATGAGTAAATTTGGTTTTTTTATTTCTATCTTTTACATTAACTTATTTCTGGAGTACTTTTTATAAGTGCAGATGAAATGAATTATCAAGTGAACATAAAAAAGACCGAGAAAAAAGCAAATAGGGTTACAGAATTGAATAGAAAGCTTTTTGCCTGTTCAAAGGCGTCAAAGCCCGTAATTAACTGCTTTTTTTTGTTACCCTAGCGTGACTGTCCACTTGTGACGGGTAACATTTTCTAATATTATCTAATACGTAATAGAACTTACCTCAACTCGAACAAGAGTCGAATTATCGATGCATTCAGGCGTCAAGAGAACCATTATTACCTGTAATGCAATTCCTCTCATTAAAACTTTATTAGGTATTAATAGCCGCACTTTCAGCTATATAAACGTATTTAGCATAATATTTGATTCACATTTATATCCATACAAATTAAACTTTTAGATTAACGAAAGTACATTTGATATCTGATAAATTGCTATATTATATTTTATATTATATTTGTAATTAAAGTTTATTGATCGATTCCGACGTAAAATTTCATAATGGAACGATACTACAATATACTAGTAAAGCTTATTTTATAATTATCTGAAAAGTGTTTAATAGATACTTAATATTTTCAATTTTATCGGTTAATTATGGTTATATGTTAATTTCCATATTGTAAAAAATAAAAAAAATTCTAATTTTCTCGTTAATAACGTTTATTGTCATTTTAGAACTAATTAGTTATTAACGAACGTTTAAAAAAATTATACCTGTGGATAGATATTACTATACAAAGCTTTTTTATTTAAATATACTTTAAAACCAATTTGTGTTTAATAAATCAAAAATTTTTATTACTAGTCAATAATACAGTTGTTTAGTTACTTATTATCTACCTACAAGATTCTTAAAGAAAATTAATTGCTCATTCTGTATTTGGGTCAAGGTAATGCTAAAATTCTTATAACCACGTAGCCTTGAAATATATTATCGCACCTACATAATTTACAATGTATACAGGAAAGTAGTAAAATTGTACTAAATCAGGTCAATTAATTACGTTATCCTTAAGAGAACACATGCAAAAATAGTGGAAATTCCAGAAGTGTTACAATATCTCGTTATAAATAGCACGCTACTCCATCAAAGCCCTCCGATACCTTATATATAAATTATTCCCTCGATCTGACCACAAAACCAACGAACTATCGGACTTTATTAGACACCCATAAATAAACCCTCATGACCCCGATATTTTCTTGGTAATTTCGACCCACTCCCCTAGATTTTCCCTTCAGCTATTGGACTACATCGAACATCTTTCAGTCATTCCGACCACCCCGATGCTCGTCAAAATAGCAAAGTCCAAGTACCGATATTTGAACACCGACACGTGCGCGAAACATTCAATTTGGCTGGGGGTATATGGGCGTCACAAGACGAGCTCCTCGCTGCACCTGTGCGGCGTGTGTTTCGAGATCCACGAGCGTCTCTTGGCTACAGTCGCTATTGCGTCCGCGCCTCCTCGCGCAGACAATGACCGTAAATGTCAGCCGCGCTATTAGCCGCGATCACGTTCGAGCCTCGCTGAGCATTCGTGCCTTCCATTCTCTCTCTCTCTCTCTCTGTCTTTCTTCCTCTCTATAGGTTTACTGTGGATACCGTCTTCCCTCGCCTGCCACCGTCTTTTTATTTATATATACATACACGTACACTTAGGTTTTTGTATTGTGTATATACATGTACACCTACATTTCACACCGGGATAATAGTCATTACGGTTGTAGGGATCGAAAAAAAGTGTAGCCGCAGCTAAGAGAGAGAGAGAGAGGGAGAGAGAATAAGAGTTAAAGATGGAAAAAGACAGGCAAAGGAGATTTATAAAAGGCGTTCGCGAGAGAGGATGGGATTTGCGCAAGACCCAAAAGGTTAAGAACAATCTTACCGATTTCACGATTTTTCCCTCCTTCTCCTCCTCCACAGTGCCGTAGCCGACTCCGTCGACTGGATTTACAAGCGCCGGGGAGATTTATCGGTCGTGGAAAAAAGGCTCTCTCATGCTGGCTCGCGATGCATTGGTATAATGGATTATATAATTGCAGCGAGGATATTCGGCTGGGTCCCGATATAGTTAGACCTACCGCTGCTTTTCGTTACGGCCGAACAAATTGAGATTTAAAGGTACGTTTCTTCAATTGCATAATGTGTATAATGGTATAACGTGAAGGTAAAAAACGGTAATCTAAATTACAAACTGATTAGACGTTGTTGATTCAAAATGAATTTAATATTAAAAGTCACTCCCCATACACATATTCATTTAACGATGAATGGCGCAATTCGTTATTAGAGCTAACAACACAGGCGACTTTAATCGAGCGAACGATATCGAGTACACCATAGATTATCAACACTTGTATATTGCATAGCATATACGTGCAAGAATATCGACGAAAATTTTATACCCAAACCCAAAACTGTTTCACCTCATAATTATTTAAAACGAATCGAAAATTCGAAAACTACTTTAAATTAAAGTCAAAGATCGGTAAGTTTGTTGAAAACAATGAAAAACAGCAACGACAAGATACTTATTTTCTTAACTCGCGCGAACGAGGGAATCTCTCACCTTGAGCTCCGCCTCATCCTTCCTGTCCTCCTCCTCACCAGTAGTAGGAAAGTCGAAAACCGAATTTCCGAGGGCTCGTAGACGCGCGCGAGAGGAAAATCGAGCAGCAGCAGCAGCAACAGCAGCAACAGCAGGAGCGCAAGGTGTCGCGGCCCCGCGGGAAATGCGAGGTCGCCGCGGCGAGGAGACAAATTTATATAGAAAATAAAAGAAAAGAACTAGTCGTAGTAGTAGTAGTAGTCGGGGGCACGCGCAGGGCGTGTCTCTCAGCGTATTATTAGATATCGCGCGTGTTTGCGCGCCCACCGGACAAAGGCATGAACTCTGCGTAGCTCTCCTTATCGACGAAGGGGGGAGGTAATACGTGATAAAAAGCAGTGAGAGGGGTGAGGTTGCAGATTATGAAAAAGCAGCAGGCAGCAGCAGCAGGAGCCTGGTTCCTGCGCCTGTGGACCCCGCGAAGGCCGCGGTTGTTGTGCACATGGGTGTGTCTGATTGCGACCTTCTTGCACAATGGGTTACGAGTCTCCCCCATTTTCTCTCTCCATCTATCTTACGCTCTTTCTCTCTTTCTTTCTCTTTCTCTCTCTCTCTCTCTCTCTCTCTCTCTCTCTCCTCACTGTTTTTCCACTGGCTTTGTGTATGCAAGCGAGCGAGCAGCAGCTAGCGGCGCGCGCGTGCGATTCGAAGGGATTGGGCGTTTGTTAGCGGGGGCGCGGTCTTCGCGCATATATAAGCACCTTGGCAGCACGCTAGCAAGCACACACCGATTTTCTCTCTTCGAGCCCATCGACAACCGACAACATGAAGGGTTTTGTAAGTATCAACTATTCACGACGTTATATCGCCAGGTGCTTCGACACACACATACACATATGTATCTTTGTACAGTGCCCGCGTTGCCGGTCCTTCGACACGCGAATTATTCGTCGTGAGGTGCATGTGTATTTTAGTAGAGGTTGAGGTATTGGGAGAAACAAGTGTTCGGGCGTGTGTTTGTGTGTGTAAGTTGGTAGGAAGCCCAGGTGGGCGAGTAAATAGCCTATCTTTCCGCTCGATGAAGGAGGCTGTAGGACGGAATTACGGTTTGCTGCTGTGCGCGCTCGACTATGTGCGTGTGCACGTGCGAAGGCGGTGGCTTGACACATTGTTAGTGCATTGGTTGCATGCGGGTCTGCATTTTAATGTCTGACGTGCGGTTTAGTGTTTATTTATATATCTTATCATTAGATTTGCTAGTTACTTATATTTAAATGTTCGTGTCGTTTCTATTTTAATGATAGTTTTTTTTGGAAAACTTTAATTATTTTCGGTGAATTTGTCGCTTGGTGTTGTGATAAAATAAAGTGGGATTTTGCTTTTTTAAAAGACATTTGTGTAATGAAAATTCCAACGTCTAGCGGGATCTAGGAAATACAAATGAACGAGAAACTTGGAAATTCGTAATCTAAAAGCCTAATTAAATTATTTCAAGAAATTCATAATTTGTACAATAAAGCTCGTTTTAACATGTTCGGGCGTTTGAAATTGAACTTTTAGTTCATTTACAAAGAGCAATTATAACTTTAGTTATTTTAATAGACATTAAAGCATAATTTACTACAATCAAGCCTTTGACGCGAAAACAAAATTTACAAAACTTTCATTTTCAAATTAACAACATAATGTAAAACTTTGAGTACAACCATAAAATTATTTTAAGAAATAAATTAAGCTTGAAAAAAAAATTTAAACAGTTTATGCTCGTAAATCCGGGAAGTCTGCGAAGTTATAAAGCTAGCGTAACATAATCGATGTACGGGTAGCTAAAGGGTCAATAAAACAAAAGCTACTTAACACTGTCTCATTTATCTTGTCCTTTGCTACTTAATTTTTTTATGTGCATCAGAGTACTTAAAAATAAAACGGTAATCATTTTCCCTACAGTTTTCTCGTGACAAAAACAATTAATGGCCTAATAGAAAAACTAATCACTATTTTATTCGTGATCATTATCCGCTCGGATCTTAATACTGCGTACACAATGAATCATGTATACTATCAAAAGATCTTATCGACAAGTTAAACACAGCCGAACAAAACAACTAACCCATCAGACACTCCAAACACACCCCTTTTGACCGACGTACGCCTCGGATTTCCAGATCATCTGTCTCGCCGTGATCGCCGCCGTGAGTGCGGAGGCGCGTGATAAGCGCGGCGCCGTCTGGCCTGGTGCTCTTGGCCATGGTGGCTACGGACACGGACTCGGCGGTTGGGGTGCGCACGGAGCCGCCCTCGCCGGACCCGTCCTCGGGCCCGCTCATCTTGCCGGACCTCATGCTGGACCCTCCGCTCTCGCCGGTCCCGTCATCGGACCATCGCATCTATCTGGTTCCGTCGCCGGACCAGTGCACGTATCTGGCGCCGTAGCTGGACCCGCTGTCGTGTCCGCTTCCGTCGCCGGACCCGCTCACGTCGTTGGGCATCATGGAGGTTTATGGGGAGGTCATGAGGGTTACGGTGAGTATTTCAATTTTGTTTATTTGGAGAACCATTGTTAGTTACAGATTGGCAAAATGATTAACTAGTTTGGTTTGGAAAAGTGTTTTTAAAATAATCCGTTCGTATCTAGACTATTATGAATTTAATTTTTTTCATGTATTATTTTGTAAAAAAAAATCCAAAGATTATAAAAATTTATTCCTTTTGTTTATTAAATTTAAAATTAAACGTATTTTTCAAAATGAGGTGAAATTGCGTATCTCAACACTTAACTTAATAATTTTCATCACATTGTATTTTTCAAAAATTGGTTTTTCTTTGCGATACATTTGACTTCAATTTTGTAACTTCATAAAAAAATTAATCATCAGTAGCAATCTCGAGTATTTCATCTATTGATCAACGGAATTTACTTTTTATTCTTGAAGAAAAACAGAATGAACGTTTGTAGTTCAAGTTCTTTACACATTACTATGTCGTAATACGTACAGTAAAAAAGGCGAATGCGGTAAAACGTATCAATCTTATATTCTGTCTTAAAAAGAGGCCAGGCTGTTTCATTAACTCTCAAACCCATTTTTTGCCATTTCTTTATTCATTGCAATATCACACAATGTCATATTCTGCTTACTAACACGATATTTTACAATTCGACAGGTATTGGTGGAGTTAACCTAGCCCATGGTGCTGCGCACAGTTGGGCTGGGCATAACGGTTGGGCCGGACATAACGGTTGGGCCGGACATAACGGTTGGGCCGGACATGGTTCCGGAGTCGTTCTGGCTGGACATGGTCACCAAGGTGTCGTAGCCGTCGGCCCAGCCAACCACGGTGCTGTCCTGGCCGGACACGGACACCATGGTGCCATCCTCGCAGGTCCCCACGGTCACGGCGTTGCTCTCGCCGGACCCCACGCTGGACCTGTTGCCGTCTCCGGACCCCACGCCGGACCCGCGGCTATCTCCGGCCCCGACGCTGGCTCTGCCATCATTGCCGGACCCTCTGGCAAGATCACGACGCACGGCGCCGGCCACGGTGCTGCCATCGTCACCGGACACGGACTCGGTCATGGACTTGGTCACTGGTAATTATCAGTACTGGGTCGCGTGGACACCAGCTGTATAGGTTACATAGCATCGCGCGGAACTCTACGATGAGAGAATGAACGCCTGGGGAGAACGAGTACCTGAACGGATGAAGAGGCATCGCGAGACGACACACAAATACAGCCACACGTGCCAAGGATGAGACGTTCGCTCACGATGTGTATGCTTCCCTTGATTTCTCTACTGTTCTATCTCTCTTTTCATCGTCCTTCTACCGTAACCTTCTGCCGCGAGAGATTCATGCCATTGATACTCATATATACGTATATTATATATATATATAGAGAGAGAATTTTTTTACGACTCGATGAAATTTAGCGGTGTATGTAAATATAAGTAGATACACGCTCAATAAATGCACGATTTATAAACCAAAATGTTTACGTTCTTTCTGTCTTACTCTGCACCTTCATTAACGTAGATAACTAGTTGAAAATGCTTCATTAAGAGTAATTAATGCTCCCTGAGGAATGATGCTAAACAACAAATTTGTGGTAACATTTCCAAATAATTAATTTAAAATATATTATCAAAGAAATTTATGTTTATTAACAATCATTATTTAAATTATATTTATACAATAAATCATTATTTGAAATTTAAATGAAAATGTAACATGAATATTGATCATTTTCGTAAAATAATTACTTTTTAAGAACATTGTTCTCTATATAACGGAGTGCTAATGATTATGCTCCAAATACAGGAAAATATTTAACTTAAATATTTTACGTAAAATGAAAATTTGTGTAAAGTAATTATTGCATGACTTATTACAATAAATTTATTAGTAGTAATTATGGAGTAATAGCGGACATTTATAAAAAAATGTCGAAATTAACAGCATAAATGAATATTGCAATATCGATTAGCCATTTGAATTAATTACTCTATTATGAATAATTTAAAATTAATGTTTCACTATAGTCACATAAGTCTTTTCCAACGATGCATTACTTTCCCCTGATTACCGTCGCTGATATCGACACCATCGCGCGCGCGCACGTTTCACCTTCGAACTCAATTTACCATCAGCGTTTTATACTATTAGCTATACACAATCCGCCAGGTTATCATCATCGAAAATTCAAAGAAGCTCTCCTCACCCCAAACGCGCCGAAGAAACATGCTCTATTGCGGCATCCTCTCTCGGTAATAATGTACCTCGGAATCGCGTGTACGCCTGCAGCACGCAAATATTAGACGAACGAGCGATCGCGTATTATAAATTTTCGACGAGAGAAAGAGAGAGAGAGAGAGAGAGAGACAATGAGCGCACGATTCCGTCAGCGTGAAAATATGAAAAGGCTTATGCCTAAGGCGAGCGTAAAAATGCCTTATACCACCTTACGAGGGCTAATGCCTCTCTCACCCAAGTGGCGAATTACGGTCTATGCACTGTGACACGAAGAGGAAGCCTATTTAATATATATACGTATATATATACATGTACTTCAGGAGCGCACAAAGAGCCATCCGCGCGTTGTTTCCCACGCGGCAGGCGAACCTGTGGGAACAACGTCTGCACTGTACAGAGCACAACGCTCGATAATTCGATATATATGCGCGCGCGCGCGAGAACGTGCATATATAGGAACGATGTAACTCTCTGTCTTTCTCTATCGCTCGCGCGCTAGCGAACGGCAACGGTCTATTAGCTCAGAGCGACGACGGCGCTGCGTAATCTCTTACGTTTCATCACCGGTGCAAGAGCGCACAAGTGCACATTGTGAGAGCGATTTGAACCTCCCGCTATACAAATGCCGAAAGGTCGATGCAGGTTGTAACGCCCGAATATAATCTTCCTTTCATTTTTCATATATATAATACGAGTGATGTGTAAATATATAGGTGCAGTTTTTTTTTTTTTTTTTTTTTTTTTTTTTTTTTTTTTTTTTTTTTTTTTTTTTTTTTTTTTTTTTTTTTTTTTT
>JAYJLV010000011.1:22857570-22877122 GCA_036873485.1 Torymus texanus
ATTCGCGTCCGTACATATATAGAGATGAAAATGAATCAATCTCTGATGGGCGGTAATAGAGCTGCGCCGCCGAAATTAAGCACGGATGGATAATTCATGCGCAACTTCTGTGCTGATTCGACTTATTTACTTGATCTCTCGCCCTATTTATTCGCGAGCAGCTTTTCTCTGTATGTATATACCTGAGTTGAGAAGATTCGGTTTGTGTATTTTTTCGCCGTGTTCTTTTCAATTTCCCCGTACGATTCATTCGGAATTATTTGAAAATACGAACAAGTCTCGTACGGAGAGTATTACCGGTTATTTCTTTCAACGAGGGGACGTTATTTCATTGAGAGATTTTTTTAAATGCGTCGCGCTGTATATATGTAAAGCAAAACAGCTATTGAATTTAATATTAAAGTTTCTCGAGTTCTTTTCACGGATCCGCGTATATACTTGGTAAATAACTGAAGAAAAATTGTAATTTTAGTTTTTCGACTGATGGCATTTTTCACGAAAATATTTATTCCAGCTAATAAGATAAACAGGAGCAGGATAACTTGGATATATATATATATATATATATATATGTGTCAGAAAGAAATACATAAAAGGAGATATTCGAACGAGGTCAATTCAAAACGCTCATCTAAAGTATAATTTCAATTGAATAAATGGCCATATACCTATGCCCTATTCATTTTTACAGAGTCCCACTACTCAACCCGCGCAATCATTCGTCCAATCGTCTCAACCATTCCATATCGAATTTCCCTTCTCCCCTCTACACATCGAACACTCATATTAAATTCCACAGAACTTCCGAACCCATTTCCATTTCGCAACCCTACTTCCTCTACCTTCAAAATAAAAAAAAACTCCTCTCTAAAAAAAGGCACGAACCATCATCCTACAACCGCTCACACGCGTATACGCTAGGAATAAACAAGATTCCTCGCCGCGAACGTACCATTTCGTACCGCGTGCGCCAATGTTTAACGAAGCAATTCAATTTGCACTACGAGTTCATGAGATTTTACATCCCAAAGTTACCCTCTGTCCATGCCCTATATACACACACATATACAGTTACGCGCGTCTCTACTATCGCACACGTACATCTACTGACACATAGAACAGCGACAGACAACGACGACGACGATGGAGAAGGTGGAGGTAGAACGGCAACGATATTACCAGTCCCCCCCTGGTACCGTCGAGCTTTCGGTCAGTCACGCGGAACGGCTTGCGCCTCGGCTTGCGCACTCAAAGGCGAGCGGCCGGACGCGCCCTTATACGTACACGCTCGGCGAATCGACAATGAACTTTGTTCCCAGAGTCCATCACCAGCCATTGTGCCCTCTCTCTCTCACTCGATCGACACTTTTATTCCTCCGAGTCTCTCTGTACCCTCTGTCCATGTCTCTCTCTCTCCCTCTCTCACTCTCTTGCTTTCTGCACTCTATTTATATATATATATATATATATATATATATATATATATATATATGTATTCGTGATGTATACGTACGAAGCGCATGTCTATATATATATGTAGGTCTGTATTCTCGGTGTCTCTTGGGAGTAAAGCGCGGCCTGAGGCCATTGCCCAAAATCGCCGAAGCGTAGTCCCGCTGAGCAAGCGGCTCGATCATGCAAAGAGCGCTTATAGTCTTTTCACTCTTCTTCTTTCTTTCTTTCTTTCTCCCTCCATGACATTTTCCACTGGACACACACACACATACTCTGCTACCTTAATCTGCATGGCATTAAGCCCTGAAATATACGCGAAAATCCGGTGACTTTTAAACCCTCCCCTACGCGCGCTCTCCGGATTTCCCCCGTCTGCGATACGTCGTCGTGCAGTGGAACAGATGCGAGGGTACGAGTTAGAGAATGAAGCGTCTGAAAACGCTCGTAACTTAACGGGCCGGAATAAAACAGAAGAGAAATATATCTAGTAAGCGCAAAGTAGACGTGTAAAAGAAAAACAAGTCGGCTATTCGCTTGTAAGTAACGAAAAGGTGGTGTATATACACAGTATGAAGACGAACGAGGCAATCGTAATCGTAAAGAAAAGAGCCGACCAGCTCATTCGCAGAGAGAAAGAGAGAGAGAGGGAGGAGAAAAAAAAAACAACCCGTTGGTATACACATCACGCACACATATACACACGCATTCGATTACCAAGCACGATGTCACGCACGCGCGTGTGCATTATATAGTATAGCAGGAAATCCTCTATACTATATACCCTCAGCACCTCCTGGCTTTTTACGACTTCATCGAAGATAACCTGAGCACAGGCACGAGGCGCTCCATAAAGCGAAACGCGCTCGCGTCTGGAAGAGGCGCGATATGCACGCGCGGGGGTTTACGATAACTCGATGCGAGTGTAAGAAGGAAGAAAATAAGAATAATAGTAATGGGGGGGGGGAGGGAGTAACGAAGGCACTGGTACTGGATTTAATAAAGAGGGTGGGGAGAGAGGCGTAAAAAAATTACCGTGAGAAGAAAATCCGTAAGAGAGAGAGAGAGAGAGAGAGTCGTGTCTTGAATTTCATGAGAGTAGGACGCGAGAGAGCGAATATTATGATACGGAGTGCATAAACGAAAAGATGCTGGCACAGCAGCAGCATCCGGTATGAATTATTCCGTAAACAAGTTTAATCAAGTGTATGCCTTGTATATTAAATTATATTACGAACACGCGCGAGCACATGCCTGTGCGTCTAAGATGTCTCTTCGACACGTGATGTTGTTGTTGTTGTATGTTACTAATAGCTTTTTTTCATAACGTAGTGTAATCTTCTTGTTAAGGAAAAAAATTTGTATTTTTTTTAGAAGGAGTGAAGAGATTTAAGTGATGTATGCAAGTATGAAGTCGGACAGTGAATTTTAAATTTGAGCCTTGACACGCTTGTACAGTTTTACTACCGCGTGATGCTGAGTACGAAGGAAGTTCTTGTTTTTATATGACTTGCCAAAAATTTTACAACTCTCGTGTACATGTATATCACATTATTACATACATCCTCTCGGCTTACTAAAGCAGGTGGGATGATGAACAATATACACACCTTGATGAAAATATATTTTAGGTAATGCAAAAACATAATGAAATGTATTATTTCAAATCTGATATTTTTCTCATTATAACGCGCGAATTCAATTATATTTGCAAATAATTCAACTTCATTATTTTATCCATTCAGCAACTAAATTTACGATGACACCGTGTAACAACATAAAGTATTAATTAATATTCCTAGTGCTGTAACGAATAAATCATCAATTCATACAAATCCTATACATTTAATTTATAACTTATAATAACAGTATACGTAACGACACTTTGCAATCTTATTTTATCTAAAAAAATATTTAATTATCGCCATCTCGTTATATCACGGGGGGCCCGATACACCAACCCGTTACAGTACAACCAACAATATTATATTATCTATTAAAATATACATGAAAATCGACAATTTAAGTCGTGAAAGACTTTTCTGCCTTGGTTTGCAAGTTTCTAATAGCCTCTTAATCCTAACACTATTTTACTTAAATGAGATCACCTATTTATTATTTATCACAAAAAATTTTTCATTTAGAACAAAGTCAAAACAATACAAGTGTATGACTTACCATGGACATTGGTACTTAAAACAGAAGTATAAAGTTAAACACTATAGGTAAAAAATAACAATTACATAGCCATATATACAAAAATAAGGCAAATAAGATAAAAGAAAAGGCCTATTAACCGAACACGACTCGATACTCCAAAAAAAACAAAAACATTAAAATTTCTTATGTAATATAGTGCTAGTAAAAATATCTTTATAATTCATTTAAAAACTAATCAAGATCATTAAAGTTTTGCTATTTTTCATATGTTAAAAATAGTTGTGACTAAAATGAGCTAAAGATAATGTGTACTCAAACGGAACTGGGACACTTCGGTAAGGTTAAATATTCATGCACCAGGATGCTTTCTTTATACCCGGTTGATGTAGCGGTGTTTCATTTTAAAAGAATATTTTTATGAAAAACAAAAAAAATTTTATAAATTTAACAATTTTTAACAATAAATGTTATAAAGATTCTATTTTAGGTTAGATGATAAAATTATTTAAAAATCATATTTTTTATTATATTATACTGCATTCTACATTATACAATTATAAAAAAAATTATCTTTTAAAATACGAAAAGTGTTTAAATTCATTTTAACGAAACAACTTTGACTACTTTTTAATTTTGTTTCTAACTTTCTCACTTTTACGAAAATTTACTACTTGCAACATGAAATAATAAAAATTGATTATTTGTTAAAATTTTAATTCATGCTTACCCCGTTAACTAACCTCTCCCATGTCTATCTCAATTCTACCCTCTCCCTCATTCTTCTAACACATACCATACCCTAAGCTGTCCGAGGCGCAGTAAGCCGTTTACTCTGAAGCTCTCGCGCGAAGATCCGTCCGTCGCAATAAGTATGTTAGGGCGCGCGATTTGTGTAAGAAGCTGGAGCAAGAATGAGAGAGAGAGAGAGAAAGACAGTATAAACTGCCTCCTCCTCTTACTTTTACTTCTTCTTCTTCTCGTGAGAAAGAGAGAGAGAGAGTCCCAGGAGAAATTATCGTCGCGCGAGCCTTAATTCGCCACTGCCACCCCTCCCTAACCGTCGGGAACAAACTGCGCTCTCGCAGGCCGGCCAATTATCCGGATTACGCTGCGGCGCGCGCGACAACTTCTTCTTCTCTCTCTCTCTCTCTCGGCTGAATTTATTACGCAAGCGAGGAGCTGCTCTTTTCTTCGTGCATGGATATATAGCAGGCGCTTTGAGTCTCGATTAAGGCCTGTGCAGAGTGGGAGTATAAGAATGTACGGCAGTAAAGTTCCGGATAGTATGCTCAAGTGGGCCTTTAAAGAATTTTCACGAAATGCTGTAGCTATTAAAATTATAGGTATATTTCGAGCTGGGATTAAAATCTTCGTAGTCGTGTGAAGACAATTAAAATTAAACAAAGGTTATAAGCTCTAGCAAAACATACATACTATACTTTTGAGAAAGCTTAATTATTTCGAACAATATATACCCCAATGGTTTCCGCAATATACACTTTACCGTCGCGTGCACTTAACTTTTCATACTATTTAAATTACGTCTTATACCTCTCTCGTGTATAGAATCGCGTTAATTGAATGAGCGTAGCCAATCCAGTAGTAAAATAAACACACTCAACCTTGGAAAAATGCTTGAAAACGCTCATCAGGGTATCGCGTATACAGCAAACTGAAAAGCTCTTAATTCACAGCGAATATCTTTTCCCTTGGTCGCATTGAAACCATCATCTCCCAACTAAAAGCCACTGCTACTTCACGTAAAAAAAAAACAAAAAAAGTCCTGGAAGTTTTCGACTCTACCGTAGAAAAACGCTGGTAATCGCAAGCTGCACGACGATGCCTTTGACTCATGCACTTAAAACTTGCCATCCGTGTAATCGAAACTATGCGCCTCTCTGTATATGTGCGTCAGTAAGTATACTACACGCATACATAGACACGGACGTGCCAAGAAAATGTGGAAAGACGAAATGAATGAGTCGTGTAATGAGTATAGGCCGAGTATATATATATATATATATATATATATATATATATATACCAGCATATCTATATACAGTACATAACGTCGTGTGCATAATACTACGCGAGCGCGCACGTATATATAACGTGTACACTCGGCCCGCGCTCGCGCGAGGCTCGTGACTGAAGACCTCCAAGTTGAGATGATACCATGATTACTTAGGCGCGCTTGCAGGTATTGATTCCATCGGGTCGTCGCTATTTACGGGTTTCACACACACACACACACACACACACATATACATACACATACACACACATTCCCTCTCGTTCTGCTCTCGTTGGCTTTTAATAAGGTGACGCGAGTTCGTCGTGGATCGATCGACGATCGAGTGTATATCTTTGGGTCCATGAAGGATTCAGCGTGTGACCTCCTGCTCGAGATTCGCACGTAAGCAAGTGTATATATGTATATAGATGAACGTGCGACCGCAGGGATGATGGATCTCCAAGCTATTTAGGCAATCAGCTGTATGCGCCTGTAAAAGCGTTTATTTCGGGAGGTAGTGCGAGGAAACAGTTGTAGGATCTGAATATTTTATATATTTTTATGCGATCCACTGGATTATTCATGAGGCCAGGAGAAAATCAGGACAGAGAGTTATATTTCGCGACTCGCAAATTTTTGAGCGAAGAATAGATTATCGTACGTCTGATGAATTACGAATGAATGTTGTATGTATACTTGCATCAGCTGACACGCATTCGCGTTACCTTTTTCGATTTGGTCTTTAATAATCAAGTCGATTGGGTAGCATTTTGAAAATAGTTATACTACAGTCGAGTTATGAAAATAAGAAGCGCCGCGTGGTTATATTTTGTTGTTTTGCACGTGAAGAAAGGGCAGCAAGGCGGGTAATAAAAGCCGATTCTACTGGCAATAAATCTGCGAGGGTCTTCTCGATAGATATATGTGCGAGCGGCGTGCAAGCGTGGTATACTTGGATGTGTATATATATAGTGGAGGTTCTGTACGCTGCTACACCTCCCCTGCACTCTCAATACCAATTTTAAGTTTGTCTTGCGAAAATACCGAGCTCGCCGTAGCACGACATTGAAATCTTTATAATGAAAAATATTGCTGCTCTGGTTGAAATTTCGCTATCGGAAGTGGATGGGAAATTAATAAATGGCCAAAGATAAATGTATCACTGTGTGCTGTGTAGAGAAGTTTGATTCGGACGGAAAGCCAGTTGAGTCGCGTTTTGGTAAATGTGGTAGAACAGCTGAATGTTTGAAATGCTTTTTGAAGCTGTATTTATGGTACGCTTTAAAGATTTATTACAACTTGTTTTTTAAACGTTGCAATGATTTATTAATAATAATAAAATGTAATAAAGTCTAGTTTAATAAAGTTTTAAAAATTCATTTACTTTTATTTATAGTTTCTAAATTCGAAACGATCTTAATTAGACGTCGTTCTATAAGTAGTCTATAACACGATTATAAATTAATTCGCTTCGAGAGTCACATAAATTCATTACTATCAGTTATCTATTAAATTGCCATTTGATGAGATAGACAAAAGTATAATTATTTAGTTGTTTTACCACAATGATAAACTAATTATTATCGATTTCGGCATTCGGTGAAAATGAACGGGGACAAGCGATTTGGTATTCCCAGTTAAAATTAATTATTATAAATGTGCGCCATAAATACTAAAATAACTTTCTACCATCAAACGATTATCATTATTATTATTATTTTTCGACTGTACCAACAGATATCACGCATAAAACCATTTCCTCTTTTCCCTTCTTTATATCCTCTTAGGAAAAATCTTAGAAAGATTGAAAAATCAAACTTTCCAAAACTATCAAAACTTATTTACGCAATACTTCCAAGCTCACTTCCAAGACGAAACGACTTTTCCCTCGACTTTTTAATCATCTCTCTCTCCGCTTGTACAACCGATCCTTTGACGTTTCTCCTCTCACTCACTCACTCTCTCTCTTTTTCTCTTCATATGTTTGCAGGTTTGGTGAAGCTACGCGAGCTCGTACGCTCGCGCAAGTCGCAGGACATGGAGGTTTACCTGCGGCAGGCTGATCTCGATTCTTACAGGCAGGTCCTCACGGAGATCAAAGCCAAGGAGATTCGCAATCTCATCGTCGACACGAAAGCCGGCAATATGCATCATTTTCTGCGTATGGTAAAATCTCGCGTACTACTCTGGTTTTTTTTTTTTTTTTTGTTATTCCTTTAAATAAAGTTGCTGAAGCGAGTGATTTATGTTTCTGCGATGGTTCTCGTTGCAGATTCTCCAGTTACAAATGAATGACTACAACTATCACTACCTCTTTACAACTTTTGTGAGTAGAAACTATAATCAATTCTATTAAGTGAGAATTTCATTGATGTAGGTAACTTTATATGTTACTCTAGCAATTGATCAATTAATGAGGTTTAATCAAATTAGTGTTTGTATAATTGCACATTGTTATGTATTAATTACAAGATATGCCATTATATTAAATTATCTCCGTAATCTAATAAAGGCGTACATTTTGTAACATATTTGCATAATTTGTGGTTTAATCAGAAGTTCTTAAAATTATTCTACTAAAGCAGTATGTACTTATAATAGAATTTACATTAATTGTAATATATTGTGGGTTTATAATCCACTTATAGTCTTATAAATATTTAAATATTAAAAATAAAATTTCGTTTTTCAAACAATTTATGATAACGAATAATGTGTTTATTAAACGTGAAAATACATAAAAGTAGAGCATTCCTTTTCAAATTGATTAACTTTTTTATAATATGATGATCAATTCATGTATGCGCTGCTGTAAACTTTGTACAAGCAAAAACGTACAATAACTGCACCGATAACGTTTTTAGCGAACACGACAGGAAGAAGCTATTTATTTTATTATTGTAATAAACTATAATACCCTTAGGTCACTTTCACTTCAAATTAATTTTAACATATTTTTAACCTTTTTCCTCGGGTCAGGATATTGAAACGTTCGACCTGGAGGACTTCAAGTACAACTTCGTCAACATCACTGCCTTTCGACTGGTCGACGCGGACGACGTGGCCGTGCGTGGCATTCTGAGGGACATGGAGAAGTACGAATCCGAGGGCAACGGCCTGCTCAACAAATCCCGCGTTATACAAGTGAGTACCTTGACTAACAACTTCTTCGCACTATTACCTCATTTCTATATCTGACTTTGTCAAAACCTTACACACTTACAGTTTGAAATGTTGAATTGTATATGCTTTCCATTGCTTAGAATTTTGTCTGAAGAGCAGTTGGTTCTAAAGGAAATTTAAAATAAAATATGAGGATTAAGTAAGCAAGAACGAAATGATTTTAAGATTCTTTTATTATGAAAAGGTTACGAGTTTTTAATAAACCTTATTATAACCTATCCACATTTTCTACCCAATACATTAATTTAGTTAACTAAACAAATTCAAATAAAAAAAAACATTTATGATCTTTTTTTCATCTTTTATTTGAAAAAAAAGAACTAACAATTTTCGAACTATTCGTTTACACCTCTAATTCAAGCAGTGCTTATACATAGGTACCGATTTGGTGTACATTTTTACCGAAATTAGTATTAATCACACATTATTATACTAGTGTATTTTACCTAATACGTAAGTGCATTCATATACGTGCTTTTATGGTTATGGTTTCCCAAAATTCAAATTTCTAAACAGAAAATTAACGACCCACATACCAACATCGCATTCTGCATCTAATTACCAGCACCATCTTCATCTGGAAAACACTTCATCAGCGCGTCCGACAGCGGTCAGAGAATGCACGCGACAATATCCATTCAAGCCCCGATCGGCATTCCACAGTCGTTCGAGCGACTAAACCGTATATAGCGCACAGAAGCTATCACACGAGCGCTAATTGGCCCGGACATCGTCATCCCCTGTTCTCGCTCTCACGCTCGCTGAAATTCGGCCCGCGGAAATTGGCAGTGCGAGAGACACGCGGTGAAAAGTCTCGCTCGCGAAGGGGACGCAAATAAAAGAGAACCGAAGCCGCGCTCGAAATTTCAGCGAGCGATCGGGATTCACTTACCAAGCGCTTTCCGATTGGTCCGCCCTAATTAATGGGAATCCAATCGCGAAAGAATGAGGAAGAGGAGGGATAGAGGGGAGGAGAAGCACGAGACTTTCCGCGGGGATAAGAATGTTGGAAAAACTATTTGTCGAATACGCGGTAGTAGCTGCTGCTACTGCTGCTTCTGCTACGGCCGCCGAAATGGATTAAAAGTCGGTAATGACTTTTGGTCTTGCGGTACACGCAGGCGAGCGAGCGCTGTTCTGTAACTACTTCGGACTTTGTTTGCCGCCTCGTTAAGTCGCGAGCGCTAAGGGGATTCGCCGAATCAGCTCCGTTCTACTCTGTTCTTCGCTGCGCGATTTTCTTCGTTTCTTCCGTTTCTTTTTTTTTTCTTACTCTCTACCTCACTTCTCTTGCTTTTCTTTGCTTTTTTTTTATCAATTCGACTTTGCTAAATTATGGGGAAACGGAGTATTACACGACCTTTTACGTACCATTTTCACTTAGATCGCTACCGAGGTTTCGGAATTACACTCGGAGAATAGTGGGTTTAATCTTTATGTACGTTCGTGGTGAGACGGCTGGTCGGGATTTGGATTCATTAAATCTTAATTGAACATTTTTCGACGGTTGGAAAAGTTTGCTTACGTGTATATATATACTCGTGACGCGATTGGATGACGTTCGGGATTGATTAAATATGAAGTTGAACTCATTTGTGGTGTAAAAGATGATTGGCACTGAATGGTACAGGGTAATTGATTATTTTAACGGAATTCGTACGATTAAACTTAATAATTTACCATAATATTTAAAAACCATAATGAAATCGATAATAATCAACTCATATCAAAATCTTGCAAACTGATCTTTACAACAATTCATTTTTCCACATCTATACCTTGATACTATTAAGAAATTATCCGAGTATTGACAAATTCCGAAACATTTTAGCTACATCGCTGTATATAACGTACATCACCTACACACGATCGGCAGATATTTTAACTTGATTAACGTTCAGCGCCGCCTGGTACTTCAGGCAAAATCGAATTCAATGCACGAATCTGTCTACGAGTTACCTATTGAGGCGGAATATGGGAACGTGATGTAGCGTGCGTACTCGTGAAAGCAATTAAATTTCAGCGTCATCTCTAAACCTTCAAAATGCTTTATAAACAAAACGAATATATCTATTGCGTTCCGTAAAAATATAGTTTTTCTATTTTAAATTTAAATAAATAACGATCTAGCATGTTTTTGTACGTTCTGGCGTTTATTCTATTTTATTATTATGTTTAATTTAAGCAAAAGTGAAATATGACCAAAACGTAACTTCTTTTTTTAATACATAATTGACAAAATGTAGATATATACATTAAAATACACTTTATCTTCTACTATAGAATAAGTTCTAGACACTTCAAAACATCTGAATCCATATCTCTAGTGTTCCTATTGTTAATTCAATCAAAAACTTTGATTGCTTTAGTTTTTTCTTCTGATTCGTAAATTTCAAAGCTTAGAATATTTAAATTACTTTCCAGCTTTAATAATGAGAACCAAAAATCGATCAACCACAGCATAAAAACTCGCTGTCAAATCGAATCACCGCACGCGTCATCACATTCCCAAAGAAAGACAGCACTGCCAGAAAAAAGCCCGTAAAATCGACACCCTCATTCAACCGACACGCAGCTTTAAACAGCCGAAGCGAAAAGCTCGTGTAATTTCCGCGAATAAAACCACACGAGAGAACGCGTGTCGAATGTCCAGTGTTCCAACCCAACCTCCCTTTCCTTCAAGTTTGATTAAAATCCTGTTCTACAGTAAAAAAAAAGGGAAGAACGTATACACACATACATACGTACATACGAATACACTAACCCGCGAGGCTTCATTCAAACTCAGTGATCGCAGCTGAGCCGTTTAACGATCCGTGGTTCGCTAAAAAGTACAATCGCAATCAGCAAGGCCCCAAAAGTACGTGCAAAAGCAAGCGCGAAGTAAAAGACACGTGTACGCGGCTAGTCCAGTTGGAAAAATAGAGAGATGTGGGGGAAGGAAGATGAGAGCAAAGTTGCTCACGAAAGTGTGCAAAAGAGTAGGAGGAGGAAAAAATAAAAGAGCTTGTTACACGAGGACGACGGCTCCGTTGCATACTGATTGGCCCACTCTTAACGCAACTTCTCTACTTTTCTCACTTTCTCCTCCCTTGTTTACGCTCGATCTCTCTTTCTCTCCCTCTCTCTTCTCTCGCTTTCTTTATGCACGCCGCTTCCACTCTTTGTTCCCGCGAGCCATGCGCTCAGGATATCGCCGAGACTTGGAACTTTCGCCGCGTAACGAATTTATACCGTTCGACGTCTTCCTTCCTCTCTCTCTCTCTCTCTCTCTCTCTCTCTCTCTCACTCCCATTCAAAACTGCATTGAAAGACAGATAGATCTGCCGCGAGAAAGTTGCTGCGCCGGGAAATTTAAAATGCTAATTCAAGCCCTATTTATTATTAGTCCAATCATACCCTTTACAAATGGAGTTACTCCACGCTCGCGTCGCATGCAGATGTCGTCTCCCCTCCTCATCTGCCATGGGGCCTTTAATAATCGCAAATTATTATACGAAAAAGAATTACGCGAATTTTGCATGTACTTTTACCCTCAGCCTCCAGGGTGCGTCGACCCATTTGCATTTCACCCATCTATCTATCTATCTATCTGTGTACGAGACTCGTGGAAAATACTTACCTAATTATTATCGCGACGCCGAAAGGAAAACCTGAACAGCTGTTTTTTTCTCAGTAACCTTCGCACGCTGCTAATTATCCCAGAATAAATGTGGCGAAGAAAGGGCCAAGAGATAAGAGTAAAATTTTTTTATATACATTTCAGCCCCTTACGCGCGTGCATCCTCTCACCAATGAATCACTGCGCTGGATAACCTCTGGCCATGTTGTATGTGTGTATGTGTTTGCGCCATAAATCAGACTCTATCTCGAGGACGACGACGAGAGCTTTTTCTTCTCTCACCCTCTAACTCACACGTACACATACACCGTGGTATTCTTCTTTTGAAAATGAACCGTGTGTGCACACGACACGCACGTATCTGAAAAAGCGAGAAACCGGGTTCTAAAATTTTTCGATACGCCTCTGCGTGCTCACGAAAAATACACAAGCCAGGGGCTTTATTAGACAGCTATCCGCCTCTCACCTGTGGGAAATATCTCATTTCACACGAATGGAAACGTCGATAGCAGAGCAGCCGGGCGTGTGATGTCTTTATTGCATGGATCACCTGACTGTGCATGTCTACGTGTTCGATATATACACACACACAGATATATATCTTGGAGCGACGAAAATTCGCTGCGCAGAGGCGCGTTTACGAGTGGGGAAACAGCGCGCACCTGCGGCTTTCATTTTCTTACTTAACTTTCCACGCGCGAATCCGGGATTTATGGGCCGGTTTTTTTTTACAAGAGAACTGAAGTACGTTCTCTCGTACTTCCCGTGTGTAGGGTTTATATTAAGCAGAAGTGGCCTGCTGCTACTGCTACTACTACTGCGAACAAAGGGTAAATACGAATGTAAATCTTCTTTAATTTATTAGTTGGGGTGGTTGCCGGATGCTTTTTTTACTTTGCTTTGCTCTTGGTTTTATTCACCTGAGATGCCTGAATGATGGAGGCAGATATTTACGGCGCTAATTTGCTTTTATAATTGCCCTGTTCATCTGTTACGACAGTTATCATAGACTGAAGGTGTCACCGTAAACAAGGTTTCACGGTAGTAGATTATTGGTTTACCTCGAAAATGGCAAAAGAAAGTAGAGGCTGTTTGCTACGATTGTATTTTTCATCTATCTTAAGTATGTTTCGTTATAGAAAATTTAATTCTTTTTTAGATAACTTATTTTTTCGACAATTTTGAATCTTTTAATTTATGGCCAGACGACAATACTAGTCACAATCTAGCAATAAACTGTTTACAAAATATAAAGGACAGAAATAAAGATTCCCATATTAATTTGGTATATTCAATTTGGCCTTACTCAATAACTACGATAAATAAAATAGACTTAATCCCAACAGTTAAAACTGTTAAAACCAATTTCCACCTTGCCTATAAAATAAAAAAAGAAAAAATAAAAAAAAAGTCCTTCAGATACCCTCAGCGCACTTTAATCTAGAACTGCCTCCACCAGCAATTTCAATATTCGCGAAGAATTCGGCCGTTAAGACGACGACGGCGAAAGAAAGAAAAGACGGTGACGGTACGATCATTTGGATATATCGCAAGCAACGCGCATTATCGCTTCGATGCAATAAAAACTTGACTCTCGCGTCCCCCTTCGACGCTTTATATTTCAATTACGCGGTGCTTAAACAATAACGAGTCAGATGAAAAAAAGAAGGTGAAAGTATAACGAATTCGAGGCTATCGCTCGTACTTGTGCCAACTCTCAAAGACAATCCAATCGCACTATATACTTTTTAACGCTGGAAAATTGAATGATAATCTCGCACTCGCGCCGTGTGAAGAATGAAAGAAAGTGCGCGAACGCGCGTACTTTAAATGCTAATACTTTGATCCTCTCTCTCTCCCTTCCTCCCTCTCTCTCTATCTCTCTCTTTCGTGCCATAAAATAACCCGAGGTCGATACTCTCTCACACTTCGATGAAAAACGAGAGCCAGATAGAGATAGTGAGAGATTGGAATACGCGTATTATTTATATATATATATATATATATATGTATATATATATACACACACGTGCGACAGCGTCGACGAACGATTAACGAGTCACGTTATAACCAAGCACAATAACTCTAATCTCTCTCTCTCTCTCTCACTCACTGGCGTTGTTCCCTTCCCTTCCCTCCCTCCCTCCCTATACTTGCACGCGACAGAGTTGTATCTCTCTCTCTCTCCCGTCGGCAGGCGCGACTGCAGAGCAAATCGCGCGAGCGCGTTCGCTCGCTCTCGACTTGGACTAATTAAAAGCACGCTCGAATTAACCGGAGATAACGAGCGAGTATTCACCAGCGACAAGCGGGTACGCGTGCGCACCTCTCTATGCGCACTCGAGCTTCCTTCCTAATTGATAGCTGCGGAACAAAGTTCCTCGTTCTCGCGCGACGCGTAGACACGGTGAGGAGAGGAGGATGCACCTGTTGAGGTTGTGCCGCCAGAGGCTAAGGAGAGTAGAGTACGGGCGCACGCGCGCACGCGCCATTAAACTTTATTTCCATGTCGTCTATCTTTTTTTTTTTGCGTGCCACGTAGATGGAGAAGGAGGGAGGAATCTCAGGAGGAGGAAGCGTGTGGCTGTGTATTCGCGTTGAATCAGTTCGGGAAGAGTAATGAGAGAGGTTATGAGGTGAGAGAGTCGTGTGGCACGACAGGTACTGTGATTAATGGAGGGTGAGGATACTTTTTTTTTTGGAAGGTGAATAGAGCATGGTGAAGGTGTCTTTTATGCGAGGATGACGCTGCAGTGTGGGTCGAAGTGAATGCGAGATATAGTTTTTGGCGGTAGATGTATGCATATAGAATTCGTGGATTCATTCAGTGGGCAATACGGTTATCAGGCGAGATTTTTTTTATCTGAATTAATGACGTGTAGCTTTTCTAGGAAAAGTAATAGTTCATATTACAGTTATTAAGATTTTCTTATAGTATAGGATGACATATCCACTATTAAAATCCAACGGAAAGGAAATTTCGCTTCAATATTTACAGATTGACTTTTATTCACAAATCATTTTATTGAGATATAGTATTCCCTCAAAATAGTGTCTTGTATATTTTCTACTTTGCGGAATAAATTTTTCGCAATAGAATCGGTATTGAAAAATATGAAATAAATGTATATATTTATTTTCGCTTCTGAGAAATGCCTTGTGTATCGACGTAGAAATATTATTTTAGGATTGTATACGAATTGTATACAATTTTTATATAATCACTAGATATATATATATACACAATTTAAATACAATCCGGAAATATTTTTTACAGTATATACAATAAACTAGTAAAATTTAAATCCATGTTTTTTCCACTTAACTTAGTTTATCCATGTACCGATTTACATTCCCAAAGACGTTTGTAAAATCGTGTAGTACCAGCTGAAGATAAGGGATAACCTTAGCTGACTATTTCGACCTTGTGACACCAAAGTTTGTAAGGCCACTTAAATCGCAGTTACTGGACGTAAGTTCTACAATTTTTAAAATCTCCCAAAGAAATATGCTGCCACCGCCATTATCACCGTAGCACAACCGACAATCTTTCATTACTAAGAATTTTACAAAGTCGCAGTATCTCGTAAAATCTCACTAAAAGACATTCATAACCAAGACGAATAGCCAAATAAAACTATTGGAAAATTCAACCAGATATCTCATTTGAGAAATATCAAATATATATATATATATATATATATATATATATATCCAGACTTATCTCCCGGTGTACATAACCCATTAGTATCAATTCGCGCGAACCTTATCAAGGCATCCGCAAATCAATCAGTTTTCCGAGACACCCGCAGAGCAATACCTCGATGATTACCCAGCCGCGAGTGAAACGAAAGATCCATCTGCCCTATCGACAGAATGATCCATCATCAACCACATTTCATCCATCAGAACTTGAAAGCAAAACAAAAAGGGCAAACACCTACTTCCGTTCACACCTAATCATCATCAATTTCCTCGAAAGATATCATAATTAATTCAGTCACTAAACCTAACATCCCGCAACCTTGTCAACCTTTTTCCCCTCCAAAACACCGATAAGTGCTTAACCATATCTCGTATATACTTATATAGGAAAACCAGCCTACAATCACGCCTAATGGATCTGTTATATATACATATATAAAGCAAGCGTAATCCGACGTCGATACGATCTCCCTCCCCAGCCGATAATTGGAAAGTTGTCACTCACGCACACGACAACGGTTAATTGACGAATGCACGCTAATGAAATTTATGCGTAATCCGGTCACCAGAACCTTTGGCTCTCAAACGTATATATGTATAGAGACTTTGGTAATACTCCCAGGCTTATACCTCGTTTTTCGTAACTGAGTGGAAGGGTCATCGGAATAGTGTAGTCGACCGGTGCTTAGCGCAGTGTCGTATTCGTGAATGGGAAGAGGAAGAGACCGGAAAAGCGGACTTGACTAGTAGAGATTGCGCGTGTAATACAGGGGCAATTGCCATTTTGGGGAAAATGTCTGGTTGTTAAAATTTAGCGATGTTATCAGATTTCAGGTAGTCTGAAGGTTATTATTAGATGTACGAGTTTACTTTTTACTTCAACGTAATTTCATAATGATCAATTAAGTAAAATTAATTTGTGGGCTAAGAAAATTTTTTATAAAGACAATGTTATAAAATATCTACTATAAAACTCATATTTAAAACAAGAAAAACTATAGTGCAGTCGAATTGCATCGTAATCTCTTTTCTACTGTTTGGTAAAAATGTTAACCATAAGTTAGCTATTTTTTAGTTAAAGGAGGATGCCCATGAGTATAAGGTAAATCACGAAGGGAACGTACAAAATCATTTCCATCGTTTAGAGTGCAAAAAAACTTTTAATTTAAAAAAAATTCACCCCCATATCACACAGGAAACTAGCTGAAGATGGCATCGATTTTTTCATTAATTTTCAGTAGACTTTTACTACATATCCCAAAAATATAAGGCTTTGCACGTTTTCAAATAGATAAACTAATGTTCGAAAGAAAAATAATAAAAAAAACATCTAATATTAATGATTTTATTTACAGTGCGACTCTTCACACTACTTGAAGAAATGACTAAATGTTGTGAAAGAATACACCCCTTATCTATCTCTCTGCGATTTCGATACCTTTGCACGTTTTTCTCTAATCCAAAAATATATAGAGTTAAAGAGGACTAAAAACACACTAATGGATGAAAAGACTCTGAGTCAGAGCCGCTTTTACTACTAACGGAAATATGTATTTTTGGATTGAAGAAGAACGAGCAATGGTATCGAAATCGCAGTAACACAGTAAGTAGGGGATGCACCCTCCGAGCTTCTCACCCCTGGGATCGGCTAATCCGGGAGTGTTCTCTAGTGTAAATGCATGAATTCAATAAATATCTATTTAGTGAATACATAAGCTGGTAATTAATCATTTAATAAAAGTGCAAAGACCATCTTATTAGCATAATTAGAAGACATGGTGAAAATCGCAGTTTTCTATTTCCGGTATAAAGTTATTTCCCCGTCAATCGGAAGTGCTGCTCTGAATTAGTCTATTCATCCATTAGTGTATTCTTTTATCCTCTTCAACTCTATGTATTTTTGGATCCTAGAAAAACGTGCAAAAGTACCGAAATCGCAGTGAGATAGATAAGTCGTGAATTTTTTACAATGTTTAGTCATTTCTATAAGTAGCCTAAAGTGTCGCTTTGGAAATAAAATTATTAATATTGGTTCTTTTTCTCATTATCTTTTTTTAGCATTAGTTCATGTATTTAAAAACGCGCAAAGCCTCGTATTATTGGGATATTTAATAAAAGTCTGCTGAAAATTCATGGAAAAATTAATACCATTTTTATAGCCACTTTTCCGAGTGCTATGGGAGTGAATATTTTTTAAAACGAAATGTTTTTGGGACTCTAAACAATGGAAATAATTTCGTACGTTCCCTTAATGGGTCAGATTTACCTTATACTCAATTAAAAATAAATTTTTTGTATTTACACTTCATAAAATAAGTATTTCAAACAACATGCCAAACTTTTGAAAGAATTACATTATTTTTATATAATGATTTTTGCTATAAACGCTTTTATTTAATTAACACATTAACTATAAAATATGCTTAATTTTCTAAGAAGATTAAAATAAAATACTTTTCTTATTCTACAGACCATCTATTCAAACCATTAAATCTTTGAAATATTCCAATCAAAGACAAACCAAGCGCAAACCCATGTCACCCTATAAGCCTATTTACACAATCCTGAACACAACCTAGCACTGTACTATCACATCAAAAACAATATTCCACCCGCAACCCTCTCCCTCTACACCGCTCAGTACCCGCAGAGCAAAACCAGAGAATACTCCTCGAAGATCTCACCCTCTCATTCCCCAAGCGAGTGCAGTCGGGCAATCGGCTATGTACACATAGCTAACGCTCTAACCAACTTTCCCGCGCTCGACCGCAATGCCATATAGTTCGCGGTTCCTAGACAGCTCTTCTCGCACGCGCGTAGCCCCTTGTCAACACTCGAATATATGCATATATCTATAGGCGAGACCAGAATTCACCCCCCCCCCTTTCGCGAGCACGTAAACACGTAGATAGGGACGAGGTTCGGGGTTGGAGAAGGAAGTATTCAAGGAGAGTTACAGCGGTGAGGAAGTGAAAGATTCATGAGGCAGGTGGTCATTGCGATTGTGAGGGTAGTTGCCGAGGGTAGTGAAGGTCTTTTTGGTGGTCTTTGGTGTACGGTCAGGTGCAATGTCGTAGGAATCGTGGGTAAATTTTAATATTTTTAAATTGAGAAGATGATGATTTTTGGAAGTTATTAAAAAGATATAATAAGTACTGAAAAAAACATACTAGGATTACAAATCCTTGAGATTTTAATTTCGTAAAAAACTTTCAATATTGAATAAAATGTATTTTGTGATTTACCATTTTTAGTATTATTTTACACTTACATTTTGAATATAGTAAAAGCTGTTAATTGTTAAATATATCAATTATATTTCATATAAAATAAAATTAATATACGAGGGTCATTTGATAAGTACCTAGCCTACAAATGAAAACACCAAAATTTTGCAAAAAATAAAATTTATTTTT
>JAYJLV010000011.1:22880222-22906366 GCA_036873485.1 Torymus texanus
ATTTGAGATCAGCCCATCAAAATACATAAGGATATGATAGTCAGTGCTCTGGGTTTGACCACTTTCTTTTTTTTGTGAGGCTGTGTTATAAATCTACTTATGCGTGTGATAATACCTGAATACTTGTACCTGAAACTCTATTAAAGAACGTGGAAAAATCTATTAAAACTAATTATTTAAAAATATTAAGTTTGAACATTGATAAATTCAGTGCGAAATCTTACTAATTTACATTTAACAATAAATACTTTTTTTATAAAATTGCCTGTTTTATAAATCCATAAAATTTGTTTACTTCCCAAATCTTTTTCAAACGGTTCGCACTCTCCATCAAAATTTTCGTATACAATCCCTTTAATCATCTGAGAAAAAATTTAACAACAGAACTCAAACAAACCGAAATTCATTAAAAAAACAAGCGATCCGATCAAATATACTACCACAGTAACAACATGCAAACCGAACTGCAATATTGACATTGCCTCGAGACCGTCTTGCTCCACACCGGTCCGAATAATAACACTAGCACTTCCTCGATAAACAGCGCACATCATCGGAAGAACCATCGGCGCAATCGCACACAACCTCGTATGAATTAAACAAAGACCACTCTACGTTCGTTAGGGCCTCGAATCCGAAATTCAGATGCCCGTACCACTGCGCGTATATATTACCCATCAGACTCGCAAGCTTTTGCAATGCAAATACAAGCGGTGAACGCGCGCGCGAGCCCATATCCGTTAAATATAATGGACTCCCGCAGCTACGCGCGGAGACGCTTAAAACGCCGTTAAGCACTTTTGCGGGCGTATAGTGCGCCATAGAGGAGAATCGCCGCGTGTGTTAATTGCCCGAGCGAGATTGACACTTTCTCTCTGCGCGCACGAACGCGTGGGTGAATGGCAGGTGTGAGGGAGGAAAAAGCCGAGTATTGCGGTAGTTGGGAGAACCGGTAGAGAGGAAAGTTACTCCGTGCAAAATTGATATTGTTTCGTTGGACGTCGGTATGTACATATAGTCTTGTTCTGAACTATTTCGAATTTCAAGTGTATTTTAATGGCTGCTGGAATAAATTGTAATTTGATGTTCAACGTACACTTAATTTTAACTATATTAATTTAAAAATATTAATTCAAGGCTAGTTATGCGTAATTTTTCAGTAACAAAAACTAGCGCAGACGAAATTGGAGGTGAAATCAATGGAAATGCAGAACCTCCGCAATTGTTTTGGCAATCCTATAAAAACATTGATCTTACGCATTTTCGCGTGAATTATTTCAACGCGATATTCAAATCGAGTCAATAAAAATATGACATTGTTCCTGTAATAAAAAAAAACGAACGCATACAATATAAAAATATAAAAAACAGCATTTCCAAAACTACACGCGACTGCCGAATAAAATTAGCCAAATCTAATATTCCTAACCTACATCACATTTCCACTACTCGCGCACGCATATATATACATACTCACTGATTAGTGGACTTGACTGACGAGAATTTTAATGCGACCGTAGTATAAACTCGTCGTTGGTGGGTGCAGTGAAATTAATGAATAACAGTGCGGCTGCGTATGCGTTTGTATTTCAACCGGGAAAGCCGAACGTGCCGTGTCGGCCGTTTTTATGCAAATATACGTATATACATCAGGCATGGTGCGCAATGCGTCAACGCAAAATGACTTTTATGCGATATCGAATAAAACTATTACGGGATGTTATACTTTGTTCGCGCGCTGCGGTTTTAGTTTTATTGGATGCCGGTTCGTGAGGGCGAATTCGAATCGTTATTTCAATTTGACGTCGATCGATTGGTAGTAATAATTATAGAAAGCCGACGTTTGGATGAATTATTATTTAACTGAATTATATCGCTGTGGTTAATCTTTTCAAGTGCTTTATATTAAATGTCTCACTCATCGCTTTTAATTGATTTAGAGGTGTATGTAGATGGGCTATATTATATAGAAAGTTACATGCTTTCGTATTATAGAAGCTACATATATTTTGATTGTACACGTACGCATGCAATTATAAAAAGTTTTTTAAATGTAGTTCTCTATGTTTACGCATCATATGCTTAGAATAAAAAAATTGCTCCAGCGATAGTTTACTTTCAAAAAGTTAGCAAAAACTGTCAAAGATGATTGTTCCAGATTTCATGCAGGATAAAAATACAAAAGGTTATTCTCCTTTTACGTCAGATTAAAATCAATCAGTCTTTTAGAGGTGTATTCATCAAATATCTAATTGATCTAATAATCAGAAAAAGTAAACAATTTTTATGGTTTATTCTCTAAATGTGAAATTACAAAGAGAGTAACTAATTTAGAGTATAGTAAAAATGTACTGTTTGACAATTAAAATTAAAGTTACTTTGAAAAGTGAATATCCCCTATTTTAAATTATTCATTAATTTAAAGAATCATCAATTTACAGCTAATTTTATAATAAACATAATACCTAATATAGAGAAAAACTGTAAAAACCGACCCTCTAACGTTTAAACCTGAAAACAAGTTCTTTTCAACCATCTACACTCTACTGACTCCAAATTTCACACGTCTTACCTTACCTTTTACCCCCAAAATTGTAAATCTTCTAAATCTCATAAAAAAAAAACAACAACAACAATAACCCACCTCCCACCTTCTTACAAACCCCGCCGCGCAAACTCTCGGCCATAAACATACGAAAATGATTCATCCAAGAGACAATCCAACCAAGCTACCACAGTTGCACCACCAGCCGTGCGCAAAGCTGGTCATTCCTTTTTGTCGGATGATCATTAATAAAGCACACCGGGAGGCGAAAGAATGTGACTTGACGAAAAAGAAGCCACAGTAGTATACGCGCGCCACGTATATTTCAACCGCAGTACCGTCGCGAGAAATGGAGAAATACGGAAGCTGCTACGTACACACATACACATACCTACAATATAGATATGAACAGTGCACGGGACGAGGAGAGATGAGGCTAGACAGACGCGCGTCGCCGATTTCGGTGCACTCGTGTGGCTGATGAAATTCTCTGTATAACAGATCTCTCTACACATTCACATGTGTCATTTAGTCTACCATATACGAGTATATATATATGTGTCTTAGCTGGATGAGTAGTAGTGTGGCTTTTGTGTTGTTCTGCCTTTTAGATGGCTTGTAGATGTACAGCATTTAGATTAATCCAGTGTAGCGAGCATACCATATATAATTATTTTTAATATATTTTATATATACATATAATCTTTAAATAATATTTCACATACAGTAAGCACGATTTTTTTTATATGTGTATATCCATTTGTAATGCAAACTCCTATTTCTTTCTCTTTCTTTTCCTTTTTCTCCATATTTTTTCCACGACCGTTTAGAATAACAAACGATCGTTGCGCTTCTATACAACCACAAATAAATGAATTCTCAACTTTGTCTGTATGTGTGTGTGTGTGGGTGTGTTTGTGTATGTTGGCCATCTGTTTTGACAGAAAGCGGATTTAGCGGTGGGATCCATGACCATCAACTACGCCCGTGAGAGCGTCATCGACTTCACCAAGCCCTTCATGAACCTCGGTATCTCCATACTTTTCAAGGTAATATAAATCCCAAAATCCCACAACAACAACAACAACAACAACAGCACCACCGTAGCGCGAAAAATGCAAAGTTTCACTCGTTACTCACGCGCAATTAGCCACGCGCTATCCGCAGCACTGCTCGAGCCAGACTCGCACGGAATATAATAAACTTCCACAGCTTATATCGTTCTCCCCAGGCTGTCTGCGCGTGTAGGCCTTCCATAGTGGATTTTATTATATCTCGAGACGTTGTGGTTGGCGAAACTTTCGGCAACGGCGCGCTCGTAAAAAATATTACGCCGACGCGCGGCCGCTTTGTGGAGCGATTAATATATAAAGTTGCGGCTGGTAATATGTATATGCGCAGAGAGAAGTTATACGGCTTTTTGGCTTATAAATAGCTCATTTTACTACGAATTAGGGTGTTTTCATGGTCGTATTGAAGAAACACGATATGGCAACATTGTTTCCTTATTTCGCGGGTCGATAGTGCCGGTTTTAGAGGCCGTAAAGTGAGTTCAAATTAGTTAAAGTGGAAAAAATTAATTAACAAACCATTAACCAATACTGGTATTTAAGAAGTGGAGCGAAAGACTATGACAGATATGAAATAAATATTTTCGTTGATAATCCTTCGTATTGCTTATTTTTTTTACGGTTTATTTATTTATAGTTATTAGATGTCTTTAATTATAAAATGGGGTAAAGTAAATTGACTAAAATAGATATTGTGATTATGCAATGCTGATTTTAATCTATACCAATAAAAACCGATTGCCTAAAAGTAAACTGCTATAAAACAAAAGTAAGCAATTGACTTAACTTGAACTTATAGTTGTATTAACAAGTGATTTTAGAGATTTAAAAGGATAATCATTAAATAAATGAAGAATAGCTGAAATAACATTTCTTTCATTGTCGTAATTTAATCAAATAATTTTTTTAAACTATTTTCTATGATTTTTCTTTACACTGAATTGCTATCTCTCAGTTCAATCTTTCTTTTGATTAAAATTAAAAAGAACTACGCAATTCCTATAGAAAGAACTAAGATAGAATCAAACGAATCAATTCAAAAATAAATTCCTAGTCTGCAGACTCTCTTTTCCATCCTCGTTACACTACCTTTCAAATAAAAATAGAAAAAAAAATGAAAAAAAAAACTGAAAAAACGTGAAAAGAACCGCGAAAGCGCGATATTACAAAGCTCGCACGGGGGGGTAAGTGGCATTTTTCCCTCAAGGAGATACACACAAGTCTAATCAGCTTTGAGGCTTGCGCGACTAGCGAGAAACCGACGACGAGACCTTTAATCGCTGCAAATTGACCACTCACGCGCAATTAAGGCGAACGCTCGACACGGTCACCTTATACTCAAAGGATACCCAAACTAACTAGCCGAGAATGGACCCGCGCACGTTGCTGCTTCTGCCTCTAGTATCATCATGTCTACGTTGCCCTTGGTTACGGTGTAACATCGATGAAATTTACCCGCGCGACAGATTAGACCTGACGCAACTCTGATGATTATATACGCTAGACTCGCTCTGATATTTTCAACTGAGTTTTGCGTGGGTGCGGGTACGGTGAAAGTTAAATATAAACGCGTAGAGACGAAAGAAAGTATAGTAATTGACGGCAATTTGTTAGAGAATGGAGGGTAGGATGGAAGTTTAGAGGGGTAATTGCGGTATTGTAACGCGCGTTATGTAACGGGAGGGAGAATGTTTGCCGCAGTTGTGTAACTATTAACGAGCTATGTGCCGACGCTCGTTGCAATGTTGTATGTTATAGTTTGAGTTCGTGTGATAAATAGGATGCCATATACATGCGTATTAATTTGCAGAAATGTGGTGGTGGTGGTGGCTGTAGTTTTTTAATTAAAATTCCTATTTATGCGTGAGTTAAATTAATATACCATATTGAATTTGTATATAAAAAGAAGAGGATTTTGTTGCGGAATAATGGAATTTTTTGTTTAATTGAATAGGTGAGCTATATAGAAAGACAAAAAGCTGCGAATAAAAAAGTTAACTCTTTGTACAAAATGTAATAAAGGGTAAAAAAGACTAAAAAAGATTTAATAAAATTTGTATATTTTTTAATACGATATTCGAAAATGAAATTTAACAATTT
Organism: Torymus texanus; assembly: GCA_036873485.1. Taxonomy (NCBI): domain Eukaryota; kingdom Metazoa; phylum Arthropoda; class Insecta; order Hymenoptera; family Torymidae; genus Torymus; species Torymus texanus. The sequence goes on from JAYJLV010000011.1 coordinate 22,885,938, forward strand.
AACAGTCGATTTTATCAATATAGCAATAAACACAAATATCGCACAATAACCCATAATCAACGGCAATTTAAAACTTTCCCCTAAAGTATCTTTTATAACTATATGCTTCCTACCCTTAGGTACCCACGAGTCATCCAGCGCGTCTCTTCTCCTTCATGAACCCATTGGCGATCGAAATCTGGCTGTATGTCCTGGCAGCGTACATTCTTGTCTCGGTGACGATGTTCGTAGTCGCACGGTTCTCACCCTACGAGTGGAACAACCCTCACCCGTGCCACAGCGGACCGGAGGACATAGTGGAGAATCAGTTCTCTTTGGCCAATAGCTTTTGGTTCACCATCGGTACGTTGATGCAGCAGGGCAGCGATCTCAATCCCAAGGTAATATATAATACACATCCGCTTATACAATATCAATTCCACTAATATAAATACAATTCTCCAAAATTGAAATAAAAAATAAAGAATAAGGTAAAGAAGATGATTGTCATGTCCCGTGGGAAATTTGACGATAACCGACGATTTACCAGATTACATATACTCTTCTCTCCGCATCATGTGTGCGCAGGATCACGTAATAACGGCGCATATATATAGGGGATGGCCGCGAAATCGACGCTCGACGGGGTATAATTGTGTTTACGCGCGACACTGACATGCCGAAGTAATCATTGCAAGCCTTCGGTAAACAGGACTATGGCAGAGGGTTACTACTGGCTCTATATATAGGCGCGTGCGTTGGAATAATTAAATTTATGTTAATCAAACGCGTTTGCATCGATTTCTACGCGGGATAACTTTCAATGCACACACGCACCGTGCGTGGCTTAACGTTGTCTATGTATATGAGCAGTCGCCTCGTCAATTAGCCATTAGCCTCTTAATTACCAGGGAAAACTTTGCCGTTGTGGTTGTACGCAGGAGTTGCTAATTCATTTAATGCGATATACTGCGCGAACGCAGTGGTGGGACTTTTTATTTGTTGTTATTACTGAATTTAAAGTGGGATTGGGTTAGTGTAGATGGTTTGTTACGGGTTTTCGGTTGTTTCCAGAACGATGGTAATTCTTATTGTAAATTTAAATATGTTTTTTCTCATTTCTATCTGTCTGTAAATAGATTCGATTGTGACTTTTAGTCGACTTCTACGAAATTTAACTTTTGCAGTATATAATAGAAATAACAGCATTACAATATGATATTCTTAATTTATCATATACACGGATGAAAATCATCCGTTTTGTGTAGTTTAACAAACAATTACACAAATCGTGTGTAGAATAACACTAAAAGAGTATTACAACTCCAGTTACTTTATATAAATTCTACACAGATATTGTATACTTTATTCCTATATTAAATTTTAATAATACAAAGAAGTGCGTTGCAAATATCGTTTTTTATACAGTATATTGTGTACAAATATATTTGTGTCAAAATTGAATTTCGTTTTCAACTGTGTATTATGTGACTAAACTATACATACAAAATTTGAAAAATTACAAATCGTATATATGTGAATGGTTTGAGATAGTAGACCTTTTTGTAAAGCTTAATTTAAAGTCGGTTTCATTAATAAATGAATATGTAAATTTCTAAAGTTACAAATATCAAAGATCCCAGAGATTCACCAATTATAGGTTCACTTCAAGCAACTAATATGAAAAGAATACCCCATCAATCTAATAAACGAAATAATATATTATAAAGCTTATTTACTTCAACCACATGCCTACATGGCAACCCTCCCACCACGTGATCCACTAATTACGCAGCCAAAAACCCCTGTGAAATTAATCCACAATCAGTGGAACAATCTCTTTTTCTGCTCACGCATATAATTTTCGTCGCTTTACTATGTTACGTATTATGCGGCAGGCCGCGAGCACACGCATCGTTAGCGGCATCTGGTGGTTCTTCACGCTCATCATCATCTCGTCATACACCGCGAATCTGGCGGCTTTCCTAACGGTCGAGCGCATGATCACGCCGATCGAGAACGCCGAGGATCTTGCCAGTCAGACGGACATTGCGTACGGGACTCTGGAGAGCGGCAGTACCATGACCTTCTTCAGGGTGAGACGATGATTTTTACTTTTTTTTATATCCTAAAGTGAAATCTCTTTTAATTATACGATATTCGTTGGCGTTAATTAACGAACGCTTGGCTTCAGACGTTGAATAAACTTTTTCATGCGGCGACATGTTTTGGTTCATGTATACTTTTTAATGACTTAAAGAAATGTAACAATTGTGAAAAATTCACTTTAACAAAGGTGCACAAGTTGGTGTATATATACAGAAATGGAAAAATTTCAAATTGTAATGTATTAAAAGAAATTTTTAAAAAATATATGCTTCTTTTATACAAATGCACTGTACCCTCGTTTAGAATTGTGTTTCTATCATAAATTTTTTAATTTATTCATTTTTTTAAGAAATATAACTTAAATAAAATTAACGGCTAATAAAAATTGAAACAAAAAATAATTCATTTTCTTATATTTTCAGGATTCCATGATTGAAACGTACAAGAAGATGTGGCGGTTTATGGAGAACAAAAAGCCATCGGTATTCGTGCCGACGTACGAAGAGGGTATAAAGCGAGTTCTTCAGGGCAACTATGCCTTCCTCATGGAGTCGACGATGCTGGATTACATCGTCCAGAGAGATTGCAATCTAACGCAAATCGGTGGCCTTCTGGACACTAAAGGTTATGGGATCGCTACGCCCATGGGTTAGTATAGAAAAATCTTTATTCGACTATGAAATACGAAATGGGCTGAAATTTATTATGATAAAACTGACTTTAAGGTTCGCCGTGGAGGGACAAAATTTCGTTGGCGATTCTTGAGCTTCAAGAGAAGGGCGAGATTCAAATACTGTACGATAAGTGGTGGAAGAGTCCAGGAGATACGTGTATGAGAAACGAGAAAGGCAAAGAAAGTAAAGCTAATGCACTAGGAGTAGATAATATAGGTATGTAACAGTCACCATTTTAAAGAATTATATCAATTCGCATAAGGAATATTTTGGAAGACAAATATTTTTTCTAGTAATTTGTTTATTTACTTATTTTTAATATTAATTGTAAAAAAATGCACATAGAAATTCAATAAAACCATTGATTTTTTAGTAGGAGAGGCCCAAGCCTCCAGATCATGAATTCAACTCTTGGATATGGTTTTTTTATGTTAAAATATGAAAAATTTTCTTGAAACCATATCCATTTAATCTTGAAAAGTCTTATAAATATGAATTCAAATATGGAGATAATAAAACGATAGGTGCAAGCTTCCATTTATTATTTTTTTTTTCGAAATGAAGAAGTACTTATTGATTCCTCCCAAATTTATGCAATTTGAAAATTGAATATTAAAAATACATAAAAATATGCATGAATACAAATTGTGAATTTTTAAGATTCCAGGGTGCATTTTCATTGCTCTTTTTCTTTTTAAAATGATATTTAAGATTTTCCAAAATTAAGTAGTACCGTTTCATAAAGAGATGATTTTAAATTTTATTCAAAGTAAAACCAAAAATATCTAGAGCTTGAGCTTTTTTAATGTTAGGGTTCAAAATTGTAGATGTCTTCATAATCCTACGTCCAAAAACATATCCCAAAGTTTGACTCGAATCTGTAATTCAGAGGCCTGTCCTCTCCTAGTCAGTTTATAATAATTTAATATGTAATATATTAAAATTAGTAACAAACAATTTTATTCGAATACTACCGCGTATTTGTGAACTATATGAATGTATTTTCCTCTAAACCTCCACCATCAAAGCTAATTCAACGCCATTCGAAATTCCTTAACACTCTGCGCACGAGCACTTCCAAATCCCCAGCGGACTTGGCAATTCGGCCGTTGTCAAACTATTAAAAAGTCGTTGCCGACGTTGCACTCCACTCCGGGTACTCTCGCAATTAGCCTAACAACTTCCGTCGTCAACTCTCGATAAAAGATTCGTCACCTCGCCCTCTCTCACTCTCTATGTCATCATCCTCTTCCCTATTGTAGGTGGTATTTTCGTCGTTCTACTGTGCGGACTGGCCTTCGCAGTGCTGATCGCCATCTTCGAGTTTTGCTACAATTCCAAACGAAACGCACCTGCCGAACGCGTGAGTTTTCACATGGAGACGCTCAATTGAGAGGCGTCTGCGCAAAAGCTCTCTCTATTTCTATATTCTTCTCTCACGAGCATGGCCAAGTCTTGCGAAGCTCCGATGACAATAATTATTTCTCTATGCATGCGTATGCGATTTATAGTGTTCTTTGTATATAGCATGTACGCGTCGATGACGATCGACTAGAGCGTAGCTGGATTCTAGGTCAGGATTGTTATGGGAAAAGCGCAGGTGAGAACTGCATGCTATTAAAGAATCTTGGTTAGTTTCATTTGTTTTTTATTAGATTAATAAGGTTGGGTAATATTTCACTTAGTTTTTTTCTTTTCTATAATTTTGTAGTTTATATGTAAAATAATCCCTCATAGAAATATTAACCACAAATTACCTATATTTTTTCGTTAACTTTATGGTTAATAAAATATTCTGCTTTTATTTGATGTTTATGTACGAATTTACGAAGTTCGTTTTGGCATTTACATTTGATAACTGATATTAGTATTGTTATATGTTATTATTTGATATTCGACGTATTAAAAATTCTTCCATTTCATTAACATATTTTTTCATTTTTTAAATCATTAAAATTTGCCAGAGCTTGTAAATATTACTTCATAAAATTACACAAAACTAAAAATAGATTAACATATTTTCAAAGTAAAGTTGTTTAAAATAATTAAAATTTCTGAAGCACTTGTTTTGACGAAAAAACATTTATTTACTCGGCGATCACCACTCACATATTTGAACACACTTTATACAGAGTACTTTAGTAATATTCCATTTTATTTTTATGCGAGAATAAATTTGATTTAACGTAACATGTATTATTGTCATTAATTTTGCTTAAAAGCTGAAGACATTAAATAACGTATGTGTGTATGAAATATTATGGTTTTATGTTATAAAATACTTACACACCTGTGGAATAATGTTATTCACTGTTTATTATTATGAGTTCCATTTTACATATATGTTATAACATCGCGCATTAAATTGAAATGACGTCAACAAAGTTTCCACCGATAAATATTCACAAACTTGTCACAATGTCATTTCAACAAATCACATATAAAATCATTGTCGTAGAAAATGCATAATACTTCATGCATGAATAGTCTTATGATACTATCAATAGCTAATTATACAATATGCTATAAGATGCATTTCTAATTAAGCTTGAAATACTATGAGAGAATTATACTAACAATTGTTATTTAACTGCATGATTGAGAAAAATCAGAAACACATAATTATCACTGCTATAGTCTTGTTTCATCTTCGTCGATCTTGGAATTTATTACACCACGATTCAATTGATTTTAATTCCATTTTTTTTTTCTAACAATTCTATGAAAGCAATTAGTACTTTTCGTACCATTAGCGTAAATATTTACACCCACGAGTGATCGCTGAGCCCGTGGGTTGACGAAATTAGTCCGAGCCATTTGAGATCAGTCGTGGATGTAAAGTATTACGCCTGTGGTGCGAATATTTCGATGTCGAAAGCGTATAGGTATTTGTTCAATTATACATGTCTCTATAAGTTTTATCGTGTACAATACTATATTGTTAGATTGAGTCTAAAACCTATTAATTAATAAAATAAAACAAAAACATATTTTTGACACAAGTATTAAAATGTGCTATCCCGTAATATGCTCAGCATTTCATTGTAATAAGTACACTATATTTTGTAATTATTTCCCCTATAATATTGTCTTAATTACTCTAAATCCTTTAGTCAAATCTGCATTATTTTATCATCAACGTAAAATTTGTAATATTTAGCAATACAATCCAAGTTGATTTGTAACAAAACAATCGTTTAAAATTGTACATTTCAATTAACTCTAGCAACAAACCCCAATGCCACCGCCGACGTGTTCGGGCTCACTGCAGGGCATCCCCCAGGCGACCGGTCAGCCGCTGTCGGAGCTACCGACAAGTCAGCAAAGTCAGCAGCCACAACAGCAGGAGTCGCTATGCTCGGAGATGGCGCGAGAACTATGCCGAGCGATACGCTGTCACGCCTCGTCGAGGCGCAGGAAGGCCTGCGAGAAGTGCTCGACCCACGTCGTCGGCTATCCCATTGACAACTCCACGCCCACGCCGATCAACGGAGTGAGATCACAAGTAATTCATATGTCGTAGATGCAGACGCGTGCGCGTACGTGCTTCGTGATTCCGTCGCGTTTAGGTCGCCTAGTTTCTGCTGTCGTGGTGTATTTAGTTAATTCTATGCATGATGATTTTTTTATGTATATTGGTTCGAAATGATAAAGAAAGGGTTTTAGATATTTTGGAAAACATATATTGCAATTGCGCGAGAAATATTTTATTTTTGTAGCTTTCATTGATTTTTTTTTCAAATAAGTTTAACAAAATTATTTTGTTACCGTTTTTTATAATGTTATATTGTTTTAAATTTGAAAAAACTAATTTTACTTGCCCAAAATAGTAATATCTCCTTTTTACATTTTTCTGAATAGAGTATTTTTTAATTGTCATACCACCAACTGGCCTAAATGTAAAATAAAGATAAATTGTTTGGAAATAAGATTAATGACTTGCATCGATAACATTCGATAACGACGACGTAGTTGTAGTTAACTGGGTCTAGATAAACGTATTGATTGACATAAGAATGATTGGTACATATTATTATAGTTTTTAAAAACTTCAAACAGTATAACTGCTATTAGATTTCTATATAATTACGGTTATATAAGACTTTTTCTAAGATCGAGTATTATCGCGATGATGAAAGAAACAATTTCGGATATAAACGATATCATCGAGCTAACAATCAATACAGGTGCACTAAAACATTTGCTACGAAAGAAATTCTATTAAAAGTATATCAAGATTAAATTTATGAAAAAAATGCATGGAAATGTAACGTTTTTTTTCCTTTCGATTGATTAATATTATGTACAGTAGTTTCATTCATAACTTTTTTTTTGCAGAGAAGTAGTCTGGGACTGGAAATGTCTCCTCACATTCACATGCACCATCATTCCCCGCCACAGGATTACGATGGTAACTAATAAATACGTCGACCAAGAAAAAAAAATGAAAAAAAACGTTCACAAGGATACGCTTTAAATTATTTTTACCAATAAACGATGTGTTTATATAGAATGCGACGAAACATCATTTGTACAACGTGCACATTTCTTAGCGTGTAAGATAAAGATAAAACTAATTATCGATATAAAAAGAAAGCTGTCTTCTGTCCTTCAACGTGAGTAATCGTCTTCTAATAGAAGTTCGTCGTATTACGACGGCTTAATTCTGCACATATTTAAAGTACGGACGATTTGTACCAAGGGTCATGAGTCTGTAGGGAAACAGTATAAAACTGACACTTCGAATGTGTTATGATTTTTCTTTTTTAATTATATTTGGGGGTATTCACAATATATTATCGAAAGTCTCAGACGTGAAGTAGTGAACGACGTTCGGTTATGTTGCTTTTGTAAATAAGGAAGAACTTCACATACGTAAGAGAAAGGTGAAAAGAAGTAAAGGTATATAATATAAATGTAATTAAGTTGATAAAGTGAGAAACCACGCGTACGTGTGAATCATAATGATTCTGATATGGAAAGTAATTTTGTTTCTCGTTTTATCAACTGAATTAAAAAAGGATTGTAATTAAAGTATAATTAAAACAAAGGCAGTAGAAATACTGAGTGCAATTTCGATGTTTAATGTAATATAATCATCTACAGTCGTGTAAAATGCTAATAGATATTATAATAAATGTCAAGTGCGTATTATTAATTTTAACAGGTTAAGGGCTTGTCAGTATTTTTTTAATTTAATATTTTTATGTCATTACGAGCTTATTAAAACTAAACAGATTTTGTTTCATTGTTTTTTAATAAAGAATTATTTACCATAATAACGAGTCGTAATTTTTGCTCTCAACCTGTTAATAGTTTATTTTGTTTCATATAGGCATCCAAAGTGTAAATAAAAACATATTGACTATAATTAAAATAGTTTGTAAATTAATATTTGTAAATATACTCTTAAATAAGTTTTCTTTTTTTTTTAAACATTTCTTGATATTTATTTTGAATACTTTTAATCTTATTTATTATTAATACAAAATTAGCTTACGCTTGCATATGTAAATTATTTTTTAGCGGTACTTTTGTCGTTATACCGGCGTAATAAATTTATTCACTTATAGGTGACTAACCAGCTGTAGGTGCTGTAGCAGTTGTCGATAAAGTAGAGTTCATTCACAAAATTGCTGCATAAAGACATTTTTTCTAGAGATAAAATATAGAAAGTATTGCTAATAAAAAAGGCTATATCGAAAATTATTATTTTTAAATTCATTGTCCTAAGTATGATTAGTTTTAAACTCCAAATTTACAAAATTTTCTGTATACTATTTGTTTTACTGCACGTATTTAAAATGAAAATATAAAACAAGTCATTAAAATTCTTTTTTTATTTAACATTTTCGATTAAATAAATTTTAAATCGTAGGTATTTTCATGCAGGTAAGTTAAAAGTATCAATTAAAACATTTACATATACTGTAATCAGAATTATATAATCTTGAAATAACAAAAAAGTTATAAAACATATTTCCAATAATATTTGTCATGTATCAATGACAGTCAAGGTAATGATAAGATATAAGACATAATAAAACAAGTTGTTTTTTTATATAACATCATTTATTAAGGGATAAAATAAATGACAAATAACATATCACTTATATATGAAACTATAACATTTCTTAAAGTGTTCATTATTCGTTACGATATAAAAGAAATCACATCACATACAACCCTCCCCACATGGTGATGGTCACACTTCGCTCAAAGCGTCAGTGAAGAAAACTTAAAAAAATTATGAATTATTAAAAAATATAAAAAAATAATACAAAATCACACGTTTGTCGCTCATAATCCTGGCTCTATTTTGCGAACGGATTCGCAAAACTGGACCTTCAACCTGTGATAAAATCAAGCTATGATCCGCTAGCTTAACGTTATTAACAAATCGAAATCGATGTCGGGTGATCCCAGAGCTCGATGTTGAATTAATTAAGCGACTTATTACAATATATATACTTCACATACATATGTTTTTTTTTTACAAAAGAGAGAGGAAACAAGTCTTCAATCTCCAACGCTTCGAACCAGTACGATTACCAATCAGTATTTTCCTCGCTACATATTTTTTTTTTTTTTATTTCATCCATGATCCTCGGAAGGGTCAAGTCAAATCACTTGAATTATCACTCTTGATACGGTGGCTTGTACAATTAATATGCTTTGTGACTTTTGAAAGTGAAAATGACGCCATCGAGCATGCGACGTTTACACATTTATACGAATCTTCTCTCAGTATTTTATATTTTTAAGATCTAGTAAACAAAAGAAAGAGGGCCGCATACTCGAAGACGTTTTTTGCACTTTCACAGCTTTGACTATTTTTTTTTCGAGACGGTCATCTCGATTCCACTTGTTTCATATCATTCGTTACTTTTAATTTCTCTCGGTACCACATGATCTCTGAAACATCGCTGTTTCACGTATCATATACACGTTAGCATATCAGTTTCTCCTTGCAAATATATTTGTGTATATTTTCTTATATCGAAAAGAAAACGCGAGTGTGAAACAAGTAAAGCTACGCTGCTTTTTGTGAGTCAGCAAACTAAAATCAACAGTTATTACGAACGATTAAAAACTATTTCAATGTGTTTCCGCGGGATTCTTTAAATGTCCTCCTGTCTCCATTTTCATATTATTTTCTCTCGATCGCTACAATAAATTATAAGAATAAGATAATAAAAAAAGATAGCGTTATTATCGAACCAATCAAAGTTCACGAACGCATTTAAAAATTCTTTACGGCAATCTTAAGAAATAAATGTGTTTATGTATGTATGTATGTGTGGGTAATTTTGCGAGTCCGTTATTCGCAAACGCTTATCTCGCCGCCATCGCAATGTCACGTATGAACTGAATCGATATATGCGAAAAAGTATAAAATTGCGACTTCACTAATCACTAAATGGCCTTTGCAGACTTTTCCGAGTAATCTCGTCGACGGCAATCGCTCGCTAAATAACAGCCTTGTTCCGATCGATCGAATTTACGCGCAATTAGTATTCATCAGTTCTGAGCATCAACGAGATTACTGTAAAAGTCTTTACAAATCGTTTTTCACCCTTTCTTCTCTTCCTTCCGTATGAAACGCTCACACTAGACACACACATTCACTACGTACATACAATGAAACGCTTTATCGCCATATCGAAATTAATGAGGGGTACAAAGTTATATATTTATACTTTATATGTTAACGCAACACGTCGCCCGGTGTCGTACCTCGACTTTCGCACTCTTTCTGAGATCGTTTGGCGGAGAGATGTATATACATATATGTATATATCCTCGCGAACGCCTCCCCGTTGTTTCGTCCACTCACGAAGATCAAAGGAGAGGCGTTTGCGATTTCCCGCTCACATGTACTTTTTTATCGTTTAAACTTAAATAATAGAATTAGCCGACGAATTCTCCGTGGGCCGATGAAAACAGAGTTGCAATGAGGAAGCACCGGGCGAGAGACCGAATAATTCTCTTAAATAAAATGTTAATACACACACGGATTTATACGCGGGAAGGAAGAGAAGAAAGCTCGTATAAGGGGACGATGACAAAGTATATAAACGCATATATATAGAGAGAGACACGAGGAGTTAGAAGTCAGATGAACAAGTGATTATTCTGACTTCGGCCAAATATTATTTCGCAGTTAAAATTTTGCTATTTCTCTCTCGCTCGCTCGCTTATGAATGACAATGTAAATATCGGGTTATGCGAAACGATGATATATGTAAAAATAAGGCGCGTACATTTCATAAGGCGGCGATTCAATAAAAATTGTTACGTCCAATGTGTAACTTAGGTTTGAATTCTATACAATTTTGGTTCAACACAGCTTTTTTTCTAACGCGACAAAACCACCATCTTCTCAATTTCACTGATTTAACTTAGATAACTCTTCTTAATGTATTATTTCTTTTATCAGCATATATTCCTCGAAATCTTTCTTTTATTATCAAACAAAACGCTTTTATCTACACAGCTTTGAGAAACTCTTGAATTTTGAAATATATGTAATGGTTAAAAAAAGCCTAGTGAATAACAAAGAATTAATTTATAACATATAAAAAATAAATAATTTTAAAATGATTTAAAATTATTGAATTAAAAATTCTAATTTGAAAGCATAAACGACAAAGTAACGTATTTAACAGTTTAAAAACAAACGAATAAGAATGAAACCAAAGAAAAAATATTCTATGTCCTATGGACTCCATTTGATATGTGAATGATAATTACAGGAGTCGCGTGAAATTGGTCAAAAATATTCTTTTATCGTTTGGTTTCTCTTTAAGAGGATTTTTAAACGTTTGATGTTTGGTCATTTTGCTACATTCATCTCAAAAAGGCTGTAGATCTGAAAACATTATAGCAATTTCCATACAAGATTATCTTACACCTGACATTAACTGCGCCGAACCTATCGATGGACGCAAGACACTGAATTACGAGAGCCTCAAATCACACATTCAATCACTACAGTAACTTCACACATGCAAGTTAATACAAAGAGACATTGCAGTCACTTTTTGTGTGAATTTTCGTACCAAAACTTATTTACAGTACTCTCGCAACGAAAAAGAATTCTTGTTTCAAGATTATTTTTTTGTTGTAATGAATAATATAAGAATTTTAAATATTTTTAAATTAAATGTATGCAATCACAGAGTAATATAATTTAAATATAATTTACATAATGTAACTATGTCTCTTCGTATATTACAATACATAATATTGATTATTTACAAGTTATATATCTACCTATATTTGTAATTATATAAATTTGATTTGATAAAACAGCCTCTTCTTCGTTACAACCACTTTTCAAAACGTTGGTCATGTCATAATAATTGTCAATATTGAATTGTGTATGCCACGAAAAATATTGAAATCACCGTACGATTTACTTTGTTTAATTACTGATTTTTGTAAGTCGTTAAAATTCGTTGACGTATCTAAGCTCGTGTACGTCTAAACTTTTATATCAATACAAACGATAAATGAGCTGTTAAAAGCTTACTTTAGATTTTACAATTACTGAATAAAATAAATATATTTTAGATTTTTTACACTTTTTTTATATTTTATATTTTTCTGATCTCTCCGCCTCATTTATCTTGTTATTTTAAAGCTAACGTATGTTATCATAAGCTCAAAGTTTTTCAGTATTTTAAAGAATATTTTCAAAACTCAAGACTTTCTCATTCGTAATAATTTTGATATGAGGAACTGACGATGTTATTATCGTTTTTCTCGGTTGTTAAATATTATCACCATTGAGTGAAAAAAACGAATGTTCAAATATATTACAACACAAATTCATTCTTGACGCGACGAGCAATCAATAGCTACACCGTTTTGTTCGCTTTTATAGTGATTTTTAAGATTCAAAGTATCACAACTTTTTCTATATCCTACAGCCGCCTTGAACGACTCTCGTTCAACCATTTAATAAAATAAAAATCAGTTTCATTTTTTTGTTAATACGAATTTGATTGAAACTTTAATAGTTAAAATAAAGTAACGAAGAAGCCATAGTTATTCAATTAAAATTTTACAGAAAATTCATTATTAATTTAAGTAATTGTTCATTAAAGTTTGAATTGATAAAAAGAACTTTTTAAATGAAAACAAGATCTCATGTGCTCATATACTCCAGTCGAACGATATAATACACACATGTATCCGGAAAGCAAATTAAAACCGATCATTTATCAAATCAATATTTACAAAAACTCCTGTCCATCCATTTGTTTTTGTGTTTTTAGCTTCTCTTGAATTAAGCGCGATTACTAATGAATTGTTAGAAAAATTAAAATAAAAAAATACAATCTATAGCAACAAACTTCGGGTTGGATGCACAAAAATTATCTATACAAAATTCGAATCCGAAAAGAGTCACCTCCCTCATTCTCACATCTTTCTCTCTTTCTCATCACATTATCTCACAAATTTTTTCAAAGGCTTACAGACGCACGTAGGTAATTTCCATCATCTTGCCGACTCGCGATAAAATTCATCCTTACTGCTTGGCTCTCGTTCTTTTACACGTTTTTTGCTGCGCTCCAAATCGAGCAATTGTTGACGGTAAATTTGCTTTTGTTAACGATCGACGAGCTCGTCGTCGCCACCGCGGACGTGACCGCCGGTCTGAAGACGACGACTCGTGTTTTCTCGCGTTTTATAATTAGCCTCTCTTTGACTCCCATAAAGCTGGGCGTCGTCGGCCGGCCCACGAAAAAATCTTGCACACTGGATTGCCAGCTGTCGCCGGACAGTTAAGTCATGTAACGCATAACGGCGCGCAGGGCATATAGCAGCTCTGCTTGCATGCGGGCCTCCAAAATCATTAGATTCACATGGACCTATAATCAAACAAGAAGATGCTGGTTAAACACTGAGCTTTAAAGTTTTAGGGCAGCTTTAAAAATGAAATAAAAGCCATAGTTGGACAAAACTATCCAAGTACTTTTTTTATTTAATGATTTGACGATTACTGATTGAAGTAAAAGAAAAAGGCTCACCTTCTCGCTGTGCTTGAACTCCCTCATGACACGATCGTAATCGCGCTTGGTGACGCGCTCCGGATAGCAAACGGCGCTCTTGATGAAGGTCTTGAGGCTGCGCTCGAGCAGCTGATTGACCTCGTTGTAATCGTAATCGTCGTGTCTGATGCCGAACATGCACTGTATGTAGTTCCAGATGGCGCGACGGAAGCGCGACGTGTCAACCTTGTTGTGCGTACCCATGGTGTAGTACGTCAGATTGTAGGCCGTCTTGAACTTGTCGTCGAGGAGGTTGCCAACATCGTTGTACAGCCTGTTAACCAGCGAGTAACCATGGTCGTCCCACGAGTAATCCTGCACGCGGAAGGTAGGGATGTCGTTCAGTTGTCCACGCTGTAAGAAATCAAATGAAAACGAATCGTTTAGTACAATGTCTTTTTTTTTCTTCATAATAAAAGAAGTATTCACGTGGTTTTTTTTGCCATAATGAATCACGTTAGAAAAAGCACACGCTTCCTTTTTGTCGTTAGAGGAAAACATTAGCAAGAGCTATAATACACCGAGCATCATTAATCATCGTGTCAATCGTAATTTAATTCTGTCATTAGCATTTATAGAGAAACTCGCAGTAAAAAAAAGAACCTCTCGAATGAAATGCGAAGATCTTTTTGTCTGAAATTACCTTGGCGAAATCCTGGTAGATGAATGAGGGATCGTCGATAAAGTGTCCAATATCCGAGTCAATCACTACTGTGCTACGTTGAGGCGCAGCGACAAGCTCCGCCGATTGCGTCTCCACGGTTTCGAAGCGTTTGGACAGCTCCTCCTGGGTGATTTGACTCGACTCGGAGCGTTCCGACAGTCTTTTCATGCGTTCCATGAGGGTTTCGACGCCAACCTCTTGCTCGCCTACTATACTTGGCGACGACGGTGGTGATGGTAATTTTTCTAAAACACAAAATAGACATTTTTTAATTTCCTGCCTCATTTACCAATCAGTCAAATGAAGGTATAACGAGTACTCACCAACTTTACGATCGACGCCGTTAGGTATATGCTTAGGACTGCTGGCGAGTTTGTCGACAACAGCCGCGGGCGGCATCATCATCATTATAGGCTTGTTGGGTGCGATGTTGCTGTTAGCCTGGATGTTCTCTTTGTAATGGTGACCCATGGGGTTGTCCAGCTCCTCGTTGATACCGCATGAGAAGACGAAGGACGAGAGCGAGTGGAAATGCGCCAGAAGGACGATCGCGTGAACGACCTCAGCGAGTGACCAGCTGTCCGCGCCTTTCGTCAGTTTCTGGAAAGGAGGAAAGGAGACATTTTTCGGTTAGAAGGCTTTCACATTTCTATTTGGTCGTGTATGTATGTATGTGTGAGTGGATCTCTTATCGTGCCTGATAAGTTCTAATTTATACCGCCTAGTCTAGTGCGATAAAACGCGTGCGTGCGTGAGCAGTAGAGTTGAAAAACGTGTTCTAGATTGAAATAAAGCTCGCGATGTAAATATATCTTTCTAATTAACAGAGTACACTGTGGTAATTCAACTGATATGTATATACGTACAGAAGAAATATATGTATATAGAGAGAGAAAATTGATAAACGAAGAGATTACGTGTTTGTCGAAAGCGAGATTTTGTAAGATTCTGAGTGAAATACCAACCTCGATGTGCGATTTGTTGAGTAACCAGGGCCTATGCGCAAGGATCTTGTTGATTTCGTATAGATCCTGTAGTTTGCTAGGTATCGAGCGCAGCCCTTGAAGCCACGACTCGCATCCGCCATTATGCAGAAACTCGGTCTTCTGGAGGTTGATCAGGTAGCTGCATTGATGCCTACCAGCGGCCTGTGGACATAAAATCACGTATACATTATTATAACATTTGTATAAACATTCGTACCGAAATCTTTATAGAAGAGAAAAAAAACAGACGTCGATAACCTCGTTAGGAGAAAATCTACGCCGCCGATTTTATTACATCACACCCAGGCACGCGCGTGCGACCTACATATAGTAGTAAAATGCATAGAAAGAGAGAAAGAGCTCGATAACAGCTTTGACCGGTCGCCAATATCATATATACTACACATTTTCGCGTGAATTTATATAACCGAAGCTCGTGATTTTCTTCTTTGATGATTTTCCAGAAACAGAGAGAAATCCACGCGTACACGTGTTTACCGCGAGGGAGGAAAAGAGAGGGAGAGATATATTGGTAGAGTGATAAACGATAAGACGCCCAATAATAGGCTTATCGAAGCGTAGAGACAAAAAATACGCGGGTACAATTACGATATTTAATTTATCGTTCGATCGACATTGATTTCTTTTTCTCTTTCTTGCTATATATCCACTCAATAAACATATTTTTTAACGTTTGCACAAACTTGTACGTGTACACATAAATATATATATATTTAGACCACCTTGAATGCTGTCACCTTTTATTTTTTTTATATAAAACCGCGAAATTTATTGTGTTTATTGAGCAACTGCGAATATATATTTTTTCGTTCGGCCTCGTAAAATTGCAGTATTTCTCAGTGTCCCGTGAAAGAAAACGACGAGTGTCAGAGATAAAGAAGAAAGAAAGTAACCGCGAACGCGTAACAATCGCAGAACACCGGGAAAAGAATTGGCCACTCTTGTATGTATAATAAAGTCGCGCGACGTTACTGCTGTTACTACTGCTGTTGTTGCACTCGGCACTTACGTAACTCTCGTCTTTTACAAAAACAAATGTGGCTTCCCTCTCGCTCGCGCGACCGCGTAACAGTGGAAATCTAAAAGAACAGCAGCACGCAAGATTCGTTTCTTTTGTTTGAACAACAAAAATTGTACTTTGTATATCCGTAAGCCCTCAGCGAGAGGCATACTGGAAGATGTTTACCGCGATCTCTCGAGTAAACCTGTTTTTCAGGTATACACATTATCTTATCGTTTATCGCGCGAGAGCGCACGAGTATATGTATATAAGTATAATACACATCTGCACGAATTTTTCGTTCGATTAAATGTGTGCAAGTATTTTCGATCGGTATATAATATATGAGATCACAGCGTGTGCCACTTATTGTACTTTTTCGAAGGTCCGGCAACAAAAACTGCTTGTATATCTTTATAATTAAAATCCACGCGACATGCTTCTAGAAACAATTCGGGTGTACGACGATGAGTGTTGATTAATTCAACCGAATGATTAATCATCTCGCTCGCATCTGTAAATCTGGGTGTTTCCGAAAATCGCATCGATAACACCTATAGATAGACGCACTAATCAAGCGTCAAAAAGAGTTATCCGAGATACCGATAACAACATCACTTGTAATATATAGGAAAAAAATGAATAAAAAAAGTAACAGCAGCGCGTAAATTTCATTGCACACGCTTTCACGCTGAATCTTTCTGGAGCATCAACCTAACCCGCGCTGATAAACCGCACAATCTTTCTCTCTTTCTCTTGCTAGTTAAAACAGCCGCGATATATTCGCCGTTTCGCATTCGTTGTGCTTGCGTATACCATAGGTGGAGGGGGAGGGGGAGGTATATAGACTGGCGCGCGAATTATCGCGGCTGCGCGAGCGCTGACTTTCGATAGACATAATGACACATACACATATATACAGCGACAGACGACAAGTCGGTGAAACAATGACTCGCTCGAGAAGCTTCTCGCTTATGCGAAAGAAAAAGAAAAATAATAAACGTTCGTCTGTGTCTCTGTCGCTTTTACCATTACAAAATAGGATATAAGGAAAAGTATCGCAATCGTAAAGATTTTTTGGAATGCTCGAAACTTTGGTCGATTGGCGTCAATGACACTCTCGCGAGAATGAATGAGAGTAGGAGGAAAATAAATGAAAGTATATTTTCTTTATCGGACGTTTGAAGAAACGTGTCTAGCAATAACCGGCGCGTCGATCGTATATGTATATGCGCGCGCGCTTATGAAGTCTCGATAACGTCAAGACGGTCTTATTATTAATAAAGTATCGCGGAGCCGAGCGATAAGAAAAGGAGAAAAATGTATCTCGGACGCGTCCCGAGAGAGACACACGTTTGATATCATGTGACAGCAAGCGCACGGAGATTATTGAACAATATTCGTCGATACTGTATATATAAATATCGTCGCATATAATTTAATACATAGATAGACTCACGAAATATAAAGAGCAGATAAAAACATCTCGAGTGAACGTAAAAATAATTCTCTTGTAAATCGATAAACAAAATAATAAAAATCAGCACGCGCCGGTAATATCTTATCTAACTTGGCAAAAAACAATTTTTCGAACTCTACTTAAAAAAAAAATCAATTACCGACGTTTTTATAGTATTTTGTAACCATTATATGGCCAAAATCCGAGTGTGTTCTCAAGATAGGCAAACGAAAAACGTGCGTGAAACCTACGCCAAGTACTTACACGAAGGTCAAAGTATCTACAAAAAAAAATGTCTGTGGTATAAGATACATTATACACCTCGGCAGCAATTTCGTATTATAATCACGACCTTACACGAACGAAGGAAACTGCATCTCGGAGACCGAAGAAGCTTTTCAGGACATGTTTTCACATATACGTGACGCAATGGCCCCGAACGCGAGCGCTAAAACGTTTTGTCGTGTTCACATCGTCGCTCTTTAAGTGCCGCGATTATACAAGGGCTATACTCGCGCGTAGTCTGGTGTAACACGTAATGTCCCTCCACAGCGATTAAATGTACGAAATATATATATCGAAGACCTTCGATTATTATCGACGTCTTTTTGTCATTGCTTTATGTAAGCCTGTAAAAATGTACGCGAATGTGTAAAAACACAAGTTTATTGTAAAGAAATGTCGATATATCGGGGTCAATGGCAATTTCCCGTGTATATATATATAATACAATATATATACGATTGCTTATTATTTTATGCGAAGGCCGAGGTAATAAGAAAAAGAGACAATAACCTTAATATAAAATTTAAAAAATAAAAGGAAAAGAATATCTTACCATGATGGCGATGAGATGGCGATAATCGTACGGCAGCGGACCATCGCCGCGTAATATGAAGTTCTGGGTACGAAGAAAGTGCTCGAGGTAAGTCGGGTGAGAAGACATTACCCGGGAGACATGGTCGAGCCTGTTGTTCTGTAGAAACGCGTCCATCAGGAGCATGTGCGTCTGCAACAAAAAGTGAAATGCAATCTTTAGTATATTCGTGTATAAATATATCTATACTTTTGATATATTGTACTGTATTTCTTATCGTAATCTAACTCCGGGGGAGGGGATAGTAAAAAAAAGCGCTACCTATACACATATAATCGCAAAGGAGATGCAACAGGGCAGATGATAATAATAATGTATATCTTCGTAAAAAGGATTTCAATAGCTTTATTATTCTTCTCGTTGCATGAACGCGCAAGCAAACGATGATGACAGCAGTGCGCTGCTTTATGAGAAGATTACGTCTGTGTGGCGATTGCTCTTGCAAAACATCCTCGTCGAGGTACGCACAGTAGACGAAAAATCAACCGACTGATTATGTATAGGTTTTTCTTTTCCTTTTTTCCGTAAAACCCAGCAATTCGATATTCTCACATGACGTCACGCGCGCTTTTATATACGTTCACGTGACATCACGTAGTATACCTATATCTAGAATAAAAAAAAACACATATACACATTTGTTTTCCGCTTTGTCGTATATACGTGCACCCTCAGTACCGGGATCCAATAGTGTGAATTCCTTCCCACAAAATCTCAATTATCAGGGCAATTGCTGACGTGAGCAAACGCCAAGCTGACATTGTCCCAAGGCCGTAAGCGACAGTGTCGTCGACGACGGAAACACCTTGTTAATGAGAAACAGTAGATCTCACTCTCTCATCGTGCGCACAACTCTGTATATGCTTCTCTTTGCTTTATAGATTGATTTCCCGTATACATAGCGTCAAAAAGTCGAATCACTTTTGATTTCTTAGTGTATATATATATATAGGTGCAACAACAAAGGTTCTAGATCTCAGTGTATAGGTTGGGTATAAAGCAAATCACTAGCTTTAGTGTATACACAGTAATTACCAGGCAGATACCTAAAATACACATAAGTATCTAGCGAGCGGCATAAATCGCGTGCCTATTTATCAAGAACATAGATATATAGTGTGCCTGTGTTACGCGTAATCTCACTCTCTCTCTTTCTGCATCCTGTACCGGCTATCGCTGACGAGCGGACATCTTTCGCTCTCTCCCCTCTCTCTAACTTTGCTACGCAGTTTTTTTATTCTGTTCTGTTTGTCACTATCATAAAAGGGAAATTGTGTATGCATATACTATGTATATACAAATGTGGCCTATGTGACATAGTAGAGATCGCGCGACACTGTCACGCGCAATCAGGTGTTTATATTGCATCACTCGTAGACCGAGCACATCGGAAATACCTCGCTACACGGTATGTATATATTTATACACTTTTGCTGACAAGTTTTCAACTCGTCCAAGCAAGTACGGATGTAGAAAATTTTTTTGATAGCCCGCCTATATATATGTATACATACACACCCAATGTAATCCTTATCATTGCATGCTTGTATGTATATATATATATACACACACACACACACACACACACACACACACACAC
>JAYJLV010000011.1:22906466-22917380 GCA_036873485.1 Torymus texanus
TATTCTGCTGTTCGTCAGTGCCGTGGTTAAGCATTGTGGTTAGGTTGCTTGGCGAAGTGACTGTTGTATAATCAGTGATAATTGAAGGCGAGCTTTTCCTATTAATCAGATTTGGTGATGGGTTGAGGGGCTTCTTAGCCTTCTCTAACTGGTTGGCGAGCTGTTCAATTTGAAAAGTGTTCGGTTGGCGCAATGTGCGATGTACCTTTGAGCGCTGTTGGATAATATCTGGTGAAGTTTCATTTGTAATCGGGCTGATGGAAGGCCGGGCCCGCTTTAGGGAAGTCGTTGTTCTATTATTTTGTATCATGCTGAGGTACGTCGGTGAACATGGTTTTATGATACACGTAGTAAAAACGTAGTGAAAACAGTGGCGGAGAGAGACAGCGCTGTAGCGGTAGGCTGAGCGAGGCGAGCAGAGAGAACGACGGTAGCGTAGAAGACTGCACTAGTGGCGCCACCTTATGACCGGCGATGGCGATGCGGTGGCCTAGGATGGACGAGCGATGTGCACCGAAAAACGGAAAGAGAAAAGCCGAAACGTTGAGGAGATATGAATCTGATGCTATATTTCCGTGCATGCAATGCAATGCAATGCAACGTGGTGATGCGCTTTCTCACTCTCTCGTGCTACGCAACGGGGACGTTCGTGGCACGAAGCGGGAAAGATGGTCGCTCGAGTCAGTGACCATGCGGTCGATGATGTAACGGGCCTTTGTAGCCAGAACCTTGAAAAAAACTCACCCGCAGGCAAAAAACGTCTAAACACTGACACCCTAGGGAAATCGACCGCCTCACCGCTATCTCTGTTATGGATCCAGTCCGAAATAAAGAAATTCTGCCACTGATATCGTCCAAAAATACGGGAGCGAAGGGGTGTGCGACTGTCTGAGCCCACCGCTCTGCCGGAAGTGAGTGAGTCTGATGCTCTACCGACTGAGCTATCCGGGCGAGACGACCAAATTGAATTAAAACATCTGCGGGACTTCAGGCCTACAATATTATGCGTGAAAAAGATGAGGCAAACTAGATAAGGTCAGGTTTGAGGAGGTGCGGAAAACAAATTGAGTAAAAAAACCGCATTGACAGAGTGTTTTTAGGACGGTGGGGAGTGTGGGGGGGATTTTTACAAAAGGGAACGCAAAGTATCTTACATATTTACAATCGTATTTACATGTGAGTTGTTAAACAAACGTTATGTGGCTAGCAGAGCGAACAGTGTGAGTGTGTATATGTGTGATTTTAACGAGCGCAATGTTTTAGAGGTGGTACCAAGGTGTGCGGTAAGAGTATGTGTATTGCACTAACAAATTGGAATGCAAGACGTCGTTTATTTTTTTCTTGTGCGTTTTCTTAATTCGTCGAAGTGTATGCTGTCTCTGGACAGCCACCAGTATTTTTTAATATTAAATCTTGAGTTTTCACTGTGGTCTGTAGGGGGGAGAGCTGCGGAATATTTTAAGGTGTTGGTTTCCGAAAGTTATAGAATTGGCGAGTGGTTACCCCGTTTGTTACACTGGTGCCTGGAGGCATGGTAAATTATTGGTAAGTTATCACCATTTTGGATTAGGCCCAAGTGGTTCATTATTTGGAAAGACTCGGTAGCGTGATATCCAGTATCATTACATTTCCTGTAGTAGTCCATTGTTATGTTGGCGTTTCGTTGGATAATGACATTTTGGATTTTGGGGGCTCCTGCCAAGTACTTGCGTGTTAGCTGTAGAATCAAATTGTCAATTCTGGGTATGTTGGATTGTTTGTAGATTTCCGTATTGCTCGTGTATTTGCGGTATTCAGAGTGTGCAGATCTGTGGTTTCTAATGCAGTGTCTGAGGCATATACGCTCAAAGCTGCGAAGTTTCTCCATCTGGTGGGCACCACAGTTGTACCATATGGGAGCGGCGTAGGTGACCATTGGTCTTACTAAGAGCATGTAGCAAATTAGCTTGGCGTACGAGGAAAGGTGTTTAGAGAAAAATAGTTTGGAGTTCGCTATCCACGCTTTTTTAGCCTTTTGTAGAAAGGCGTCTACTGTTTTGTTGAGTCTAAGGAGGTCGTCAATCAGTACACCCAGGTATTTAACACATCGCTTATGAGGGGTGGCTACGCTAGTTTGATAGTCGGTGATTTTAATCTGAGAATATCTCCAATTAACCTTCGCCACGCTGCTGAGGTAATGTAGGGGTTTTCGAAACAGAATGGTTTCGCATTTGGCCGGGTTGATTTTTAGGCACCATTGCTTATAATAACTGTTGATTTTGTTAACTAGGTTTTCCAGGGTGCTCTGCATGAGAGCCGGGGTCTTGCCAGCAGCCAGGATGATGAAGTCGTCGGCGTAAGCAATCGAGTGGGTGAGGCCATCTTCGTTTAGGCTGTATAGGTTAAGTACATTGCTGTTATATATATTAAATAAGCTTGGAGAGTTAACCGTGCCCTGCTGAAGGCCCTCCTCGATGGTGAACGTCAGTGAAGAAGAATTTGTACCATGGACAACCGTGAATTTACAGTTTTGCAGCATCTGCCAGATCATCTTGATGAGATCACGGTTGTATCCTTTCTTGATGAGTTTAAAGAAAAGACCTTTGAGCCAAACTGAGTCAAAGGCCTTTTCGAGGTCAATGAGGCATGCTCCGATCAGTTTGTTTGAGTTTAGATGTCGGCAGATGTTTGTGGTTAGCGTGTTGATAGCATGCACCGTCGAGTGCTGGTGCCTGAATCCAAACTGATTGTTGGGTATAATATCGTTGATGTTATTATGCTTTGTGAGCAGATTATTGATGTGAATCTCAAACACCTTACTCACGTTTGGGAGTAGGCTGATCGGGCGGTAGCTACTAGCATCCGTAGCGTCTTTGCCTGGCTTCAGGATGGGGAGGATTTTTGCTGTCTTCCACTCATCCGGATAGTATAGGTTGTTGAGGCAGTTGTTGAACAAGATCGTGTAATCTTTGATGAAGTTCCTAGGCAGGTGCTTGAGTACTACATTGGGCACACCGTCGATTCCACTGGAGGTCTTGATTTTTAGATTTTACAAGGTTGACCGGGTGAAAGCAACATTTGTGAAGTATCCGGTTCCGTGCGTGGGAGAGAAACGTGGGTTGGAGGCCGAGTTGTTAGAGCTGAAGTCTGTTATGGTTTTGTTATCTTCCGTACAGGTTTGAATTTTGTTGGTCAGTTTGTCTACTTCAGTGTTGATCACTCGGTGCTTTGGCTTTGTTGGCCAGCTCGAAGTGTGCTCCCAGCACGTTAAGTATGATTTTTATGTCTGAGGTGGAGATTGAGTCATTGTTGCTGGTTGAGTTGTTGACATCGAGGACAACTCTGTCAGTGACGGTCGTGTTGGTTTTTGGAATTGTAATTTGGCTTGTAAATTTATCTTCCCTTGGGCGGAAGATTTTGTTGATCTTGGGGAAGAATTCTGTTAAATTTTGTGAGGTTTTTTGGTACGCTGTCAGGAGTGGTTGCACTCCTAAGGTGCACTAGGAAGTGGTCTTCGCGCGTGGGTTGATGCAGAGAATTTAATTCTACACACTTTTGTGATAGTAATCCCTGACGCGTTGAGAGCATGCAGAGCAGCAAGAGTCTCTTCTTCTGTGAAGTCGCCTTTGATACCTTTAAGTACCAAGAGTTTGTTCTTTTCATGTTTGGGCGTGTATGAGAAAAAAGTCATGTTGTTTTCATTAAGTGTGGTCTTGATTAAAGTAGCAGTGCTCATGTTTGTTGCGTAGATCGAATGTACTGTGTCTGTAGAAGATCTTATGAAGTAGGAGTTTGCTTCTGCTTTTGAGTTTATTATCGTTATTAATTCCTTGGTTTTGACATTATTGCAATGTATTGGAGGTGGTTTAGCGGTATCTTTGTTATGGGAGAGCTGCTCATCATCATCCTGAAAGCTGCTATCCATTTGAGATTGATTATTTTCAGCAGTGTAGCTTGTTGACGCTTGCTCTGTATCTGTTTTGTTTTCTATTGAATGCGAATTGAATCTGTTTTTGATTGTTAGTGTTTTATTTTGGCTTAGCGCTGGGGGTTTTGTTCGTCTGGCGTATTTTGGAGTCGTCCAATTGTCAGACTTGTGTGTTGTGTTGCTTTTTGTGTTAGGTTGCTCGTCTGAGAGATTGCTTTGCTAGGCATTATTGCTGGGGTCATCAGCGTTGCTAGTAGATTTTCTCCTGTTTCCTAGGTTAGGAGCGGGGTTAAGTCCCTTTCTTTTGGATTTGTCTAGCTGGTTGGCAAGTTTGGCTTGTATATTTTCCTATCTGTTTCGCTCATTTCTATGTTACTAAAAATATTCCTGTAATTGTCATTATTTTCTGCGTTTTTTCCTGCTACCAAGTTAGGTTAGATTTTTTCTTTTATTTAAATGAAAGTTTGTTCGTAACCGTCAGATTTTTCTAGCCAACGAACTCAGCCTCAAGGTATAAGAAAGTCTGTGCCAAATGTCAAGTCGATTGGATAATTTTTACTCCAGTTATCGTGCGACAACGAAAACGCCATTTTTTCGAAAATAATTTTTTTCTCAAAAACAAAGGCGAGTAATCTCTTGAAAGCTTAATTGAATCTTGTATTAATTGAGATTAATAAGTGATTTAAATTTCAATTTGATTAATCGTATAGTTTCCGAAAAATTAATTTATGAATTTTAAAAACATTTTTATAAAAAACAAAAGAAATACGATTGATAATTTAAAAGTTAAAAAATGTGAATGTTAGTAATTTAAAGACCTTTCAGGAACACTTTAAACTAATAAAAAATTTTGCCTCCTACATAAACAAAAATCATAAAAACGAAAAATTCAAATTCGTTTTTAGGTTATAAAAATAAGAAAATCATAAGTTTTTTAGTCAATCAGCGTACCGAGTTTTTTTTTGCGAGACGAATAGAATAAGCTTTAACCGACGAAGATCGATTGTTTGGATCTCGAGATATAGAGAGTTTACATATACACACATATACATACAGACAAGAAAAAAAAAATTTTCTCAAAATCCAAAATTTTCAACATATTTCAACTTAAAATACCATTTTAAGCATTTTTTTTCTCAAAAATGTTTCTCACCGATACAAAGCTTCCTCTTTGAGGAAGCAAAACTTATATATTAAAAATTACCATAATTTTACGGATGAAATAACAGTGATTTTATAAGCGTAGTCTCGCATTGTGATAGAATTTTCAATGGGAGATATGTATGCTATCACGTTTGAAATGAATGTGCCTACGTTATGCTGTTATTTTCATCTGTTTGATGTTTCAAACGGAATAATGTGGCGAGTGTATTTATGATAAATGCTGAAGATTGGTTATGTTACTATTATACTAAGAGTTTTTGCCGATGTGATCATTGTTTCGGAAAAGCGCATACGGGCCGGATGCGAGGACCAAAGCGTTAAACGCTACAATGTCATAATAAAAAAGTAAAAAATTCGTTTGATAATTTTGTACGTCTTCTCGCACAAACTAAAATATACAAAAACTCTATTATTTTAATCAAGTGCGCGTATATTTACTATGAACATTTATATTTTGTTAGCTTCCGATTTTTGTTTCCTTAAGTAAAAAAGAGCAAATTTATGTTCCCTATTTTATTGACGTAACAATTGTTTATATTTACTGCATTTCTTAAAGTTTATTTTTATATTTTTGGTCGGTGTGAGTGATTTAGCTCTAATAATTTTTGTTGAACAGTTAGCTGTGCTATGTTCTGCTGAACTTTTAATATTACATAGTTTATTAAATAATGAAAATGGGTTCATTTTATAGTTTTCCATACCCTCAAAATGTTTTCCCATTTAACCTTCTTACTTTCTTTTCACAAAGCTAATACGGAACACCAGAAAAGTTTAGAAAATTATAAAAAAAAATAAATAAATAAAATATTTTAAAAAATAATAGGAAAATAAAAATAATATTAAAAAAAATAATAAAAAAAAATAAAAAAGAACGCCCGAACAGGGACTTGAACCCTGGACCCTCAGATTAAAAGTCTGATGCTCTACCGACTGAGCTATCCGGGCGAGACGACCAAATTGGATTAAAACATCTGCGGGACTTCAGGCCTTAAATATTATGCGTAAAAAAGGTAAGGCAAACTAGATGAGGTCAGTAAGGCGCCTAAAATAGCAAAAAATTAACGCCCGAACAGGGACTTGAACCCTGGACCCTCAGATTAAAAGTCTGATGCTCTACCGACTGAGCTATCCGGGCCATGATATCCGTAATTTCGTAAGCTCTTGATAACAGACCTTATATGACATTTGAAAGTTTTAAAATTAGTTGTACTATTAGTGCAAGATATTACATAAGACTTTTATGATGTCAGTTGTGCCGGGCAACATCATAGATAAGACGTTGAAACAAATCTATAAGAACGGTATTTGGTAGATAACATGATCTATTTTTTGTAAATTATCATGAAAATTGTATTCATTTTGATAAAAGTAATGAATTCAGCAATGCGATTACACTGATCTATTATCACTAATTAATAGTTTTATAGATTCACGCATTATACAAAACCCATTTAAAAAAATTGTCGAAATAATTGTTGAAATAATGATTTTGCTATTGTAAGATTTAGAAAATTTTTTGAAACTATGATATCTGCTGCTGAAGTATAATAAAAAATATAAATTGAAAAAATGATTCACTAATTGTTTACATACTTATAGATTAACATATGAAAATTACGTTAGAGTCACAAATAGATAACTAAATTTTTACTGTTGAGAATATTTAGAAAATTATTACATAGAAATTATCATATTTCTTAATGTATATGTTAAGTAAAAAATTATACATTTCCTATTCTGAAGAATTAGAATGATGTAACTATTACGTGACCAAGATAATGTTAAAATATTTCTTTCAGGCAGAAACAATAACATTGATCAATAACGTTAAAATATTAACTTTCTGTTCTAAATAAAATTAATTTTTTTTAATTAAACAATTAACATCATTCATAACCTCTGTGATTTTATTTAATTTAAACGCCCACTTTTATATAGATTAATTTTTCTTTGTCAAACAAAAAGAGATAGATATAACAAATAGAGAATGTAAGCATAGATCATTTTTGGTAATTTATCAATAGCAGAAACATGGTGCACCGAACATCTGGCAATAGTAGTTAGCTCAGCAATAAAACCAGAGCCCCATCGAGTTTGGCAGAGTAAGAATAAACACTTCTGAAATAGAAACCTTTGACCTGGATACGTTTGCAAAGTTGACTGACGAAATTTAAGCTTTTAACATACTGCTTTTAGTAAAAATATTTTATACTTGTTTGTACCGATTTCAAATTAAAAATTTGTATATAATCTGCTTTGGAAATTGAATAGAATATAAATGTAAAGTTTATTTATTACAATATGTACGGTTTTTTCTAAAAACTTTATATTAAAAATTTATGATACAATAGAAAAGCAAGAAAAATAAAATTTTATTATTTGGCTAAAGGTAGACTGCTTAAATTATCATAAGAGTTTTGTCCCTAAAGCACTGCCAACCTTGTTATAATAATACATGAAAGATTCTATCTGATTATTATGGTTATACTCAGATTACACTGCGGGTTTACAACTGGTGTCAAGACGAGCGAACTCTTATTATCAGCACCGCTCTTATGATAACAGTAGAAGAAACCGCTTAAAAAACACTGAATAAACGGACTTTGTTGCCACTAAAATAGAATTATATGGCTTATAATAAAAAAACAATTATTAAAAACTTAAAGCATAATATATAGTCTTTATCTTTGAAATGTGAAATCTACAAATAGTCAATGATGCTTTGAAAACTCATTATTTTAGATTATAAACAATTTGAGCTTTCGATTTATAGAAATATTAATCTATTTAAAATGATTTTAATTGTCGAGGACAAAAATAGTATCATAAATAACTTTATAGCCTTGGTGATGACGTATGGAGTTCCAAATCAACCCAATTTCGTTATTTAATAAATTAACTTTAAAACATTTATTTGGAAAAATATAATTGTCATTTCCTTCCTATATGTAAATACTATACTTAATTTTTTTTTGGAGCGGTTCTATTAGTATAGTTAAAGAGTATTGTAAGAAATACTCATTGAAAGGTGATCTCGGTATCTCACATCCCCTCAAGTATATTTGATTATAAAAACGTTTGTACACAGAACAATGTTTCCAAATGGTTCATTATTAAAAATCATTTCCTAAAGAAAATTATATTTCAGTAACCGCAATCTGTACATACTGGCATATTCAAGTCGCCATTTGTTTTTCTTTTTTATCGAGACTCAAATGCACTCTCCAATCTTCATTACAAGGTCAAACGACGCAATAGAAGATAATAGTCATTTGCTCTTAACTAATTCAATATTTGCCTGCTTTTGTGACAATAATGTTTATTTCTTACCAATATATATTTAAATGTGTCACTATGCATTAACTGTATCTTATTTTAATCAATTATGCATGATAAAGAATATCGGCATAAGAAAATTAGTACAACTAGATTATCAAGCATTTATCTAATCTAAAAATATTATTTATGGTTTCAAAATAAAATAAGTAGAAAGAGCACTCTATGTTCAGACGGAATGTCTATAATACATTATATAAATTTCAACAAATTAAAACAAATTTTGTTGTCATTGTGTGTATGTGTGTATCATGTGATTTAATACAATACGAAAACTGAAGTACAGTATTCCATATTATGCGCTAAGTTCACCACATCGTACGATGAGTAATACAATATGCTCTTTTTCTCTATATATCGTCTTGACCATTTATCGCTGTACTAAACACCGCATAACAAGGTCACAAGAAAGAGAAACTAATACAAAAACTGATACAAAAGATTATTCGATTTGAAAGGATGATTATTTGATATCAATGATGACGTTATTGATACACAAAGTATTACAACTCAATATAGATTTTTTCACAGGTCAAAGAATTAATAAAAACATTCAATTTATCTCACAATATTTTTAGAAATAGAGCTAATTCTAACATAACACCTGTAAAACTGTCAAGAGTTTAGAATAACCATAAATTTTATTTAGGATATTCTATATTTACGATGTATTCTAACGTCATTGGGAAGCTTTGTATGCCAATCACGAACATTATCGTCCTTCACCCCGCGTATTTCTGTCTATACTTAAAATAATTTCGAACATATTTAACTTAAAAATAAAAAAAAATAGATTACATAAAAGACATTTAAAGAGACAAAAGATTCTTGCGGTATAATCACGTCCCTGCACGCTGAAAATGAACCTTTATTCAACTGATAAGAATTCGCACTGACTCACGCGATGAGTGAGAACGAGATATCAAAAATAACGTCTCCCCGAACCGTAAATACGCGGATTACTTCTTGGACTGTAAAAGAAGGACAGCTGTGCAGCGTATACTCAGAAGCAGCGGGTCTCTCTCTGTCTCTCGCGTGAATAACCGAGAAAGCCCGATGATCGTGCGTACGTCGACCCATGCGTTTAAAAGCGTACGTGGAATAGAAGCCGAGTGGGCAGCAACATGCACTACGAGCAGCAAGCACACCTATAAGAATTCACGAAGCTAGAAAGCATCCGCTGGAGCTCGGCCAAGAGGCCCGATCGCCAATATGCTAACCCCCCGAGAGTGCCTACGACGCTTTCTCACACGACTTGTTCAACACGAATAACAAGTCTTCTTTTTTTTTTCTTTTCGTTGCCTCGGTATATTGTTCGACAAATACTTTTAAACCAAACTGGTGATTTATTGTTTGAAATATTTTGAAAAAATGCCAAATTTTTTGAAAAGAGAAGGGGCTTTTTGTTAGAACGCTTAAATTCCACATAGTACTTTTTCAGAAAATAATAAAGATCTATAAATATTTATCAATTGTTACATATATATATATATATATATATATATATAATATAAAAGAATGCAATATTGTAAAAAAATATTTTAAAGGAAGGGATGTGCAACCATTTAAAATAGGTTGCTTACTTTATTGTAATATTATTTATTTGGGAAATTAAATCGTTATTTCTTTATGAATTTCGCCTTTTTTCGACGATACCATTTTGCAAATCTTCTCTTAAAAAAGTGATGGATGAAATCTGTCATCACAATAAGACTGTTTTGATTGGTTGTTGTAAACTCATTAGGTAGGTCTATACAGAATAGACGCGAAAATCTAATATGTTTGAATTTTCAAGATTGAATTCTCGAGTTTATATGTTTTTAAAACTGAATAATTAAAATGGTATATAAGAAAAATTTCTTTGTCGTATTTATCCAATTTATGGAGTTATCGTTTAATTTAAACTAATTCAAAGAAATTTGATCATGTACTCAAAAAATAAATAAGTAAATAAAATAATGAAAACCAATACGCGCGAAGCGCATTGAATCTAGCTAGTAAATTAAATTATTGATACTCCAATATTATATAATTCAATTTCAATAAAAAAGTAGTAGTTCTTTGCAAAATAAAAGTTCTTCAAATATATTTTCAATAAAACATTCGAATTAATACTAAAAATTTTTTCCAAGTGGCACAGTTTACTTTACAACATCTTATATTACTAGAAGTACGTTGTGAACCACAAACACTAATTAATATAACTATATACAATGTAATAATAGTAGCTGTTTTTTTCTCAGCATACAATGTAACAGAGCATAATTAACAATTCAAATGAATTTGCTAAATCACCTTGTATCGCCTATCAAGCTACATCCCACCTGAGTTTGAATAAGCTATGGAAGCGTTCTAGTGTTTCAATAGCATTATGCTCGATTAATCGCGGATAATCGAACATCGAATCATTCTTATACTCGTTAAATCGTGATGGGTCTGAAGTTAGCAACGTTGGGACGCAACGAAATAATTTCTCACAAATAAATAAAACAGCTAAAATTTTGCAC
>JAYJLV010000011.1:22926380-22937925 GCA_036873485.1 Torymus texanus
TTTGGCGTAACCTACAGGTCCATGGAGGTGATGGATTTTAATCCAATTCGGCTTAAATTGTTGGTATTTTATGTAGTGTTTTAAATTTTTTTATGAATTTTAAGCAGCTTTTGGCTAAAAAAATTATTTACTCAAATAATTTTGATACGTACAACTCTCCAGCCCTATACTACATAAAATACCAACAATTTAAGCCCAATCGGATTGAAATCCAACACATCCATGCACCTGTAGATTACGCCAAAGCCTAAATTTTGAAATGTCCAGATATTGGGACAAAGTAGGTCTAGAACTTCCATTTTGGGTTTATTGTATTATAAATGTAACATACTTTTAGTGTTTCATTTACAAATTTTATTAGTAATTCAAATTTCTCTTTTACAGATCATTTTGATGGGAGAGATTTAAAGGTGTCACCCCCCCCCCCTTATGTTAAGAAATATTGGTACGCTATATAAATATATGTATATTGTCTTGGCATTATCTACACACAAACACACACTTACATTCACAACAACGCTACTATTCAACTCGCTCTACTGTATCTCACACCTGTGCATATTCCGGATGAGTTTACTCAGGCCGTACTTCCATTCAATGTCTGATTGCGCCTGAATCCTCTGGTATGTATCGCTCATCATGGCGATAAGAAGATTGATCAGCACGACCACAGACACCAGCATATAAATGCCGAAAGCCAGCTTGAAGAAAACGACGGTCCAGACGGCCTGCCTTTCACGCGCGACCACTCGAAAATTTTCATGGGTCGTTTGACCGAAGATCGCGAAGAATAGCAGCTCACTGGACTGGAGCGGCCACATGACAACTGTAACGTCAATAAGCCTTATGCCTTCTATTCTCTAATAATATGCGTGATTGGCGTGGCGTGAATATTCCGTTTTACATGCCTTGGATAAAGAAATCGCTTTGTTCTGCCGCGGTTGTTCCTGTGGTAATTACGGGTATCGCGGTTCCGACAAAAAAAAGGCATTCACATATACGTCGTCCGTAATAGGTAACAGGTAAAACGAATAAGAAGAAAATAAGAACATGTATTGAAAAAAATTGTTATGCATTCTTCAGAAAATGCAAGTATAACATTGTGCTGGGAAAGAGATGTAGTGAATATCTAAATCAATCATCTTATAATTAAAAACATTTTCACATAAAATGACAAACAAACAGCTCTATCATCTAGAATGTAGCAGAACGCATTTGACGCAATGAAAGGCGTGTTATGTGACTTTTTTCCCATAAATGAATAATACCCATCGCCTAACGATTTTCATTCACCTTTCTACACCATTTGCCGATTTGATAACATGAAAAATGCAAACCCACTGCATTCATGCACGCATGTGATTATTTTTGCACGCATACAATGTTTAAATTGCCATTAAAAAATCATGAATGCCTCTTATCGTTCGAAACACCTTGCATAACAACACTAAGAAAGAAATTACTTTGAGTTAGTTCAATCCATTTCTATTGAACCTTATAAATTACGTTTTACCTCGTATACAACTAAGTTAAGTAACTTTTTTCATAGTGAACTGCACATCAATATCAAAACAATATAGGTAACCAAGCATCGTCGTGAGAAAGATGATTCAATGATGTGGCACATCTAGCAAGGACGCATGATCAAGAAAGACATGCGAAAAGATATTTTTTGTTCATAATAATAATTTTTAATTAATTAGTGACTCGGATTCGCATGGACAAGAATAAATCGCTGGTAAAAGTGCATGGACTTCTTGTTCTAAAACACATAGACTCATCATTCCCATTAACAATAAATTCTCTTCCATGTCAAAGCTTACTTACTCTCTAATTTTACAAATGTCTCAGGGAAGTTGAGTTGCACGATTTCCTTCAATCTTCTCTTAATCTTCTAAATATTTATCCAGCTTTTCCGACAAGCTCGATACGTCAGCCTAAAAACTTTTCTCGTTTACCTACACAGCAGTTCGATATACATCTATTCGACTACGCACGCAGTATGTAGTGACAAGAACATTGCCCCGCGCTCTATTAACAACTAAGACTAGATCGGCGGATTGACAGACTGTCCAGTAGACTGTCCTCCGAAGGTGTTGTTACTACCACCGTTGCCGTTATTCGATGGACCATCAGCTTCGTGATCATCCTCGTTATCTTTATCCTCTTTCTCAGGCTCCTTTTCCGGTTCGTTGCCTGTCAACGCCAAGTACTTCTTCCTAATTGCATCCCAGTCGACGACGTTCTCGATCCTGGTGGCACTGTTAAAGGACAATTGGCTGCCCAGTGGACTAAGGTGCACTACGGACAACGTAACGCTATCCTTATTCGGCCGGACTTGGCCCTTTTTCACTTTGGACAGCCATTTGGCGCCCATTTTTGAGCGAGGTGACATGCGTCCTGCTCTTTGCAAGCCCATCATGTGCACGAGTGATGGACGCTTTTTGCTCGCCGTACGTTGTTTACACTGCTTGATGAAGTAGACAATCCACGTAGTGAAAAGATTCAGCGGTGAGGGTGCAGTCGTCGTTCTGGAAAACGGGTCAAAGCCAAGTGCTCGTGGTTTTTTTTTTTAATGGCATGATTGATGAGTGCGAGGCATGCGGTCGTGTTTCTTTCGTTGTTAAAATTTTTGAAAAATAGTTTTGCTGGCAAAATATTTGCTTCAAAAATCTTTCATTAAGGGATTGCGGTGTGAAGTCAAGGTAAATGATATAGGATATGTCATTAGTGTCATATTTTATTGAACATCGAAATACAGTTAACATTAAAATCAGTACATTGAAAACATTCAAAAAGGATTTTTTCCCATTGAAAAATAAAATAAAATGCATTCTTGAAAAATTTAAGTTTAATAGCATTTACTATCGTACTTCTATTAAAAACTCTGAAAAATCATTGTACTAAATTAACTAAATTTTAACAAATCACATATATAAAAAAATATCACCAACTCGGTCAACGTAGTTTCTATATGATGTTCTCATGATTATCATATAGTTCCCACATAGTTTTTCACAAATCCTATAAATATACATTCATCACATGGTCATCACAGAATTTCCATAAAATTCAAATGTGGTCCCCACGGTTATTATCTAGTTCTCACATAACGACTCACATGGGGACCACATCTGGTAACCGTATGGGAATTATGTGGTGACAATGTTGAACATACATAGAAACATAGAAAAGACCGTTCGAGTCTTTCAGTACGACAGGTTACGATGACACCGTTATACCTTTACTAATAAATAAGCACATATGAAAAATTGTCAACTTGTCTTACCTGTGCATATTACGTATAAGTTTACTAAGTCCATACTTCCACTCAATATCCGACTGAGCCTGGATCCTCTGATACGTGTCGCTCATCATAGCGATGAGAAGATTGATGAGAACAACCACGGATACCAACATGTAGACGCCGAAGGCCAACTTGAAGAGACTGGATGTCCATTCTGGTTGATTCTGCTCGACCTTAAGCTCGCTGTGGGTTGTCTGGCCAAAGACAGCGAAGAAGAGGTACTCGAACGCGAGCACCGGATTCATTTTCACTGTAACCAGTGCCGTGCCAACGGCTCTCTAGTTTCTTTTTTCATCTCTCTCACACTCTCACACTGTCAAAGCAGAGCTGCGCACTCTCTCTCACTCTTTTTTTTTGTTATCTATATCGCAAGCAGCTGCTGGCAGGCTTCTCACAGGTAAAGCTGGCGGCTGCGGCAGCGGCGGCGGGTGGGACATGGTTGCACTAATGGATTATCATCTAAGTGGTGGAGGGATAAGAGTTTCTGAACTATGCAGGGTGATGTAAACGAGGCTGCGCGCAACACAATTAAATTTTCATTGACATAACGAGATAAGTATGCACTTATTGTATGCAGAATGGAAAATTGGTTAGATATTGCCATGCTTCATGCTTCGAACGCACATTTGTGGGGAGTGGACATGCTTTTTTTTATTATTGCACGAAGATTAGTAAAATTTTGTTAGTTTGCAGTTTGTAATAATTGCTCTCATGTATCAATAGGATGCTCATAAAGCATGCCTTTATCGAATATGCATTTGCATTGTTCATTATCACGGTATATGCCACACTAAGAATTCCCTTTTCGCGAATTCTTCGTCGTGACTTGCATTTCCCCGTGCACTTTGGTGCTCAAATTATTAATTGAGATTGATTTTTTTATAAAAGGTGGACATTCCCATTGGCACAAGATTCGATTCGGCAGCGATGCATGGCAACACATACATTCGCCGTGCTCACTAACGTGCGAACTTTCCATTGCTTTGCACGTCTAGCAAGTGACAAAGCTCTTTTCGTGGGGAAAAAATTGTTTCAGGTCACTCTTCGGCGTCTACTGATCCTTCTTCCACTGTCTTCTTTTGTTTCTTATTTTTTTATTTCTTATTGTTTGGTTCCGTTTCTCTTCATGGCGTGGAGCACAGAAAAAATCAAAAAACATCCGGTACACGTTTGGGATCCGGTAAAGACAAAAACAAGGGGACATGCACTTGCAGAAAAAAAACACCCACCTCTGCGCGACAAGCGGGACGGTGGATGAACGTTGCGCGTTTCAGCGGTCCGCGTTTTTAGCTGCGTGTGAACACATATATAGAGATAAAGTTTTGGCGCGCTGCAACGAAAGCGCTATGGGATTGACAAAAATTGCACGATTCTAGAATCGCGCGGCTGCTGGAAAAATGAGAATTCGAAAGACTTTTTTGGTTCTAAAAAAAAACAAATCTAAATCGGATACTATTTTTCAATTTTATTTGAAGAATATAAAAATTAATGAATTTCTGAAAATTGATAAATGGAGAAAGAAGAACCATTTTTTCACGTAATTTTGTTATCTAAACTAGCTAAAACTCCTTTAAAAAGTTATGGACCAGAAGTAATAATTTTTACCGACATAATATATTTGTTAAATTTAAAAAAAAAAAAAAATTAATTGCAAAGAACTTATTATTTACTTACAAGATTTAGATAGATTTTGAGGTAGATTAGATCAAATTGGTTCAAAAACTGGGTTTGCTTTTGCAAACTTCAAAAATGGTTAACTCGTATAAAATTGTAACTCTATCTACCAAAATTTTACAAAATATTTTTGACTAATAACTCGAATTTTGACAAAATTTTTCTCCAAAAACTGTTGTTACTCCGATATATCACGTTCTTTTTTCTATATAAATGGTTTATAAACATTAAAAATATCAATTATAAATGCCTTTCGAATTCCATTTCGGTATACTTAACCACCAGACGAGCTTGAAAAAATCAAAATAGTTGCAATCCCATGTAAAAAAAGGTGGATAAAAACTGGATGGACATCGGTCTCTTGGTCAATATGGTTATTGGGCAGGCAACAGCGCAGACGCAACACACATATATATATTTATGTAGAACGCACGGGCTGGCAGACTGAACACAATAATCGGCCAAAATGCAAATTGTAAATTCATATATATATATATAGAGATGCGGGACAGAACACACGACATCGACGAGCTTGAAAAGCGAGAACCACATATCATGTTAAAGTGTCGGCGGCTGCATGACACGCAACTCCCATCTATCTCTTATTCTTTTTTTTTCTCACTCTCATATATTTTTTGGTGGTTCTCATAAAACACTGCACGAATAACAAAGAAGGTTATAAATGGTTTGGTTCTGCCGGCCGAGGACAGGACTTACAATCTCGGGTGCTTTCGTCGCAACATTCGTTCTTTTTCTTGTAGCGGCCGAAGCGGCGATGCGGCACCGGCGGTGGCGGTATATTCGTCTCAATCTCAATCATTTCCCACTCGGTTAAATTTTGCGCCACCACCATTTCTGACATCGAGCAATGCACCATGAGACTCTTATTTTGTTGTATATATATATATAAATTGCGTAACTTACTATATGTATTATCTATATATACTTTGGTATGTCTTTTGTCTTTATATATAGGTAGAGCTGCTAAAGGAGGTAACGTATTTACAAGTATCTTATATGCATCTACATTGTTAGTCGTCAATTATTGTTTTATGGGCATAATAGACGCGATGCTAAAATATTCTCTCGCATAAAAGCTATTTTTGGGTTCGAGCTTCAGCTAAGGCTAAACTAGAGGGTGGTTGAAAATCATTCTTATCTCCTATCTTAATTGCTAATATTTTAGATACAGTTACCTGGACGCTTGGGCTTCTTCGGATTATTCGACGCTTTAGTTCAAAAAACAAAAGAAATTTGCAAAATTGTTAAAAAAATGGTTGGGGTAAAAATTTTAAAAATATTAAAATGCAAAATTTGTTCATAAAATTCATTGATACAAAAAATTTGCTAATATGAATAATAAATATATAGTGTCGAAACCATTCGTTTCACAAAAATAGTAAAAAAAAAAGTTTCACCAAAATAAAACAAAATTATTGACAAAAAATTGAAAAACTCTCCATGTGAGTCGTCGAAAAATTGATCAAAAACACCAGCAAATAACATAGAAAGCTTTTCAACCACCCGCATTATTAAAATTTTTTACAATAATTTTTTACAAATAATTAATCTTAAGAACATTGACTATATAGCTTCAGAAATAAGAATAACATCTAAAATTAGAAAACACACGAAACTCTTACGTTTCATGAAAGAAAAGAACAAAACAAAAGAAAAAAAAAATCGCTTATTTATATAATTAATTTACAATTAATTAGCAGTATATATTGCCTAAGTCGTCAAATTTACATGGTAAATAACACCAAATAATGAAGCTTAACTCTAAAAAAAAATTTACACATCGAAAGGTAAATCAAAGATATACAGCTCAGTGAAAATCCTCGGTTACACTTACCATCCGAGAAGGGCTTATTTTTATTCGAGCTTCTATTCTTGGAATCCTCCTTAAAAGCTTGATTGAGAGCGACGAAATGCATGGAGAAACCAAACACGAAGATAGCGAGGACGGCGAGAAACCTAGCGAGATCCTTCATGAGGTTGCCGATGATGATAGCCCAAGGCCCAAAGAGATGATGAAACGACAGGAAATCCAGGATCTGCACACAGGCGAGCAGGAAACTCAAGGCGAACAGTTGGTTTCTGAGGTAGAGTAAAGTGGCGTAGTTCTCGCCGCCAACGATGTTGAAATAGCCGAGCAGATGAAAGGCTACACCAAAGATACCGAAAAGGAGTACAGCCAGCTTGATCCAACCGAGTCCACTCTTGTCGCTAGGATTGGTCAACTCGAAGAGCAGCAGACCCGATAGCATCACTAACAAGCACCATTCGTACCAGTATGGCGTCAGTGGACTACGGTTCACCTGCAAATTCACATGTCAATCATTATATTGTCAGGATTTGAGTTACGTAGAAATTACTTATAAAATAATGGTTGGGCTTTGTGTAGAGTTATTCTGCAATCCAATAAAAATGTTAAATTCATATTTTAGATCCACTATCATCAATTTCTGATTCGCATTAAACAGATATTGTAGATCAACAACCTAACAAATACATTCACAAATCATTGCTCACTGATCCTTACCGTATAAACTGGCAGAATTCCAACAAGTGTAAGGAACACCATGAGGTAAATGTGTGAGGTGAGATATGCCATGAACTTGATGATGGGCACATTGTTGTACTTATGTCCAAGTGGTAGGGCAAATATCATCCAGACTGGTGGGCAGATGACGAAGACGAAGAAGAGGAGGATTGTTCGAAAAGTGTTCCAGTTGAGGCTACCACGCCAAAGTTCCTGGAGGTAACGCTGCACCACCGTGTGAGCAATCACCTCCTTCTGCTCGTTCTCGATGAGGACGTCGAGAAATTCCACGTTACGACGGTCCATCGAGGTGAGAATGCGACCGGCTGAATCCGCCCCAGCCGCTAATGCTAAAAGTTCCGTAGCCATAGCCTCGCATTGTTTGCCTGTTTCGCATAGAAATGAACATTATCACTATGTGATTGTAATGATACAGAAAAAAAAATACGAAAAAAATTACATCTAAAAACATGAAAATCCCTCTTCATCAATTTACAAAAAAGGTACGAGAACGAAATCTAAATCATGTTGCTTAATGAAATCAGGTGTCTTTGTATAGAAGTACAAGTCGTTTTGTAAATTTTATGCAGTAGTCTTGAACGTGTTAAGAATTTACGACCTATCTATTGACAAAGTATATCACTTTTTGTTTTTTCTTTTTTTCTTTGTTTTTTGCTAAACATTTCCGAATCGCATAAACAGGGTTGAATAAGTTAAGTTCAAGGACTATCGTAACACGTAACGAAGACAACAACATATACTACATATACAGAATTGTCCAACTATATAGCTTGTAGTTATTTATGCTTGCCACTCGCTAAGTCAATGTATTATCATACGTTATTACAATTCCATGATCATCATTATACTTGCTAATTTTCTCCGCATTACAAATTAAGCGCTCTTTTATCCCGTAGCTAAAAGCATCTTTTGCAAAATTCAAATGCCCAATATCATTGCTCACCCGCAGCTATCAGATCCTTAGCTCGTTCCTTCTCCTTCTCCGAAAGCTTCATGTAGATATTAGAAAGTTTCGCGGCTGTATCAACGGGTGCCGGTGAAACCAGAACAAATTCTTCGATAGGTTTGTTGTTGTGGCTCTTGCTACACACCATCATGTTGTAAACGAACTGCAAAGACAAAGTGAAATAATAGCAATCGAACATTACATATATACATACATATATACCTACAAACAGACAAGTAGGGAAAAGCTGTAGTTGTGTGTGCCACA
Source organism: Torymus texanus (assembly GCA_036873485.1). NCBI lineage: Eukaryota > Metazoa > Arthropoda > Insecta > Hymenoptera > Torymidae > Torymus > Torymus texanus. The sequence goes on from JAYJLV010000011.1 coordinate 22,935,141, forward strand.
TGCCAACCCTCTGTATGTGCTTTATTGCGCTTCGCAAGGACAACGAGGCGCACGGGACGCCCATAAGTTTCCTTACACCGGTATGTATATATACATATACTCACATATACATACATATACGTACGTATATGCAACATATATACATATAGGCGCGCGCGCGCGTGGCGTCGATTTCTCGGGAAGCGGCTGCCGCTCTCGCGTGATTGGGGACCGTTAGCCCCCAACGCGCGCACCGCGGGGATTTATTTGTTCGGCCTATCCGGACGCGAGATTAGCCCACCCCCGATGCGCCTTTCGTATATATATAGATATATATAAGGTAGAATGAGAGAGAGAGAGAAACTGCTCGCGCTGACTTTTTGCATTACGAAAGTGGGACTGTGAAAGTTGTTTTCTTTTTACGGCTTAGCTTTGCGCGGCGATGCGCTTGATTTTCTTGAAATTGCAAACGATTAGGGCTACGGATTTTACTTTGCCCACTTGTCAGTGGTTGTGTTACGATGATTTCGAGTGAGAGAAGTAATATTTGTTGTTTCTTTTATTTTTTTGATATATTGATGTTGTAATTGAACAGAAGAATTTTCATGTGGATTGACCCACGAAGTTTTTTAATTTAGATTTTAACAGAGATTTTGAATGAAGTGAGTTCTTTGATGGACTTTGCACGAGTAGTCGGTAATGTCAACAAGTTCGAGAAGTCGAGGTATACGGTTACCCTCGATTTCCCTTAAATTCATAGCCTAGATTTCATCCTTCGAATCGATATACAGGTGCTTGATATTCAAATCCAACCCAGATAGCGTTACATATAGTCACGAGTATTCGAGTTTATGTAAGAGAGAGGATACCGAAGGGTTCGTGATGTTTAAACCATTGCAAGAAGTATGGATAAAAGCAATACCATTAGTTGCAGATTGGCAAATAGTATATGATTCATTCTTGTGAAGGAAATGCCAAGAAAAGACCAAAATATATTAGTTTATTTTTTAATAAGTAGAAATGGTCTAGAATTGTTATAGATCTTATACATTTCTTTATGTATAGAATCACTAAACGTTCCGATTTGAATAGTAAAGCCATTTTTCATCTCGTTAGGCTACGAAAGTTTTTATTTCGCCTAATTTCTCTTCGCTATAACAGTGGATCAAACAGATTTTCTTAATTAGATTAAATATTGAAAAAATCATTAAAAGATACTGCTAATAATAACGAATGTCTCTAATTAATGAATTCATTATTTTCCAAAATAACCCTAACGCCAAAACGTATCCCACTAAACCGAATCACAAAAAAAAAAACAACCATCACACAACTTACCCTTCTATCCTCCATAAGCGCATACGTATCATGCTCCTTCTCCATCAAATACTTTAGCACATCATTATGGCCCTCGGACGCAGCGAACCATATGGGCGCACTTCCTAAGTTTGTCTCGCTTTTCGGCGAGGCACCGCTCTGTACTAATAACTGTACGACGTCCAAGTGTCCGGCACGCGCCGCACAATGTAGCGGCGTCCAACCGTTCTTGTCCGTAGCATTAATTTCGGCGCCCTGGCCAAGCAGCACCTCAACCATTTGATAATGGCCATGAGTCGCTGCTATGTGGAGGCCTGTCTTGCCGTAACGATCCGCGCTGTGCAGAAGCTCCGCTGATCTGCTCAGCAGCAGGCCGACCACCGTTATGTGACCACCGAAACAGGCCAAGTGTAATGGGTTGAAGCCGTTTTCCGTCGTCGCGGCTTCGACCTGGAAAATTTTTATGATGGGTGAGGGTTGACTGAATGTTGCTATGGGGGGGTTTAGTTGTTGAGATTAACTAATGAGAGTTTGCGTTGTCTGGTTTATATTCTAGGAAGATAAAACTGTGTGTTGTAATTTTTACTGGTACTTTCACATAAAATTTTTGTATTACATATTTAAATATATTATAAACAAAACACCAAAAAAAATTTCTTAAAATAGATAAATTTCAACATAAATTGTCATAAAACATGTTTTTGAACATTTTTTATCTCGAAAATTTGTTTCCCCGTTATAAAGCTTCCTCTATGAAGAAGCAAAATTTACCCTATTATTATAGATCAAAAATAGTTGTGTACTGTATGTGAAATTTTAAACATTAGACCAATTTTTTTCTATAGTAGTCAAAAATTATTTCTACTCGTCTCAAAAATTGAATTTTAAAACTCTTGAATATAAATATCTTCTACCTTTATTTATGTACATATCTGTGGCTTCCTGGAAAAACCGAATAAGTCCACTTTTTTTTTTAAAAGTCGAAATAATCCAGGATTTTGTGTTTTCAATCAGGCCTTTTTCATTTACCACTTTCAGTTGTAGCAAAAATATTGCCGTAAAGCTACAATTCACCCGAAACGTAATCAGATAAGTCCACTTTTCAAATTTTCTGCCCGGAATAACCGGATAAGTTCATCATTTTTTTCATTTATCGTAGTTATCATTTATTTTATTTATTCAGATTTAATGTGAATATGATGGCTAATATATATCTATCTGTTTATTTAAAAAATTCCTCTACACTTACAAATTATGAAGATTTTAAAATTTTACAATATTAGTCAATACAAATGGTCGTAAATTTAATAGAAATGTGACAAAACTAGAATTTTCTTGAATAAGTTACAAGAATTCATTGAACAATTGCTAATTTTATAATTTATTTACCCCTTTCATAATTAAATTATCCGTTACTTACAGCGAAATCCTTTTATGCCCAAAACCTACCCAAAACAAAAAGCACCAATAACCTATATTACAATATAAA
>JAYJLV010000011.1:22945961-22963387 GCA_036873485.1 Torymus texanus
AGCGTGATAAATAAATAAGTATATTACCCTAAACCCGTCGTCTATTGTGATGAGAAAATATATTTAAGTATATGTGACATAAATTGTGATATTTACATTAGAAGAAATTTTTGTAAAAAAGTGACTACGAGTTTTAACAAAAAGAACTCAGTAAGTAGATGAGTTAAAAATTTAGTAAACCTATTTGAGGGCTAGTGGTATAATTTATTTAATATCGAGTATAGTAGTAGCTGATTCGATATAGTTTACTATTTTAACTAATCTGCTTACTCAGCAAAGTATGTGTTATTACTATAAGAAATATTTACAAATATTTACATATTTACAAAATAGAAAAAAATTATTGAAAATATCTCATACATCTGTGTCATCTAATTGCAGAGTATATATTATAATTAATAGGCTAAGTCACTATTTTCAAAAGCCTTCAAGTCTACCATAATTCAAGCAACTACGGTTTCGAAATGTCAGAAAGCATAAACTATGTTATACATAATTAAAACAAACTTTATTCAAAGTAAATTTTTTTTACTTATCCTTATGACTTATTGAAAAAATAAAAATAAACATAAAAGTCAATTAAAGTGTCCAAGTTCGTTTTCGTGAAAATTTTCGTAAGGAAATGTAAGAACCACGTTACAAGTTGAGTCCACCTTTGGCTTCTATATATCGTTAAAAAAATCGATTGTACTATCTATTAATAAACATTTAAATTTCAAAAACCAGCAAGTCCATAACAACTCTACCAACACCAACATCCCCTCATTTAATCTAATAATAACATTATATATACAAGGTAAAATCACACCGACAACGAACTTGAACCTGACTCGGTAAACCTCGAGCTTTTGAAAACTAATATTATCAGCCGCACTTGTACGAGAAACGACAATAATTTTCCTTCTATCGTGTACTTATACATATCCCACACGTAAAAATATACAATTCCCCCTAATAATCATTGTACATATTATCAATATTCACATACGTGCTCACCTTAGACTTAAACATAGGATCACCACCATCCTCGAGAAGGAGCTTAAGGGTCGCCAGGTTACCATGGCTAGCAGCCACGTGGACTGGGGTTTGGCCATCGTCAGTTGCTAAATTTGGACCAGCACCAGACTTGAGAAGCATCAGAGCGCACCTGTCGCCATCTGGGACCCTGGCGGCTATGTGAAGGGGCGTCTCGCGAAGCTTGCCACCTCGGACGTGCACCTCCGCACCGTAACCCAGGAGAGTCTCGACAACGGCAGGCTTCGCACTCTCCACGGCTATATGCAGCGCCGTGTAGTTGTCGTTCGTTGTCGCGTCGACCTTTTGTAAAAGGGAAACGTTGCCAGGTAAGCAATTCGGTTATTGGGTGAATGAGTAAGAGCCAGAAAGAGTCGCAAAAAAGCTCGACTTAATGGTTGTTTTACAGTAATACTCGCTAAAGTTAAATTAGTGAAATTTGCTTCACCAATTAAATTAGTGGAAAAACTACCATTTTATTAGTGCCTATTCACTATTTCATTAGTGGTTTTTCAAAAAATGTTATTAAAATAATGAATATACACTAATAAATTAGTAGTTTTTTTCCACTATTTTTTTTTTTTTTGGAGCAATTTTAACTAATAATTAGTAGTTCTTCACTAATTCAACTTTAGAGAGTACTATTACAGTAGTATTTGGTGTGGTAGAAATTTCTCAAATTTTAGTAAATAATAACGCGATGATTTATTGTTTGAAAGAATGTTGCTAAGAAGATTAATTTAGTAAGCGTTACCTTTAGTTTATTAAATTTTATTTAATTTATTATTGATCCAATAATATAAAGGGAAAAGCGAGTTTTTTTAACAATCTTTGAACAATTCGCAAATATGAGTCCACTCCAGTAGCTCGAACGAAACGCCTTGGTAAAAATGGGGAATCTTTACCTTCCGTATTCCGAAAATCCCTCGGAACAATTAGGTGAAAATAAGATTCCTCCCACCTACGTGGTGGTACTAGCTCTCTTTGGCCGAATAATATTATATTATTTAAACCACATAGAAATTATTTAAGAATATTTAATTTAGTGAAGTATACATAAACACACTGTATCAGTGTAGCAAATATTTATACCTGCCGTTATCTTAAACTTTTAAAATAAAAATTTTAAATAATCTTGCTACACACACCATCAAAATAACTTATCACTTGCACTTATAAAGTACGAAAAACTGAGTATAACAAAACTCTTACCTTTTCGCCCCTTTGCAGTAGCGTGCTGATGATGCCCACGTGGCCGTACCTGGCAGCCGTGTGAATGGACCTGGCGCCCTTTTTGTTTGGCATATGGAGATAAACACCCTTTTTAAAGAGCATGGTCGCGCACTCCGAGTGCCCGTTCAATGATGCAATATGCATTAATGTCGAGCCATCTTTCGTACGCTCAAAGATGCTCGCTTTGAATTTGTCAGCGAGCAACTCGATTATAGAGGCGTGACCGTTCTCCGCAGCCAAGTGCATGGGCGTGCGGTCCAGATGGTCGGTTATCGAGGCCGAGGCCCTCACCCCGAAGAAATACTTCACTAGCGTCTCGTCGCCCTCCGCGCTTGCTATGTGGAGGGCTGTTTGGCCGGACGCCTGAAAATTTTTAAACGCATCACGATTGTCGTAGGAGAGATTGGAGTGAAATCGGATACTGGGGTAACACCGAATTTCTCGATTTCTCGGTTACTACTATAGAGCCATTTATATAATAGCTACGTTATTATTTATGTATATATTAGTAAATAGGCGGGAGTAATTTGATTTTTCAATTTTACTTGTAACTGTAAAAAAATTATTTTTTTTGGACTCTAGAGGAAAACCGGATATCTTCTTTTTTGTTTTATTTTAATATACTGCTATACAATAAATTAATAATAGACATTGAGTATGCCATTCATGCATTGTACATGTAAAATTTATATGTTTTTGGCACAGAAGTGCGGAAATGAAAATCAGAAGAGAACATGGCTCCATATAAAAATGTTAATTTATAATTATTCATATAAAATATTTTTTTTTTTTTTTAAACTTTCTTATATTTTTATTTTTATTTTAGAAGGTTTAATACCGTTTAATCTCAATTTTAGAAAGAATAATATATAAAATTTTTTTACGATATAACACCGGTAAATCTTGAATAAAATTTTTTACAAAACTTTTTTTATCTAGCAAATCATACATTTCCTGGCACTTTAATGTAAATTAAAAACAATATACTAATATTCAATATAATTATTATTTGTTAATCTATTTATAATAAATAATTTTTAACGAAGTATACGGTGTTACTCCAGCCCGACCCCCTCCCTCCTATACGATGTTTCAGATTTTTTTTTTGAGGTATAAACGGTATGTTATTTCTGGCTTTATCAAATGACGTAATTGACAAAAATCTAGTCTGGGATTGCATCGAACTAAATAAAGACTTTTTTCCTGTTTTGCTATTCAAATTAATTTATCAAACTTCAAAGCGATTCGGTAACCAAAACAAATGATACTTTCCTTGTTAGATACGATAGACGCGTCGATGAGGAGTAAGATTTCCTACAATCTGATTTGAATTAAGCAAGTGTTTATATTTCTATACAGTATATCAATTCTGTCATTGTGAAAAAATTAAAAAAGTTTTTTTAATATGCTTTCACAATACCATAGATTAACAATACCCCTTTTCACAGTCCCATAATTCAGAGTTCTAATCCGGTATATACCAACTAAACGCGAATATCAAATACAACAAGAAAATTACTCACGAAAGTAAAACACAAAAAATTACAAAATATTCCACTGCGTGAGGTCCCGTCTCCCCACGTGCAAACTCCAACTGCCAGCCACGCACGGATAGAAAAAACAATTTCCTCCCTTGCACCTCGACTCACATACCAATACACATGTTCACCTACAATAATCACTACCTATGCGCTCAAAACTATATATATACCTGCCTATATATATATGTGAAAATTGCGCGTTCGCTATATATATACACCCACATTCCCAATTGGTAATCGCAACCTCGCGGTTATACACAATAACCATACCCTATATACACATATAATATTAAATAACATACATTTATATAATACAATATATGTATACTCACATTTTGGCTATCGACCGCGGCCCCGTAATCGACCAGTATCCTGACCATATCGACATCTCGTCGACGTGCCGCGAGATGCAGCGCCGTGTCGCCCGAAGGCGTTGTCGCTTTTAGCTGATCGGGCGCTTGCTGAGAGAGCAATTCCCTGCACATCGACTGATTGCCCGCCTCTACCGCTAAGTGTAACGGTATTTTGCCAAGCTGCGAGTAAGAAGAAACAAAATATTATCGGATCTTGTATGTAGATCACAGTGGTTTTTTGGATGATTTATAAAATGTCAATGGTTGATGAATAGGTTAATGCGTGAAGATGAAACGTGTATAGTTAGGGGTTGAATATGTTTGATAATGGTTAAGAGGAATATTTGAGTTATTTGTCATATTAGGTATTACATATACGTCATTTTATTTGATATATGTATATCAAACCAGGAAACCAGTTAATATATTATATGTTATAAATATTGTACTTTATTACCGTTCGCACGATTGCGCAGAAAAAAAATATATAATCACACGATTTAACGTACGTATTATAAATTTCCAAACGAATTACTATTATACTTTGTAAGTATACTTATTATAAATTACAATGAATTATACGTGTTACACGCTCCCGTGCGCCTATAACTGCATAAATTTTTTATTACTACGACCCACCACCATATAATTATTATAATTGTTTAAAAATACCAATTTTGCAATATTATGTCAGTTTATACAAGGTCATCGTTATGAAAATCTTTCTTACTACTTCTTTTTTTGTCTCCGTACATCTTTAATGCTACGGATAAATCATATACTACAATCCTGTCACGTGAAATAATACCGTCTCATAATGAATGACTCTCAGATACACATCAATCTCGTGATACACATATAACTGTATATACACAATATATGCATAAACGAATGTATATAAAACGGTGAGAGATGTTGTGACAAGGGGGGACACATTCATACACGAGCATGCGCAGTTCGAATATAAACCAGACAATGTATATATATAAAATATACATTTAAACTTTCCTTTCTTATTATAACCGCGTTGTCGGTTACCCACAAGAAACCATAAAACTATCTTTTGTCTTCAACTCTATTATCTATTCATACCTACACATTATTCTATATTTTTCATTCCATACCACGACGACGACGACAATTTCATCGCAACCGCGTGTCTTGCAGTCACGCTGCGGCGGCGGTTCCTGATGCACGAAACCGTTCACTTACTCGCTTGCTTTATCAATAATAACCTAACTCCCTATCCTTACCATACACTTCCTTACCCAACATACAACCAACCACCCAACTAAAAAAAAGAAAAAGAAAAAGAACCACACAATCATCATCATCATCATCATCATCATCATCATCATCAACATCGCGCACCTCGTCCTGTCAGGACATCAGCATCCCATCGACACCTACACGCGCTTGCTCCGCGACGACATTGCGCATAGCGCTGCGCCACTGTTGCCTGCTCCCAGCCATACTTCTGTTCTTCTTTACAAAATTTTTCCTTTGTTGCGACGTAGTACCTCCATAAGTCGATGGTGTTGGTGACTTTGGTGGGGCTGATAATTGCCTCTCCTCGGCTACTGCAGACTTGGGCCACATGACCGTGCATTATTGCACCCCTTATTACCACACACACAAACACACACCACAACGTTATATGTTGGTACCTTCAACACGCGTGTTTGGTTATCTTTTTTTTTTATTATCACTATACTATTACTATATTGTTATTATACAGTAACACGCGTATAATTATATATATGTATATCGTGTTTATTATAACAGGTATATAAACGAGGTATAGAAGATATCTGTGACACACGCGCAGACGGCCGTCGGCGTACTACTAAAGTCTCTCGCGCGCGCGCGCGCGTTTCGACAGGATATAACAAAAGTCGAAGGAACCGATCGAACGACAAGCAAGCAAGCAGGTTGGTTGGCATATACAGAAAAGCATTAGGCACACGGAGAGAACAGAGAGCGCGTGATCGTAGCTTAGCTCTACCCGATAGTGATTTCAGTAATATTGCTGTTGCCACACACATATATACACACACATGTGCGCGGAAAGGTTTCGTGCACGCCCGATGCTCTCTTCTTTCTCGCTCTTTCTCTCTCTCTCTCTCTCGTGCAACGATGATGACAGTAGTATAGCACATGGAAACGTCTTATTTCTCTGTTCTCTGTCTGTTAGCTTGCTTGGTCGGTTGCCCTGGTCCTAAATACACACCTCGCAAGCGGATGATTTGTTTATGCTTGGATCTACTGTGTTGCTTTTTTTTTCTTTTTAGGATTGTATACACATCACGTTGGTACTGGCTGTTTGGGACGAAAGTTTTACCTTTGCTATGTACAACGGGACTGACTAAGCGATCGATCGGCACGGTTGGTAGGAACGACGTCGCGCTTTGCTTTTTCGACGACTTCTCAATTTGTTTTTTTAAATTTATAGCCGCTCGACAAGGACTTTTTTTTTCTTTATTTCGGTGTCGCAAGAACTTTGACACGTATGTAAAAAGTGTTCGATATTAACTGTATTTGAAGCGGAGTATTGTTGTATTATTTTAGGTGATTTCTGCGTACCGATTGTTATAATAAAATATATATCAACATGTGGAAAAATAATTTCTCGAAAAATGTTCGAACGGGAATTCACAAAAAAATGAACTTTTTAATCTCTTGTAGGATGGAAACCAAACATACAACAGAACTGTGCGAAATATCACCGAAAAGTAGAAATAACTAGTCCCAAATAACTAATCGAGAAAAAATTACCACCACGATCTGTATATATACCAGGCATTTCTTTTTTTCACATTCCCTTCTAACGATATATTTCTTACGCACCAATCACTCGATTTAACGCTCTGTTACTTCTACCCCTCAACAAAGAGACGATACAACACAAAGGTACATCAACGTATACACATTTAGGCGAATACGAACGGATAAGTTCTAGTAAAAGAGAAGGAGAGAGACAAATTATAGTACAACCCTCTTTCTCTCTCCAACACACGGTACCAGTTCACTACGATGCCTCTCACCCGTTCTCGCATGTCACGCGAACTAACCAACCAACTTCCCTCTCTCTCTTTAGTTCACCGCTTCGCACAGGATCGTCGTTCTATGCTATGGTCCGCTACGGGTAGTATAGGGCAAATAAAAAATCTCCCAACCTGAGTTCACGAGCGCTATCTCAGCAGGCCGTTTTAACTTTAGGAGAGAGACTTTTAGATAGCCAACTGCCACGCGATCTTACCTATGGTGAGGGGGGTGAGGGTGTATTATATATAGCGGCGCATACCGATGCTTCGTCCTCGGAAATGCCGGTACAGGGGTGGAGCCCCTTTTTCGGGTCGACGTCGCGGGTTAATGTACGTGCGCGGCTTCGATCTGGTGAGAAAAGTGAGTGGAGATATTGTACGGTTGCCAGGGTGATATAAGTGGATCTGTAGGGAGGGGATATGTTTGATTTTATTGGCGTTTGGTTTCTGTTGGGGTGGTGTTTGGGTTGTAGTGTTTGTTTTTCAAGGGATTGGTTAGTGTGATTGCATTGCGATTTGTATGTTCGATTGTGGGATGATTTGTGCAATGAAGATGAACGAGTAATTGATGAATCTGAGATGGTTAAGTTATTATAAATTTTTAATTTATAGGTTCTTTAACCTTGAGAAGACTGTCTGAATAAATTAAGTGAATTTTCATGAATTAACATGTTAACTACTAATATATAACTAATATATATATATAGTAATCATAAATAAATTTTACTGATACTCAATTTCATAATTGTAGGTAATCGATAACTATACTTTAGGTATCAATTTCAATAAGATAAAAATTTGACAGACATCCAATTTAGCCCACACAATACTTCGTCTTCACTAAATGTTGGGACTATATTATTTTACAATACTGACGAGATTTAATAATAATTTAAAAGCCTTTCCTTTTATCATTATTTCTAAGGATTGATTTTTTTTTCTTTAATCTTTAGACAATAATTCTTCAATATTGCTTTAATATTGTTTCAATTTTTTTCAATGTTGTAATACTTTTTCAATATGATTGCAATGCTGTTAAATATTATAATTGATAAAAATATAACTTTTGTGATAAAATATTGTTAATTTCTGTCAATTTTCTAAAATTATATATTATTATTAATATTAACTAGCTAAACTAGTTTATACCATAATGAACATCGATATCATTAAGAAATGAGCATTGACATTTAAAAGAACCCATAAATCAAACCGTGTACCAGTCTTACTATATTCGACCGTTACTACTTATTCGTGCATCTGTCAATCTTATATATACATTAAATTTCACGAGTACATTAAAACAGTTCCTCACGCTACTTTCTACTGTGCATAATGTATCTCTCATAAAATGATCGATTCAGCTCGAGTCTTCTTTTAGTTAAAAAATCTTATTATGTCCCTTATTTAAAGCAAAATCAATGAATAAGCTCACCTGATCTGCAATGAGGCGGATGTCTCGTCCTGCTGCGGCCAGAAGAACACGAAGAATAGACGTTGCAGTTCCCGTCTGCCTCGACGCCACGAGATGCACTGCAGTCTGTTTTTTCGACTGTTGTTTTGACGCACAATTAGAACATTGCTCACAACATGTTCTTCTTGTTTATTAATTTATTAAATTTATAAATAATGCAAACTACTCGTAATACTAAGGATAGTACAAGCTGTATAGATTAATTATTGTTTATGGGTCGTTGCATTTCAACAGGGAGGATCTATTTAAAGAGTGAAACTTCTGATTATAAGTTGCTTGAAAAATTAAAAAAATAATGTGCTTGGTATTTGAAAAAAAAAAATTGTTGTTTAAAAAGAAAAAAATATCAAAAACTAACTTTCTGCTGTCGGTGACTAGAAAATCAAAAACAAAACACGTATCTTCATGCAAAATAACGTTCCAGAACCTGTTAAAACTAGGTATATATATCACCATTCTCAAAACCTAATATCTACACACCAAGATCGAAAAAAAAAAAATTAGTATAGTCTGTCTAACGATACTTACTCCTCTGACAAGCGAAAAAGTTTAATATGGTTAAGTATAGGTATAGTGTTTTACAAAAGTGAAGAACGGGTATACTGTCAAAAATGTTGTTACGTCAGTTTTCAAATAAGCGTGTATGTCATCACACTCTTATAACATCTCACACATAATTTTTTACACATACACACACACACTTACACCAATTACAAACCAAAAATGCAAAATCAAAACTCCATAATTATGTACAAATAGTATTTGTTAAGAAAGACATATAATATATATATATATATATATATATATATATATATTTACACGTTCACGTCCACCAATACACCATCATACATACCACGAAGAAAAAATGTACAATACAGTGAGAATAAAGAAAGACAACTTACTCCTCCTGGGGCGTAAACGTCGACGCCCTTCTTGGCCAGCAGGAGTTTCACGACGTCCTCTCGCGAGAACATCGCCGCGATATGCAGGGCATTGTAATTGTCCTATATCGCAGCCATTTCATCGATGGTAAGTCAACAACAAAAAGAAAAGGAAAATCTGTTTGAATATAGGTGAATAAAGCAATCCGAGGAAACGATAAGTGGCATAAATCACGGAAGCAAAGGGTGGTATATAACTACACAACGTGTGGTAATAATCGATCATCGAGGTCAGTAACGGTAATGAACGGCCAGACCACGAAGCGTGGCCGCACCTCGTTGACTACTTGTGCAGGGATGAAAAACACTCGTGTTATATATACAGATATGTATATATATACGCGTAGGGGATCGTTTTCTGAGCGCATTCAATCGGGCTTTATTAGCGCGGGCAATTTGAAAATCGTTGTAGGGCGCGCCGACGATGTGATGAGAGATATCGCGGCTGTGTTCGACATGGAAATCATCGTTGAAAAGTAATCGTCTTAGTAGAGTAATGAGGTAGAACGACGACTTGTGTAATTATACATGCTTTTGAATGAGGATTTAAAAAAAAAAGAAGGATGGTGAAGAAAATGTTTACAGCAGGGTTTTATCAGAGATTAGACACGTTTTTATCGATATTTTGCAAATAAGAATATGAGGTACTTTATAGAATTTAATTGGCAGGTATCTTTTGGGCTGACAAAAGCTATTGTAAACATGCTGAATAATTTTGCTATTCTGATAACAACTTTTAAAGGGTTATTAAGTAAACAATAAAATCGTGTGATGAAACCAAGTGTTTTCGTTTTTTACGTTAAAAAGAAATATTTTTATTTTTCTATTTATTTAACCGTGATGTTAAAGTACGAAGTGCCGGAAAAATTTTTAAAATTCAAAATTGTATAGTCGTTGCAAACCAAACGTTTCAAGGTAATGTTCTAATTGGTCGCGCTCGGTCTCTCCACTGCTCCAAAGTATTTTTTGCAGTAGAGGCCTGATAGACGACGAACAATTTTACTGCGATACAAAGGCAAAGAAGTAAAAGTAACCGATTAGTCGCTGTTAATGTTTTTTCAATCATTCGAGTCATTAATATTTTGAATGATAGTTCATTTTGCAAGAAAGAGAGAAAGATATTTTTCCCCAGTTACACATAGTATTTTTTTTTAAATTTATTTATAAATTAGCTCTTTTTATACCAAGAAAGTGATAAGGGGTTTGTGATTTTCTATCTGTATGAAACAAATTTTTCCTTTCATTACTTAAAAACCATCAGAAAAATTCAATAATTTTCGATCAACTTTCCAAGCATAGCAAAGGACGTTTTCCATGCTTCATGTGTTAATAAAAAAAAACTAATTACCCATGTTTATTCTTATACAATCTCACATACAAGTAGCTAGATCAACTTATTCGTTGCATATATATCTACTCGACTACACCAAGAACCTCTATAACTTTAAAATCCGTACAAATTACCGAATCTTAACTAATATATTTCAACTTTCGCGGCACTATATAAAACCCCGTAACTCTCAACTTTTTCCCCCACTTCTACACATAACAACTGATTTTCTAGTTCACCAAGTACAGACCGGGACTCTCGCTTCCGTCACCCAACCCCATCCCCTTGACCAATTATAACCACGTTACAATAAAATTATATTATACCTCCAAACTTTATTACCACACCCCTCCCCTCTCTTTCCACCTAATCTTAACAACACTGACCCCTTTACCCCTCTACATATGGCATACCTCCCCAATATATAATACCTCCCGTGAAAACGATACGCGTGTCGCGCCAAATTCTCTCTCTTTCTCTCCTTTTATACGTACAATATATACATATATATAACATGAGTAAGCGAGAGAGAGAGAGAGAGAGAGTTAATACAATCATCGTCGGCGATCGCGCGAGCCAGTTTTTCGTCCCACTGACTGGCCGCGGTATAGCCGGCCTACTTGCTCTCGTATACACATACTCTCCCCCCTTGGCCTTGGCCCTCCTTCCTTCCTTCCTTCACGCAATCTTACCGTCTTTTTTTTTTCTTTCTCTCTTTCTCTCCTTTGCCTTTATATTATAGTATATATATATACGCTGTAAGCGCGCGCGCAGCTAATTTTCGATCGTGAGGCTTTGAAATTCCTTGCTGCTAGCTGCTTACTTGCTTGGTTGCTGCCACTAGCACCGCCAAGGGCTTGATTTCTCAGAGAGATTGGGATACACAGGAGGGTAAGTGCAGTATATATATATGTGTGGATGTATGTGTATGTATGTATATACTTACGTTGTTGCGCGCTCCAACATCTGCGCCGAGCTCGATCATACGGTCGAGGAAGGCGGTGCGGTTGTCTTTCACCGCAAACATCAGCGGTGTCATGCCTGATTGCTATGGGACAAAAGTAAATTATAACAAATTATTCCTAATTTTTATAGTGTTTTTAGATGATCTTTGTGGCTCTCGAATGTATTATTTTTTTGGATATATTATTTACGTTTATATAGGGTTTAATTAATTATTTTTTTACATATATACATATAGAATTTCGTTACATAGATTAAAAATTATTAATATGTTTATAAATCTAACTGAATGGAAGACTTTAATTTTATTTCTCGAGTCACGATGAAAGCAAGAAATACTCTTAAGTAGATGCGTACCTAACATAGTCAGACGCGCGTATTTTTCCAAATCTTTACATCTTTCGTTTAAAAAAACTCGAAGAATTAGATTACTTTTTTAAATAATGTAATTTTTAAACTTGCATTTTAAAATTGAATTCGAAAAATATTGTATCTTTGAAAAATTATACTTTTATACCTTAAACTATAGGATTCAATCGTAAGATTAAATAACGCCTCGAGATCAAAGCTTTAGATTGAATCCATTTCAACGAATTGTTTTTTTAATCTATACATAAAAAACATATATATAAATCTGAAATTTTCACGATTTCTTCATCATCGTAAAGTACGTATATTTAAAAATTGCTTACCGCGAAAATTCATAGCTGTAATAGTAAGCAAGAAAATGCAACACTGTATTATAGGACGCGTGTATACCAAGCTCCGGAATGACGTGAATTCGGATAAGAAGCTAATTGAGATAAATTTTATAACGTTCGCTTTAAATATTCATGGAAAACGTCATGTACGAGTGCAGGAGTCTCATTAGAAAGAAAAAGATGCAATCGTTGTACTGGACTTTCTTAATGCACTTCAAAAGTAATCTCTCGCAATCTGACGCGTATAGTCATACCCACACGAAAGTCAAATTTTATTTCAACTCATTCAAAAAGTAGATTAAAACTTCAATGCCACGTATTAAGATATTATTTAACGTTTCCATTACCAAGATAACCTTGACTTGCCTTTTTTTATCCTCTCGGTATTTTTACAGTTTCAAACGGCCAAGATAAATCTTTGTGGCATGCTATGAATTTTGACAGCGAGCAATAGAAACTTTCAAATTATAGACTGACTACTTTAGTAGAATTTTTTTTTCTCAAACGTATCTGCGAATAGTTATTCCTGATTTTTCTGAAGATAAGAACAATTATTAGTTCCATAAGATTGCACAAGTGATCTCAATTTAAGATATTACTTGCTAGAGATTTATCATAAATTTCTTATACTAAATCGATAATAAAGTAATAAATGTAATGGACTTATAAAAATTTCCTTTGAATAAAAACATGAGCCGTTAAAGTTTTTTCAAACTTATGACTCACTACCAGCAACTCGCTACTTAAAATGCATTAATATTCATAGATAATTCGTATTACTTATCTATTTGTAAAAAGAATAGATATTTAGTCTAATGCCTGGCACGTTTATTGCAAGAATCCTTCTATTTTACATTGCAAAAGTATTTCTTATAGTCTCAATGTTTCTTTTACTTCACGATATTCATCATCTATGCATTTACCGCCTAAATAATTAATATTCAAGAAATTGTTATCTAATAAACGATCAGAACGAGACGAAATCTAAAAAAAAGTGTTTTAACAGTTACAAAAGTACATATACATCGACAAGACCAGTAATTTTCTGAAACACGCACTTTACACCCCCTCTAAAGTACAAATTTACACACGTTTCGAAACCAAACAAAACCCATAAACTCTTCGAGCATAACACACGATCGTTCGCCACCGACCCAGAAATCACCGGCAAATATCTCAGTACATATACCTTCTACCGCTAAAAGGATGCATAAAAGAAACTTCTTGGTAAACTCAAATGAGACTTTGTGTTTCATAGCCACGCAGACGTTATTATATAATAAAGCATTTTCTTTTGCGGAAACTCAAAACAAATTATATGCGCTTTGTCTCCTAAACAACATCTTAGACTATCAACTATATTTCTCGGTCAGAAACTGCTTGCAAGTAAAATATGTTTTGGTATGTAATTATATCGTGATCGTTAAGAAACTTTTGGCTATTGCGTTCTAAGATATAAAGGAGAAAATCAGTGACGTATTTTAACACATCGAAAAACTAAACAGAATTATAGATATTTAGTAATTATAGGAAAATCTAAAATTTACATTCTGCGTAATTTTTAAGGCAATTTTTAAAAAAGTATACATCAAGAAGTTTACAATAAGAGTAGAGACTCCTACGTTTCTCAAAAGATCTCATGTGGTTTTCCCATTCTTTTCATATTATCATACATTCTATAATCTAGTTAATTATTACTCTACAACATATTAAAATTCACAGAAAAACCATTACAATTCGGATAAAACTCTAATTCTCCCAGTATTCTCTTTTAAACAAACCTGAGTTCAATCTTCTAGCAACCAATTCACGTGCAATGACAATGAACATCCCAACCCTTCTACGTACCTTCCCCGAAAATCAACCAGCGCATTATAAACCTCAAAACCTCATTCCCCCATCACTCTCTACACAATATCCCTTAACCATCAACCTAACACCTCTCCCCCTTCTCAAAACCTAACCAAAGCAAAAAAAAAACACCCCACGCATACCGGATCCATAAGGCCAGCCAGAGGCACAAGATGACCATCCTCTCCTTGGCTCTGTACAGCTTTCTCCAATGTCTTGAGCAATTGATCAGCAGCAGACCATTCGCCGCGGCTCGCGACCCCGAGTAAGCGCTGGGCTGCTTCCCTCGCGGTGGCGCCCGCGGAGCCGGGTTTCGAGCCCGGCTGCGAGGGCTCGCCGCTTGGGCCGCCGTTACTGTTGCTCGCCGGCCCCCCGGAGCCCGAGCCACCAGCACTTGTAGGTTCATCCTTGGCGCCGCCGCTACCGCCGATAGCCGTGACACTGGCGCCGGCGGGACTATCTTCTTTTGAAGATGGCCCGCCGTCGCCGACGGCGACGGTGGCGGCGGCACCGCGTTTCTTCTCCTCCTTGCCGCCGGCGCCACGCTTGCTGTTCCCGCTGCTCATCGTCGATGAGGTTTATCATCCGGCTGGCCAATGATGATTTTCTTCACCGCTTTCGTTCATTTGGTTTCTGAACGTTGTTATGGTTGTTGTTGTTGTTGTTGTTTTCGTTGACGTTGCTGTTGTTGTTGTTGTTGTTCAACCTGGGTTGTTGCACTCTCGGCGAGTCTACCCGTCAGCGGCGGACTCGCTCCACGACGCGACGCATGACGCTGCACCTCCCGACGTTATAATTTGGATACGTTGTATGCTTTCTTATAATATCTTCACACGGCTGTCGCACTCGCGTGGGTCACATCATTCTGGATGGGAAGAATGCAGAGAAATTGTTTTTTTTTTTTAATGGCTTTAGGCGTAAGATAGGGTGAGAAATTATTGAAATGAATATATGGTTATAGATGTTGGTGGGGAACGGTTCTGTATGATGTATAGCACTGTTAAAGAATCACTTTGGTAATTAATGAAGTACAAAAAACAACGATTTTTTATGCAAAGTAAAGGACAACGGTAATAGTTACGTGAAAAGTATAATCAATTTTATATTCTAGAAATATGATCTATTTTGTCCTACTTGTGAGATGACTTTCAGCTACGAAAGATTGGAAAACAATCGTTTCACTATATATATATATATGCGACAAAACAGATGATTTCCCAACCGAACCACACATACACACAGACACCGTAAACCTCCAACCCCTTCTAAAATAAAAAATAAAAAAATCAACCCAAACCAAACCGCACAAGCAACAACCCCTATTTCGTTTATTTACCGAATACACGTATCCCTCGCACTGTATAATACTAATAATAACGTTACGACAAATCTCGTCGTAATAATACTCGGATTTAGTAAAACGCGCGATCGCGGGCACACACACGATTATTGAAAGAAAAATCAGGGTAGTAGTGGCCGCGGCGTCCGCGCGCTTTCTGCTGCGGTCCGTGGCGAAGGTCCTGCACATACAAGTAGTAGTAGCAGGAGCAGCAGTAGCAGGCACCCCCTTCTGCTACTGGATCGACCAATCGTTTTCTCCCTACCAACCCTCTTGGTTCGTTAAAGGAAAGCACCTTTCTCTAACCTCCCCTCTCTCTCCTCTCTACTACTACTACTACTATAACCCGCGCGAGCCTCGACTTATGCAAATCGTGTCCGTGTGTAACTGCCTTCGCGTGTGAGTATACAAGAGAGAAGGTGAGTGAGCGAGAGAGAGAGAGAGATATATAAAGAAGGCCGGGCAGCCGACCGTCGACACGCGACTTCCGCTCGAGAGCGAGAGAGAGAGGATCACGCATGCACGCTATATCCCTCCTCCCCCGTTTAAGAGAGGAGGTAAGGTTCTCTTCTGTATATATGTGTGTATGTGTGTAAGTATATGTATAGGTGTTTGTGATTTTACTATACGTGTATATGGGTGTGTGTGTGTGTGTATATATACGCGCGAGTTATTAGGTGGCTATTGTTTCGATCGGTATACGCGGAATTTTTTAACCCCCTGGAGAAAAAGGTATATATATATATATATACAGATTTAGTGCGTCGAGGTTTTTCTTGTATGCATGGTGTGTGTGTATACGCGTGGAAGGTAAGTTTTTCGTTATTCTCGAAGAAAGTTTCGAGCGAGCTGAATGTAAACAGCGATTTTGATCGTATAGCCGCGGAACTTGACACTGAAACGCTAGCGCGCGCCGCACGGTTGACCCGTTTTTTTCTCTTGCTTATTATTATTATTACGAGTATGGTATGAAGTTTATAATATATGTTAGAGATGAAAATTTCCTTTAAAATGCTTTAGAATTTATTTGAATTATGGATATATATTGTACAGCATACAACAGGTTGGGCTATAATCTGATGACTTTTTATTTAATCTGTAATTACGTGATATAGGGAGAGAATTGTGCAGTAGTGGTATACCCGTGTAGCATTTTCGTAGCTTTTAGTGTTATGGGTTGAAGTTAAGTATACAAAGAGAAATGATCCTTGGAAGGCGCCCAGGATAAAGAAGGATTAGTATATCTTTTAAATCACTGTAATAATAAAAAGCTACTTGGAAAAATAAGAAAATTTATTTTGAAGGAAGGTTTTGAAAAGTGAATTTAATTTTATGGAGTTTTAACCATTTTTAATACACAGTAATGAATAATGTCTAAATGATTTAAAAGTATGGTAAAAATCCATACTGATTATTAAAGATTTCTTTTTTATTACTTTTTTAATGAAAAGTTAAAAATGGTAATATTACGTTATGTTACGAATGAGCTATCGAAACTTTCAATAATAAGCGACTGTTCACATAGCATCTCATATGCCATGTCTCTTGTCTCATGTCTCAAGCGGAAAAAAAATCGTTGTCCGATATCTAGCATACTCGTGACTCATTGCAATAGATTAACATATTGAAATTCTGCCATGGA
>JAYJLV010000011.1:22963487-22978897 GCA_036873485.1 Torymus texanus
TTAAGATTTCCGATTAATTCATATTCGACTCTTCAATCGGATTTAATCATTTTTAATAAGATATTTTTTGCAGGGTAATCAGTTTGATCAAAACTCAAAAGCTGCTGAAACTATAGATGCTATATAGGTGTGTACATGGATAGAATAAAAAGAAGCGCACGTTTACTGGGAATTGATGCACTTTCGAACGTCTATATGTATATGCGTCTAAAGAATAACAAAACGAATTTATGTATAGTGTACAGGCGTAAGAAAGTTTAATCCGGATCCTGCTAAGCTACAAACGAAAACTGACCATTTCAGGTACATTTAGGCATTAAAAATCGGTTTTTTGGATATCACTTGTCAGGAATCCATCGTATAGAAAAAAACGTTGATCAGGAAAAAGTTTTATTTTAATTTTATCTATAAGTACTTTTACATCTAACATTTTCGTGGAAAGTCAAATCCTGCATAGTAATAGCAAAAAAAAGAACTATTTTTTATGTTTTTAGCGGTTTTTCCACTATTCTATTGCCAAATATTGTTCATAGAAAAAAATGTTTAATGTAAAAAATACGTGTTTTAATTACTGTTAGCAGATGCATTTGTTGTTTTTGACTTAAAGTTAATTTTGTTCACCGTATCTCCAAAAATCGATTTTTTCAAATTTTTATTTGCTCTGCAGTTTTTTTATTTGTCGATGGATTCTGCTCGATAGAGAACTGTCAATTACTTATAATTAGGTGAGCATCTGCGCCAAAGCTCGTTTGAATCTATGAAAAATTTGTTAAAATAATCTAGAAACTTGATTACATACATAACATACATCTCGGAAAACGCTTAAAATGAACTCATTTTGGGTGGAAAATAGTTATGTTGTAAATTTTCAGAATTTGAAGTGTTTTGCTCTGAAGTTCAATAAACTTATAAGGTAAACTTATAATAATGGTTTTTTTACAATGCAATATTGCATATTTGGAGATAAAGCTAGCTTTCTATTGCATCTATAAAAAAAAATCGATAAAAAATACACATTAATAATTTTAATATTTGGATGCCAAAACTAACGCGCCTCCTACGTACTCCACCTTCCCTTGTCTATAGTAATAATAATAATAAATAATGTTACTTTTAATTATGTAATATTTTATTTGATATTCTATAAGATACTTATTGCACAATTATTTTATTATTGCTTTCAAATTTCCCGGCAATTGTAGAAGTGGCGTTGCATTCGCAGTGCTTTTCAAGATGTCTCCGACCATCACACAAAACAGGTGTTAAAATTTCTAAATGTTTCGATATTGTATGTCAGACTTCGTCTTTTAATAATGCTATCAGTTGTTTGTTACATGGAATTTCAAAAATAATTATTTTATACAACTTTTTTTATATTAATTTTGTATAGTATTTATTACATATATTTTACAATGTCGTCATTTTTAAGAGACGTCCTCGTTGCTACAGGTAAACAAATAAGATAAAGACATCATGCATAAAACAATATATCTATTTACATCTACTTATAAATTTCAGAGGAGAACGATAAAGGAGATTTAAATGGCAAAATAGAAACAATAAAAAAAGAAATAACTAAATTGAAATCAGTTATAAAAGATTTTATGAATGACAAATCTATTGACCTGGAATCAAATGTTAAACCAGATGAAATATTAGTAGACAATAGTGAAAAACTTATCAATGATATGCAAGCTTTACAAAATCGTATTAATAATGAGGTAATTTATTATTTGAATAAAATTTTTAATAAAATTTTCAAATATTTCTTTTTTTTTTATTAGATAAGATCCAAATTAACTTCATCGTCTAGAGAATTACAAAGTTTGTCACTAGAATTAAAAGAGCATAACTATAGTCTTAATTTATCAAACCAATTATTGGAAATACATAGATGCTTTGAAGCTATTGAAAATTATAAAGCTTGTGATGATGTACAATATACAACAATAGCAGTTAATTTAGTAAAATTACATAGCCTAGTAATTGAAAACTGTGCAGATATTCAAGAATTAAATATATATGATTCATTGAAAGAAGAATATTATAGACTTTACGATAATTTTATTGGAGAAATAATTTCATTATGGCACGAAAATATATGTTGGAATGATGGGAAAGAATTTGAAAGGCCAAATTTTGTCAGTTTAGTTATACAATGTGATCCTGATCAATTAACAGATATTGTAAATGCACTGCATTCTATTAACAAGATAACAAGGTCTACAGAAGCTTTTTGTGCTAAACTCTCACAGCATTTTATTAATCCTATTATTCACTGGGACTGTGATGTTCAAAGTACAGATAAAACATTTTCTGTGGAAGTCTTAGATAAAAAACAGGTGCCGACATACAAGACTGTCTTGAATAATCTCCATAAACTTTTTGAATTTTTACATAAACATTTTGACATACTTATCCAAGGAGAAGAATGTTTTTTGACCAGAATTTCTATTTCATCATTTCAAGAATTTTCTCATGTTTTAACTAATGATTGCATCTCAAAAATAATTCCTACATCTACTTCAGAATTAGAAACATTTGAGTCAATAATTTCTGAAATTCAAGAATTTCAGAATTACTTACTTGAAATTAAATATATAAGTGAAGAACAGAAGTTTCTATCAAAATTCACAAATAACGTTGATCAATTATACATTGACAAAAAATGTGAAAAACTATTAGAAATTGCTAGAACAATAATGAAAAAAGATTTGCATGATTCCTTTAAATATAAGCCTGATGACATTGAAGAATTTCCTGATAATGAAATTAGTGATGAAAGTGGAGTTATAATCGACAGAAAATTAAGTAAAAATACTTTTCTCTTACCTGAATGTCAGATAAGGTACCAATATTTTTGCTTCATACTTTTATTAAATTTTATTGAAATACTTATGCAATTAATACATTATATTTTTAGTAAAAGTGCGCAAGAAATTTTATCTTTAATAGAAGAAATTTTGGAAGAAGCTTGTCAAAGTTCTGAAAAATACGTTCTTAGACTTTTTTATACAAGTAGGAATATATTTGAAATGTATGCAGCTTTAGTACCAGAAATACATAGGTCATTTTTGGAAACTATACCACAGCAAGTTGGTAAGTTATTTAATAATAGTATATATGCATATATCATTTATTTCAAGGATTTAATATTGTTTGATTTATCTAGCTTTATTCCACAATAATTGCATTTATTTATCACATCATTTATTGACATTAGCATACAAGTATAAATACAAAATGCCTAAGCTTTCACAAGATTTTTCTATGATTTATACTGACCAAAGTGTACTTCTAAGAGAAGTTGGTTCGCAACATTTTTTGAATCATATGAAATATCAACGAGATATGATTTTTGACATTTTACGTGAATCAGGTAAATAAATATTGATATTTATAAAATATTGTTTTTTCTTTACGCTTAATTTTATTATATAGGATTATCTGCAATTGGTCAAATGCCTGAATTACCTCCTAGTACGGAACGAGCATTAAGACAGTGTATTAGACAGTTAGAACTTCTAAAAACAGTATGGATAGAAATATTACCTATCAAAGTTTATTGCAGAGCTCTAGGATGTATTGTTAATGACATGGTGGATGATCTTTGCATGAAAGTGATTAGTGTGGAAGATATACCAGCTGATGTTGCATTAGATCTGGTCACATTGTTTAATATGGTTGTGAAAAGAATACCCCAAATCTTTCCAGTAAGATTAATCATTTTTTATTTATTGCTTTTTTTGTTAGATTTACATCACAATTAATATATGTATATATTTATGATTGTAGACCATGATTACCTGAAATTAATGTTTTAATCATTAAATGTATTTTGAAAAATTTCTTTTGTTATCACAGGATCCGGCTTTCATAAAACACCATGTTAACAAGTGGAGAAAATTAAAAGAATTGATTATTGTGTTAGGTGCATCATTAAAAGAAATTGAAGATAGATGGGCTGATGGCAAAGGACCACTTGCAAACGAATTTTTGCCTCAACATGTGAAACAATTAATACGAGCTCTTTTTCAAAACACAGAACGAAGATCCAACTTATTATCTAAAATCAGAGAAAAGTCATAGTATTTGAAATACTAACACTTTTCTAGACGAGTATTAATGTAATACTTACGTGATTTGTAAATATAGGTAACGGCAAGGAAAATTTTGCTTAAAGTATGTATTGTATATGTCTTGTAAAAATAATGTAAGTTTTTGATATATTAAATATATTATTGTTAATGTTTTAAAACATCACTCTTTGTCATTGTTCATAAAAAAATTTTAATTGAATTTTATTAAAATCAGAAAAATGTTGGAAAATTATTTGATAAACTCTTTAAAAAATTTATTTGGCATAAAAAAATGTCAAGTTACATGGTCCAAATGCATTTAAATAATTTAGAAAAAATTATAAATAGCTAATTTTAATTTAGTAAAAAAGAATAAGTATGTATTCGAATGTTTCCCTTTATAATAAAATTGATTTCATGAATAAACGGAGATAGGCAGGCAGACAGGCAGGGTGGCAGACAATAGTGAGCGCAAAATATTTAATGTACTTTCAAGTTTAAATAATTTACATGAATGTTGGATAACATTGCCAATTTTTTACCAACGTAATAAAAATGTTATTTTCATACGTAAGAAAAACACATCAATTTACAAA
This sequence comes from Torymus texanus, assembly GCA_036873485.1. Lineage (NCBI taxonomy): Eukaryota > Metazoa > Arthropoda > Insecta > Hymenoptera > Torymidae > Torymus > Torymus texanus. The sequence goes on from JAYJLV010000011.1 coordinate 22,968,163, forward strand.
CTAGTCACAGAGCACTATCTGTTTTAGAAGCTTAAAATAAGCAATGTCTTATTGAAAGTTTCAATTTCACGTAAAAAAATACTATAAATAGCATTTGAAGAATATTGATGTATATCAACTTAAAACTGAAGCTGCAAAGCAAATATAATAAAATTCTAGAACACTATAGCTAGAGATACAATGAAATCTCATTAGATCAATTTGAGGAATTTAAAAAGGCCTCTGAATACAGTAAAATATGACCTTTATACTAGATATTACTATAAGTAATAATTTTCAATGAAAGAATTGGATACTTGTTTAAGTCAATTGCTTATTTACTCTAACTATGGAAGTCAAAATGTTTAACTAGCTTATGATCAAGTTTCTTTTTTTCAATCAGTCTTTTTCTGAGTTTTCACATTATTTTTTTCATCTAATTATTCAACTTATATAAAAAAAAATGCATCTAAAAAATCATCTCTTGTGCATCAAATTGGAATATTTAAAATGCGAAAATTATATTAGAGCACTGATTATCGATAATTTGCTGTATATGTACACGTCGCTGCGAAGATTGGACAGAATGTAGTCGTCGAGGCGGGCAGTTGACGGCCCGCGCATTGGTATGGCAACGTAGCGTAGTTCTTTTACGTGCATTCACGAAGATGTCGTTGACTGTGAACATGGAAGCGCAAAATAGGTTTTCTGATTACTTAAATTCATTTCTCTGGCTAATGGATGGTGGATCCCTCCAGCTGTGATTGGAGAGTCCTCCGATTTTGGAAAGAGAATGAGAAAAAATATATCTTTGTTGTGCATGCATTAGACAAATGTATTACACTTGCCGTCATGTTCAGTATGGTTTCCCTATATTACAATATACATTTAACAACGAAGGCACTTTAAATTTTCGTTGCAACTCTTATGCTAGTTTTAACAACGAAGGCACATACAAGGTGTTTCTTGCAACTTTACTTTTAACAACGAAGACGTTTTAATAAGTACTGTAGAAAAATAGTTTCAACAACGTAGTTTTCATAAAAAAATTTTAAATTGTTTAGATGTTAGGTATGACTAGATAAAGGAAGACTAGAATAGGAGATTGAAGAACACAATGGAAACCGCTATGAACGGCACGCATGTATAAAAAATATAACTATAAGAGCTACATTAAAAGCCCTTTAGTCCTCTACCAGATCAAGAGGAATCGTCGGTATTGGACAACGTAACAGAAGCCATGTAGAAGTTTTTAGAAGTACGCTGATTAGGTATCGTTTTAATACCTGCCACGTCCAGCTGGGGATCGACTTCGATACCTCGAAGAGCTTGTGTCCTTGCCGCTATAGTAGTCGGGGGCGGCGTCTCCACCGTAGCCGTCTTGTGCGTATCCGTCGCGCGAAGCATAACCGGAGTTGCGGCCACCGTAGCCACCGCCGCCTTGGCCATAGCGTCCACTACCACTGCCACCTCTGCCTGAATAATAGCTGCCTCCTTGATCATAACCGCCACCACCCCTATAACCACCCCTAGAACCAAATCCCCCTCTGCCCCCACCTCGACCTTTAAATCCACCCCTACCTCCACGACCTCTCCCTCGTGAAATCTCCACTCGCAATTTTGCACCCATGATTTCTGTGCCATTCATGTTGCTGCAAGCCATCTCTGCTTCGTCCATGTTGAAGTATTCGATAAAGGCAAAGCCTGGTGGATTAAATGCCACCCAAACTTTGTTTAATTTTCCAAACTTCTCAAATTGCATTTGTAAGTCTTCCTTCTTGATGCTCTCATTGAGCCCTCCAACATAAACTCGTGCATATCCATCTGGAGTCATGTTTGCAATCTAGAAGAAGACAAATATTATGAAACATTGGTAACAAGTGAATGTATGTAAACATTGGTAATAATAATCTTATTTTGTGATTTTTATTAGTTTTTAAAATTTAGCTGTAAATAAAATTACTATTATTAGCATAGTTAAAATTTTTGTAAACAAACTTTCTTAAATTTAACTCTTTTAACTAAATTTTCTAAATCTTAAAATCATAAAACAGTTGTATATTAATTTTATATCAATTTAATACCTAGAGTTTTATTCAATATTTTACTAATGTTTGAAGTGATGTTTTAAATATATAGTAGAACAAAACAGTAATACGGTTTTTCTTAAAATAAAAGAAAATATTTTTATATTTCTATCGATTTTTTCTTATTAGCTCTTTAAGTAAAAAAATTGAAAGGTAATGTTAACAAATATGTATTATATAAGAAAACTTTGGCATACATACAAAACTAATTTCATTAGGTATTATTGAAAAATTTGATAACGCTAATTTTCTTTTAAAATGTTTCTTTCCCTCATAATAGAAGACTTTATTGATACTTTATACTTCATTATATTAATTTTATATTTTGAAAAACTTTAATTACTTTAATTACATTCTGTTTCTCGATCATTTGTATAATATTTTTAGCATGAATAAAAAAATTCTTGGAAAATAATGATTAATAAATTAGAAATTCAAATTCAATTAATATCAAAATTGGCCTGGAAGAGTCCACATTGTCATTGATCAACAATTCTTCCGAATATATTGGAATGAATTAATATTGTATAAATTTATTTCATAAATGGAATAATATTATGCAATTTTTTATTGTAAGTAGAAACCATGGGTTAAAAAAAGTTCAAAATGAAATTTAAATAAATAATGATAAAATATAAACGTCTATATCATTCTGATCTGTTTAAGAAAAAAAAAAAAAAAAAAAAAAAAAATTTACTCATTACTCTAGACTCTTTTTTATTTAAATACTACTTGCAAAAAAGTAAAGTTCGAAATTTACAAAGGAATAATTGATTTTACGTCCAAATAAAAAGAACAACGAGTCGTAAATAATACCACCAACCACTTGAAACACTTTCTATCGAAATAAATACCTAAAATCTCTTTGGAAACCCAGTATTTCGACGGAAAAAAAATAACAAAGCGAAGCGTCCCTTTAAAACTCGCCACCTAATGTACCTCAACGTTGACAAACAAACAATGGACACAGACCATTCGTTTCCCTTACCTCAAAACCAAAAAAATTACCTCCTTACCCAAAGCTCGCAAAACTTTAACTTCCACACCCGTCAGTGAACATATAGGATACGCGAAAATTCCGCACCGAAGGCGTTCCAAAATGGACGAAGCGCGGGCTCGCGGCGCGCGTTACTTGCTCTCACGTTCAACGACGCTCTTCACTCCACTCTCATTCCAATATCATATACCCATACGTTAAAGCACATACATACACGAATACTTGTGCAAATAATAAAAACTTACGTTTTATCGGTGACGTTGGCTATTAAAAAACTGTATGGAGAGCGCACGCACGAATAGGTAGACACCGACGCTGTCGTGTCTTTTCCCTGGCAAGTCTCGCTCACCTCAACGACGAAAGCTGTGTGTGCGGTGCTGGTGTCCTATCCTATCTTCTCTCTCTCTCTCTCTCTCTCTCTCTCTCTTAGTCGTCGGGGAGCCGACGCGCAACGATGTACGCCGCGAAATCAATATAGACCCGGAAGGCGGCCCGGTGGTAGTCTGGTAGTATAGCTCTACACTGTGTGACTCTGGCGTGGTGGTGCGCGCGCGCCTGTACTAGCTTTTTGTATACTATATATTATGCTATACTGCCGCTCTTCCCTCTCCATTTCCATGCATCCATGCCTGCGCGAACGTCGCCCGGCGTGCTGCACGCCACGCGCAGGACAATGCGCAACGCAACTATAGTTGTATAGATATATATACAAAAGCCATGATTTATTTTTAGGTATTATTAACACACAGCTGGCATTGTTTATTAAGAGACGGAGAGATGCTTTGCGCGATTGATGCTATTAAGTATACGATTCTAGGTGACATCGATCGAGACTATAGGAATATGCAGAAAATAAAAATGCAGGCCGCTCCTTCGTGTGACCGGCACGAGTTATTTGCTATAGTAAAAACGTAGGCCAGCATATATTGGAGCATTTTAATAATCATAATTTTTCTGGGTGATTTTAATGAATCAATAAAAAGACATTTTGACTCGTAAAGCTAGTCGTACTTTTGACTTATCCAGTTTGCTCAATGTGGTATATTAAATTATGCACATGTATGTATATATATATGGTCAGATCGCTCGTGCATATATTATATACGGAATTTGCTGTGCGGCTGCGCCGCTCGGCCGCAGTCTCTCGTACGGGCGCCTATAGGTACGAAACACGAACGCATCCCAGCGAAGCGTCGCCACCTGTTTCCGGCTGTTTCTGTCGTCGGTCGTCGCGAAGTCGAAAAAATGATGCGAAACCTGTCGTTGCTGACTGCGTGACAATTGGTGCATATATATATATATATATATATATAGGTAGGCATATGAGAGTAGGTATATAATGCAAATTTTTCATTTTCAAGTTCAAGTCTTGGGCTTTAATATGTTTATTTAAATTACTTGATACCGGATCAGATAATTTTCACGGTTTCGCGAATTTGATTCGGTGATATACATTGACGTAATCGTATAAATAGGAAAATTATGTTATCAAAGATTGACCTGATAGATTACGTAGATATGCGATACGATAATAATAATAATAATAATACGTCATAACCCTGTTTTTTCTTTTTTAATTGTATTCTTTTATTTCTATTTTATTGTCTAGGATAAGTACATAAAACTTTTATAAAATACAGTTTGCCAACCAAAATGCTTAACTAAAAAAGGTTTCAATGTATTTTGTTTTCGAACTGTCATAAAGTGCGAGCTCAATTATTTACAATGCCACATAGTCATATATACGTAAAATTATCAGCCACCCCCGCAAAAATTTAAAAACTGCCGCGCTCACGGGTAGAGATCCGCCAACATCGCGGATTCGTCGCAATTTTCCCACTCTTATACCGGCCCTACCACCCGGACAGATCAATCGAGACTTCCGGTAGTCACCATATATATCGTGTGCGTCGTGTTCGTGCGTACAACGGGGCGACGAGTAAAAGCGCAAGTGAGAACGAGACCTCTGCGCATTTTACTCACATTTCTACGTTCGCACTCGATGTGTGTGCACGCGTTTCGAGAGCAGTGATACACGTCGTCTCTTTTAATTATCTATATACGGGAATCGAAAGTTAAACGCGCATCGCAGCCTGTTTTACATTTCCCATCCGATACGTGCCCAAGAGCGGCAAACTTTTCGTACCTTTTGGGTAGTGGCCGATGCCGCTGGCCAGTTTTGCATCGCGACTTGTGCACCGTGTACAGACGCAGATACGTAGCCTCGTTGCCGGTAGCGAAGAAGACGCCGTCGTCGTGAAACAGCGAAATAGGGTGTATCCACCTAGTAGCAGCGGTAGTGGCAGCAGTAGCGCGTCAGCAATAGTAGAAGCGAATATGGCCGACGGAGAAGGGAAGAAACTTACTGAACTCCGGGTCATAGACCTAAAAACTGAGCTGGAAAGACGAGGCTTGGATAAAACAGGCAATAAGGCTGCTTTACTCGAGAGACTGGCTAAGGTGAGTTTTGAGATCGACATTTCCTAGGGGTAGACTATGATGTAGCGTTTAATTACTTAACCTAATTTTTCGATTACTTAGCCGAGTTTTTCCGTTTCTCTTAATTGAGTTGATGCTGCTGTCTGAATAACTTGATCGAAGATATGACGTTCAAAATTTTGATGTTTCAGAATAATTAGTTTTAAGTGGGGACGTTGACAATCGTTTCGTTTGTGCAAACATACGTTGTTGCAATATTACCTCTAAAATTCTATAGAATAAACGAAATTTGTTACGTCATTTTTTACGATACGAGTAGATCAATAAATTAATGTAAAATTTGATATAAATATTACAATAATAGCCAAAAATGATTATATATGTTGCATAGGATGTCAAAGTTTTTTTTTATTTAACGCATGCTTCTAATTAATTTGCAGGCTATTATTCAAGAGGGTGGCAACCCAGATGAATGCTTAATTATTCCCGGTGGTGGAACATGCAGAACTAGTCCCAAAAAATCAATCGATACTTCAATATTGATTGAAGATGCTCTGGAAACTGAAATACAAAAAGAAGAATTCAATAATGAATTTGATGGTTTAAACAAAAATGCGGAAGCATCTAATACATCGAATGTAGAAGATGTTCCAGACACTGCAGACACTGCAGATACCGCAGACACTGCAGAAGCAGTTGATACTGCAGATACAGCATGTGCTGAAGATGAATCGCACGAAGATAACAATGCTGATGAAGCTGAAATTAGTATTACGGCGCATCCTGAAGATTTAGAAATGGTATGAGTAATGTCTTGTGATTTTGGAAATAGTACTTGAAATTGCAATTTTTATTTTATATATCGAACATTTTCCAGGAATGTCAAGAAACTGAACAGGAACCAGTCGTTACAACTACAAGTGAAGAACCTATTTCAGAAAAGAAGAGTTTCATACCTTCAGAAGAATCTAGTAATATTTCTACAATTGAAGCCAATGGTATTGATAATGAAGATTCTATCAATCTAACCATTGGAGAAGATGAAGAAAATCTTCTAGGTGAAGAGGTATGTTATTCAGATAAAAAATCTAACATTACTTAATTCTCATCATTTTATATCACAAAATGTTTGTCATGAAAATATTAATGTAATTGATATAATTTTGCAGACGGAGTCAAACGACAGGGTGAAAGGTAAGTCACAACAATTCTACTTTAATTTCACTATTTTTCTTAAATAATTTTAGCTTTAATGAATGCATTAAAAAGAGGTATAAAAATGTATGAGTCATATACGCTGCAGCAGAGAAATTAAAAAAAATTGTTAAAAATCAATTATCTTACTAAATTAACTAAAATAAAAAAAGTCCAAGTAAAATATCAGTGCCAATGAGAATGGTGAAGATTGAAGCAGTTTGGGTTGTATGGTGAATTTGAGAGAGAGATGAGAGGCTTATGAGAACGAGCAACCAGTTCGGATGATCTTCTAATTGGACAATAATGGTGGCAGCAGCATCCCAATTATTCCGAGAACCAATTCCATCTTCACGAGATTTTTCATCATAATTTTTTTTACGTACCAACTTAAAACTCTGCTGCAATAAGAAAAGTAGACGTATATATGCGTTAGTCTTAAGTTAGTTATCAATAGAATTTCTTAATGCAATTACTTTAATTATACCTGCCGCATAGATGCATCGTTGGATCTTAATCGCCGTATACTAGCTTATCACAGATTTACCGAATGCCTTATAATTAACTTTCTTGCAAGCTTGAACAAAAAAAATCCCTATTTTACAATCCTTTGGACGTTAAAAAAAAAACGAAGTCACCTGTTAAGTTCCAGCTTCTTCGTGCAAGAGCCACCTCTATAATTTCGATAAAGAACTTACCTTGTTACTCCCCCAATTACATTCCTAAGCTGAGCACTCACGCCGCAATGCCAGTTAGCCCTTTCTAGTTTCTCTTCTTGATCATAACTCACAGGAGTCTCTCTGGATCGAAACGTTCTATTACTCACATAAAATATAAATAAACGAGAGGGACGATTGTAAGACCGAGAAATGCAAATCAATGTTCTTCGCTCGAGAGAGAGAAGCTCTTTGTGAGAAACTCGACAAGTATGTCACTTTTACGCAGGACGCAAAAAAAAATCGCACACGAGTTAGGGAAACAAAAATTTTATTAAAAAATAAAAAAAAAAAACAAAAACGAGTTGTCCGGGAGCGCGTGTCAGAGAGTGACCGATATGCTACCTTGATTGTCCCCAGCAGATGGAGGCGACAAGAAGAGATCTGAAGAAAGCAACGACAGCAACGCCAGCATCACAGGCAGTAGCAACAGCAACAAGAAGGGAGACTCTAAAGGGAGCGGCAGAGCGGAAGCCGGTGCCAGTAACAAGGAAGGCTCTTCATCGTCGGCTGCATCTTCGTCCGGACCGAACGCACAGGGGCTCAAGAGCAAGCAGGATGGAGAGGGAAGCAAGAGGTTGGTCTCAAATTCGCTAAGTGGTTCACAGTGGTTTCGACCAGACACACACCAGTACTACTACTACTACTACTACTATCCCTGTCAAACAGTAAGAGAGAAAGAAAGAGAGAGAAAGAGAGTGTACGTGTGTATATAGACACACGCACACCAATAGCAGATGATCAATGGTTTTCAACCCGTCGCCGAGTGAGAGAGAGAAAGCGAGAGCGAGAGCATTATTATATGCTATAGCGGACAACGCTTCTTCTCTGTTCTACGAGATCGTGATTGATCGACACTATCACACATGCAAGATTCACTTTAATACCCTTATTTTTCAAAATCAAAATAATTTATATATATATATATATATTTATATATACATATGTGTGGAGCGAAGGCTCCGGCGTTTGCGCACTTCTCTCAGGCTGTAATTTTTAACTCTGGCAAGTATGTTTAGGAAAAGATAACTTGGCTAGCAATTCAAATGCAAACCAAACGCGTCTGCATACAATTAAGTGTTATTCATTAGTATTGTTTTTGACTGTGCATGACATTTTACTCTATTTTGCCTTTTTCTTACTTTTTTCTAAAATCCATCGCAATAATGTAATAATTCTAATGTTTTCATAATTATGCAAACAAAAGTACTACTGTTCGCATAATGAGAAAATGTATATATCTTTCTTAATCTTGGGAATACCAGTGATATGTATTTGTGTAAAAAGGTTTAGTATCTGAATTGACCTTGTGTAGTGATACTTTTATATTTGATGTGTAAATATGTCTTCGATATCAGTGATATAATTAAATCTCACTGAGATTTATAAAAAAAATTTGGTAAACCGGACTCTTGTTAAGAAGATCAATGCAGTAGCAGGGCTACTACAGAAGTATAAAGAAGACTCTTATAAAAGAATAACTGGTTGTTTTGATGCAGAAGTGTTATATAGTATATTATGGACGAAAAGTGATAAATCAGAGATAAAAAGCTCAATGCTTTGGACAATTGTAATAATCAGAAAATTTTTTGAAATAATTTTGAAGATTGCTAGCCAAATTTATGCTCCTAACATAACTACAGAGATATTTATTTAGCCTCAATTATCTTAGCGATTGTAATTTAAATTTTGATAATTGTATTGATTTATTTTTATTTGTGCTCATTTGTATGTTCATTATTTTCAGCGGAGATCTTGCGAGTAAAGGCGCGAAAAAAGATGACAAAGGTAAGATATTATTATTAGAATAATACACTAACAAAAATTTAATGTATTTCAAATTGTGTCTTGAGTTAATTTTAACTGAAATTACTTAATGTACATATAGAACGTAATTTTAAGTAAATTTGATTCAACTCAGTGTGCAAAATTTGATTTCGTATGTTTGTCTTACAATGAGAGTGCATACCATCCGGGAAACGGTTTTCTTGGGGCTTTTGAGGATCGATTTATTGTACCTAAAAATGAAGCTCAATGTTCATAATTTTTTCAAACGGACCCTTTATCTTAAGGTATGGGCAATCTAATCTCAAATATCCTCTATTTCGTTAAAAAATTATGTCTGTTCTATTGTCTGTCACGTTGCAAATATTTAAGATAAGAAAACGAGCAGAACAGATTATAAAATTAGATAGTAAAAGCTAAAATTTAAGCTCTGATTTGTTCACAAAAATTGATTTTTCAGGAAATTATAAGCAGTCAAAGATAGCATTAAAAAATGGTTAAAAATACGACCCACTGAATTGCTTTAAACGAAGACAAATTTTTCACCATTTCTTTACCCTATCTCTGATTGATTGTAATTTACTGAATAATCAATATTTTTGAGCGAATCAAAGCTTAAATTATAACTCTTTCTGTCTACTTTTATAATATTTTTTGCTCGTTTTCGTATCTTAAATACTTGCAATGGGACAATAGAACAGTCATCATTTTTTTAACGAAAAATAGAGGATATTTAAGATTAAATTTCCCAAATCTCAAGAAAAAGGGCACATTTGACGAAAATCCGTTTCCCGGAGGATGTGCACTTTTCTTTTTAGTGCGCGAAGTATCTCATTTAAATATATATACGCATTTTGATTATTAGTGTGTGAAATCATTACTTTGAACGTTCAGCGTTAAAATGCACAAAAAAAATTACTATTTTGTCGACACACGTGTGCGAATTACGCAATTCTCGCGCTATACTTTTTAATTTTAAGAATGAGGTGCCACATCCTTTGGGAATCGGATTTCAATAAAATTTAGAGAATTGATTTCTGACATCTATAAATGAAGCTTCATACACTAGGAAGACCTTTCCAAGATATAAGATATCTAATTTTATACTTTAAGTTATTATGTTAAAAATTGTCTCTTCTACTAGTCGAAACTTTGCAAAAATTTGTATTAGAAAAATCATAGAGAAACAGAATACTACACGAAAGCTCCTTTAATTTAACTGTGGCTAATTAAAAAATACTAATTTCTTGGTAAGTAAATGAGCAATTAAAAATAGCGTAAAGAAGATTATTTATAATAATTCTGAAAAAATCATCATGACGAAAGATTTTTTGATCTATCTCTGATTGCTTATAACTCTCCAAAGAAGCAGAACCTTGCGAGAAAGGTGTATCGGGAAAAATTTTTTTTAACAGTTTTAGGATGGAAAGAGGACATATTAAGGTGGTTCTATTAAAAGTTTGAAGTCAATTGAGTGTTAATAAAAATATTATTTTCATTCTTCAATATTTAAGAAATATTTTGAAACGATAAATTTA
>JAYJLV010000011.1:22987230-23007841 GCA_036873485.1 Torymus texanus
ACACGACGACGACGTGCTCCAGTTGCCTCGTATACTTATATATATACTACAGACCAGAGAACACCGGAAACGACAAAACTTCTGTTTCGGTTTGCTCATTTTTTTGTTGTATCCCCCGTATATATGTGTATATTATATATACGTTTCCTTCGTGCATAGTATAGAGAAAGAGAGAGAAAACGATAGATGGAACGTGAAACCCACTATACCTATCGCACTGTGGTGTTCCGGTTCTTTGAAATCTCTCTCTCTCGCGCGGCTATTTGAATATCGCGCTTGCGGCCTCGCCGTTGCTGCGGTTTAGAGATTTCGAGGATCCGATTTTTACGGAACGTTGCGCGTGTGCGTGTTTATTTATTTCTTTTTTTTTGTTACTCTACGTACTCGTTGCTCTCGCTTTTTCACGCGGCTTTTCTTTGTTCACTCGACAAAAGGAAGTGAGAGAACAAGTGTGGTGCTGTTTTGTCTACGTTGTGGTCAGTATACATATAGTTTTTCATTCGATAGGGTTAACGATATAAAAAAAAGGTGACTATACACGATCTGAAGTTGGTAAATATATATAATAGTGTTTCTTAAATAATCGAAAGAAATTTGTTATCGATAAATATATATACGTTGCAAAGTAATTAGAGATTAAAACCGTTCGTTCGTTATCATGGTACTCATACGTCCACGTATATATATATATATATATATATATACAGTTTCCGCGCGATTTCTTTTTCCTCCGATTTCAATCAACATTCGATAAGCTGCAGTATCACGTCGTACACTCACCCGAACCTCGTATATTATCCACCTGTACCTTATACCTCAACCCCTTATATATCCCCATTGACGGCTAACTAAAAGCAACAACAACTTACCCTACTCGCTCAATCCCATCAATCTTTCGTCAACCACCCCGGTCACATCTACCTGCACGTTACATAATACACACAGCCCGGTCACTCACACACACATTCATATATATATATATATATATATAATACTGAACCAGGCCACCATCATCTTAGCCGATCCCCTTTCGTATATACATCGATTTATCGACGTTATATAGCTATGCACCGGCTAATAAATTTTCGACCCTCGTTCACTTACTCGCCACATATACACACGCTAATACACCTTCAGTATAGAAATTAGGTAACGCGACCAACGACGTTCCACCCATCAGTATCTAATATATAATTAAGTGCTACACACACTAATTATTTTGTTGTTTACCACAATACTACATTCGCGCGGTTCTATTTCGCGATAAACTAGCAAAGAATATATAGGTATATAGTGTGCTAAAGACATAAAAAACAAAATAAACGACGAAGAAGCGAATCCTCGTATACGGCCGCTCCCATGTGCGACAGATAAACAGAGAGAGATTATATAGATCGTCATGCGGCGTAGCCAATCCGTGAGACCGATAAGCTATATAATACTACGTATATATATATGCTGCTACGGTAATATACTGGACGCGTGTGCAATTTCTTTCGAACGGTGCTAATACGTATATATACATATATATGTGTGTGTATTGTTAGGCGTACGCGTATGTGATCTATTTTCGGAGCATTACCGATCGGCCGTAAAGATTGTCCGCGATTTATTATATAATAAAGCGTGCGGCTTGATTATATATATATATATATATATATATATATTACTCTTTATCGCGTCGTTGTCGGCGGTGCGACGAGTGTATTGTATATCTATAAGCCTATAGCTGTCGTTATTTACGGGTGACGTAAGTTTATATTATAGAAGGTGTGCGTATGTGTGTATATATAATGTAATAAAGGAAATATAATATGAAGATGCGACGTCATGCAGGGTAGAAGATGGGAGATTAACGAGTGACCCGATTTTTTTTTTCGCATTTTTTTTCGCCTGGCAATCAACGAACCGCGTCTATTGTCTTCGCGATTCACTATTGTCCCCGATTATACACTTATCGAAAGCGAGAAACATACAGTGAAAAGAGAAGAGAAGAGAGAGAGAGAGATGGCCCGGTGATATTTAATTCCCGGTGTACGCGCAAAACGCTGTATAGTATAGGTATATACTCTCGACGCGACCTCTCTCTCTCTCTCTCTCTCTCTTCTGCAATCAGCTGACTCATATCTACAATGACCTCGACACACCGGCGCTTTTGAAATCCAGCATAATGCGAGAAGCCGGTATATATAAGAATCGCTATATAGTTCTCTATTCGCGTTTCGATACACACAATGAAAGAGACAGAGAGACCCGAAAAACAATAGCTAGCACATACATACGTACGTATATACAACCAATACCTATTATAAATCTACGAGCCTGCCAGAAATGGTGAGGAGGCTGCTGCCGAGAGGTGCAAAAATACACAACACAACACGGCTCTGATGCCATGCGTTTAGTTTTTTTTTTATTTATTCGCCGATGCTTATATAGCGAGTATAGTATAGGTAATTGGAGACGCGACGACGACGAACGACGGAAGAGTCAATTTCCCGTATAGCAGCAGTCGGGACCGACCCCGGACACATGAGGTTCTCGGCCCTAATTGTTTGTTCTTTAATGTTACGCGCTCGTGGTTGTGTGGCCGAATTAGTCGCATAGTGTATGTGTGTGTGTGTATCTTGAGCTGAGGGATAGTATATAAGAGCGGTAAAAGGATGACGGTAGTTTAATGAGAACGATGATGATGGTCGAAGAAGAAGTTTATAGATTACGCGTGTGCTGTATGCGTGTAGGTTTACGTAATATAATATATAACGATGTCGATCTTTTTTTTCTTTTTTTAATGAAAGTTTTATTGGAGAGATGAGTTTGGTATATGTATATATAGGCTGGGATTTTCTAGTTTTTGGGAAATATATAGGAAGTAATTAAGACTACGTCGATAGGCTTGGAAGAGAAAAATGATGTTGTAATCGGTGAGAGAGAAAACGGGATTATGGCAGGTTGGTTTCGAAAAAAAAAAGAAGAAATTAAACGGTACCGGACAGCTCGAGTGCGTCGAATGGGTATATATTAAAGAGGATTTATTGGGTGGATGTGGAGTTTTCATATAGATGTAATAAGAAGATTGACGATACGTTTAATTATAAAACTATGTGACTTTGTAAAATATTTATTCAATTTTTTTGTCACAACCGGAATTGATAAAATTTTTTATCACGTTAAATAACAAAATTCCAATTAAGAATCTAGAAAGTTACTTCTTTTCTCTTTAATAACGCAAAGTTTTCGAATTAAGTCAATGCCAATGCAAAACAGAAGAACTCTTTACAGTTATAATATACCACTACTACTCTCCATTAATGCTATATAGTAACGTCTTTTCATAGTCATACAGTATAACGTCTTTCCAGAAACTTATAACAACTTCTATTCATAAACTTGTATATAACACACAACGCCTTTTCACACAGATTTTAATTTTTTTTTCTTTTTTATCTACATCAACTCGAGCGAAAAAATAGTACAACATTCTTCTATGTTTCCACGCAGGTCATTGAACTAATTAAAAAATATGATTTACAAATTATACCTATATATAATGTTCAAGTAGAACTGACAATATTACCTTCACCTGTCCTACTTCTTTTTAATACTCCCTTCTCCCCATTTCATTACCCATCCACGGCTCCTTCGACAAATAAAACCCACAATCTATATACATTTTATTGCAATTACAAAAAGAACCCTCTTTATTCCTCATACATACATATATATTCTTCTTCTTCAACAACCCTTTCCCTCACCAGCACCTCACCCTCTTCACTGCGCGACATTACCACACAAATCGATCTTCTCTTTCTCTTTCTGTTATACACACTCTCTCTATCTCTTAGTATGTGTATGTGTCTAGGTCGCGCTGTTTGAAATCACGTGCGCCGCTGCTCTCTCTCTCTCTCTCTCTCTCTCTCTCTCTCCGTACATTATATCGTACGGTATATACGTACACTCGCGCAAGCCTATCTAGAGACCTGTCAGTCGCGTACTTGCCATCGGCCGGCGCGTGCCGCGCGGCTTCTCTCTCTGTGTATATTCTTATACCGCACGCGTGTGTCTGTGTGTATATGTGTCTTATAACGTATGTATATATATACTACATATATTTATGTGCAAACGGTGGTTCTCGTACTTTGTTTTGCACAAAGGTACCAAAAAAAAAGAAGAGTGCGCGGTTGAATCGTGAATTTCTTACTGTTAAAAGTGCGCTACTGCTGGTTTAGGCTGTTGCTGCTACTGCTGCTTTTTTTTTGCACTTACGGCTGTGATGTGTACATCGTTACTTTGAAAGAGGGAAAAAGAGAGAGAGGTGGGCGCCCTTCGCGTAAATGTGTCTCGTCTATTCGCTGTTTGAAGAACGTTAGAAAGGCTGTGTTTCGCGAGTATATACTTTTTTGTCGTTTGTATATATACACGTGTGTATACTTATACTTTGTTCTTCTTTTTTTTTACTGTTTGTTGCGAAATGCGCGCGAGGAACGCGAACGATGCCGATAACGCGTATGTGTTATCTACGTAATGGATGTGGGATGTTAAAGAACGTCGTGTATAATGTCTCTTTCTTTTTATTTCTGTTCCGTGCGAAATGGTTCGAAAGTCGTGAGGTCGGGTTGACAAATGTTTAAGTTTAGTTTGAAAGCCGTGTGTATGTGTATATAACATATAGCAGGATGTATTATTGTCGTTATAAGCTAGCGTAATGGTACCAAAGTATAAGTACGTGAAAGTATTTCGGTCGTGTATATTGGTGAAAAAAAAAATATATATTGAATGGTTGAAGCTGTTGAATTTTTTTAGAATGTCCTAGGGTTTACTGCAATTTTAAAATAGATATAGGATAGAAATTTACAACTAATTCGTTTTTTTTTCTATTTGTATAGTACAAAACAATCAGTTTTATTATCGCGCGTCGTATATATCGTCCAACTTATATGCCGCTCTTCGAACATCTGTTTTCTATACAGTTCACATAAAAGCGAGTGAAATATTGGTTACCGCAGAAAGCGATTAATTATCGGTTCATTAGCTATATTATCCCGCCAGTTGTTTTCACACATACACATACATGGAGATAGACGTCGTCAGATTTCCAGAAACTTATACATGATGCCACAACCGCGAGAGGTGGAAAAGTAGAAGCGTATCGAAATGTTATACCTCGTTTATGTAACTCATAGCTTTTTTTCCATATACATAAACTGAACCGTTTTTTATATATACTTATATGTAAGCTGTGAGCAAGGATTTTTATAAAAATAAGCGATAAATCGTCGATTTTAACCACTATAATAACTAATCGTCTGTGTATCGATTAAAAAGAAAGAAAAAAGTATATATACAAACTGTTTTATTAATATATATTACATTGAAATAAAATAAAATTTTGCTTACGAATGCACAAACGGCGCCAACATCTTTCTTTCTCTCTCTTCCTCTCTCTCTCTCCTCGCGAGCATCTGGTTTTAATATAACTACGGCCACGCAAACAGACCGTAGTTCCAAATCGGTCGATATAATTTTTCACCCAACTATAACGGAAAGGCATAAAACTCGAACGCGTAGTCCTCGAACCGTTCAATTTCAGTGACTTCCTGAAAGTTATATGTACATATATACATATACATGTGTAACTGACCAACGACGACATCTCGTCTAATTTTCTGAAATTTAACGGTTCGGAGCTGCCTACTACTCGAATTATATTACGTTATACGATGGATAGTCCGGCTATCAAGGTATATTAACCATAGCGTTTCGAATTGTGTACCTACTTTTTTTTTGCATATAGAAACCTCAATGTCCAACCTTTTCTTTTTTTTTACATATCTTTATTTCGCCAACCACGTATATATACATACCTATAGTTTTTATTTAGTTTTATATAAGTATATACAACCAATTACATATACATATACATATATATACTTTTTTTTTTAATATAATTTTCGTTATATAGCTTTGCTCGTTTTTATATATTTACATTATGGCAACCCTATGTTTTTTCTTTCTGTTTTCTTTCAGTAAGCTCACTGTAAAAAAAAAACCGCGCGCTTGCGTATTTTGATATAGTAGTTCAGTTCAGTTTTGTGCGAGAGAATATATACAATATTGTGCATGGACAAAAAACGCGTTGCAGTCGCGCCACTGCCACTCATGACAATCGTCTGCCATTATTACCACTGCAACAGCTGAGAGACACAACACGATTTTATCCACGGCCGAGTCATGACCAACGATCGACAGGTAAGCCATAAACTATAGGAACAAACAAAAAAAAAAAAATCAAAACAATCTTCAGGATGATGCTGATCTTACGATGATGATGATAATGATGATGATGTATATGCATGCACATGTTTTATTATTGTTTTTTTTTATTTTAATGCATATGTACAAGTAGTATGTAGTAGTATAGTAATGTATTGGATCCTGCATTCGCGGGCCATTTCCTCCCTATATAATATAATTTCGCTCTTACAACGTACATAATAACAATCCTCTACACAAGCCTATATACAAAATTTCTCAACTTTCACTGATCAAAGAAAAAAAAAAGGAACGTAATGACCTATGCACGCGCGAGCGCGCCTTCCAGTAGACAAGAATTTGTTCCTTTGTTTACATATTTCCCGCGGTGCATATGTCGAACACGCGCGCGAAAACACTGTATATACTCATCAGTCGGGTCAAAATTAGCTCGCAAGATAGAGAACGAGAGTATACATATGCACCATATACATACACAAACGCGGCATGTATACCTATATACAACACAGCTTACTTATTTATAGTCGAACTTTCCTTTCTTTATTTTTTTTTTTTTTTTTTAACTCATCGATTTCGTTAACGCCTGTCGCGCGTATATTATAATATATACAACACGAGGGTTAAACGAGGACACACGCGTATGTGCTTATGTATAATATATGTGTGCAAATTGTAAAACGTCAACATAGAGCAACTCCTCTTTCAATTGCTGTAGCACGCGTTGTTGTATGTAGCCGGATATATATGTATATGCAAGGCGCACAAAGCATCGTATATGGCTGACGTAATTTTCGAGGCACGCGTCGGTCAAAACACAAAGTGTATAAGTGTACTCTCGCATATTCATCGACACCTATACATATATATATATATGTGTATATGATGCTGCATCAACATTTGAGTCACGGGCATATACCACATACTTGCGCGTGCACGCGTGCATTTATATTGTATAAATAATTTATATATCGTTGTAACTATAAACAACCGAATTCTCGCGAATACACATATATACTCACATGCACTATACTTGTATATACATATTATAAATAATTAAAAGAAAAAAATACGTTTGGTTCTAATCCACATATAATAGTCATGGTTCCGAGGTGTACGAAGCAGCAAGTTCCGTCACGTCTACGGCGCGCCGGCAAAGCGCGAGAAGTGCTACGACAACATAAAGATTACGAAGAACGCCCACGACTCGCAATTCTGTGCTGTCAATCCTAAGTTCCTTGCTGTTGTTACAGAGGTTGCTGGTGGTGGGGCTTTCCTTGTTTTGCCTCTTGACAATGTAAGTATTGTGTACATTATATACTTTATAATAGAATGGTTAAGTGAATTTAACGAGCGTTGGTTAATTCTTCTTCTTTTTTTTTTTTTGTTTTATTGAGTGGCGAGAGAATTTTTTATTGCGATTATGACTATGCGCATGTGCGTTGATTTATGCAAAATTAGCGCGAGTAGATGTATAGTGCCGTTGAAAATTTGAATGTGGAATTACTTATAGCGATGACGATGTGTTTGAATGAGTCTGGAATAGGTTGTTTTGACATGCGCGGTAATGTTTCGATGCTGAGATTTTTTTGTTTCTTTTTTTAATTTGATAGAAAATGTTTTTTTATACGTGATTGGTTTGGAAATGTACTTCGAATAATATATACCGTGAAATATACTCTGATAAAAACATTAGCGTTATGTTGGCTAATTGTTGGTTAATTTTGGAGTTAAAAACATTATATTAACATTATTTCATTGATAAAGATGAATATTCAATTTTCGTTCATAAGAACATATATTCTACTGACAATGTTTGAACATGTGATTATAATTTTCGATACTTTTTAATTTTGTTCAAAAATGCTTCAATTTGATTAACACTGTAACCAATAAAAAGGTTAATTTTCTACCAAGATTAATATAGAGAATAATGAAAAACTTCAGTACTGTTAAACACCGTAGATAAATTTTAAAAATATACAATGATGTCTACATCGTAGATTTTCACTACCACATCAATTACCACACATGATTCACAAAACAAATTTTCCGACTCAACTACGGCTCCGTGACAGGAAACTCTAAACTCCGTAAAAAGACTCCCGCTTCCGCTGCATTCGGTATAAATTTCATTAAGTATATTTTAGCATGTCGGACCGCCTACATGTTATTCTTACCCATCGTTGTTGGATTCGTCATATATATACGCGCTCGTGCATTTCTTAAACCGCATCGTACAAGCCACCCGGTATTCGATTAGCCTAATGACTCATTAGCGTTGTAAATTGAGGAAATTAACGTAAGCTAACGTCCCATTGTTATGCTAAAAGAATAAGGAGGAAGATTTTTCTTTTATATATATGTAAGCAAACAGCGTTCAATCGAACACGTTTAACTACTGATCGTTTGATATATATATATATATATATATATATGCATATTCGCGATAGCAATCGATCGTTCATATACTAGGCGAGCTCGTGTCGGCAGTGAACTTGAAAAATTTACGAACGCGTTAATATCTATATACACGCCATTATTCCAAGTTTAGTATATAATAAGGAAGAACGAGGAGGTCGTAAATAGTTTATGCGAATTGTAATTATATACCTGCGTGATCATAAAAAAGAAATTTATTATATATGAATTTCCCGTGTGTGTGTGTGTGTGTGTGTGTGTGTGTGTGTGTGTGTGTGTATAACAGTCGCTGTATATATATACCAGATACAAAAATAAAAGTAACGATGTTATATATATAAATATAATACCCCTAAGGTGAATTCGAACCGATCGAGTTATACGGTATACACTCAAATGTATATATATATTACCATCGTATAGCTTTAAAGAAAATTTCAACGTTTAGCTGATTCCCCTTTGCGCGATAAAAATCGCACTTATATATATATATATATGTGTGTACATATATACAGTGCCACCGTATGTGCATTATGCGCGTTGTGCCTTTTTCTCTAGCTTTAATTGCCCGCAGGCGGATGATGATGATGATGATGATGCGCCTTCTCTGCCGGTGTATATATACGTGCACGCGCGCACTTTCACTGCCTATTTCTCGATGCTAATTGCTCTGGCTTTTCCTGCGCGAGCGCGATTTACATTTTTAGCCGACTTTCATTGCCATCGGCCGTGACCGATGATATATATATATATATATATATATATATATATATATGCGCCCATTGTTATGTATATGTGAGTGAATGTATGTATAGGAGATAATTGATGATGAGGTTGTTTTGCAGACTGGCCGATTGGATTTCAACGCGAGTAGAGTGACAGGACACACTGGGCCAGTACTTGATATCAAGTGGAACCCGTTCAACGATAACGTCATCGCTTCGGCCTCCGATGACTGCACGGTAAAATATACAAATTTTTTTTTATTATGTCTATTTTTTACTTCATTTTTTTTCTTCTCTAAGATGAGGAAAGTGTCGCGGTGTAATTAATGTTTGATAGCAATTGTTGTTTATATAGTGGGAATTAAGTTTAAAAGAAAAAGAAGAAAACTTGATAATTTCTTACCGATCGTTAGTTTGGACCACCACGCGATAATATATAAGTCCTCTTTGAATATACGAGATTTAGAAAAAAATGGAGATTCATCTTACATAGAATAGTGAAATTGCTATATGTTTTAATTATAGCGGGCTATATGCATGATACGAAAAATTTAAAGGAAAAGAGAACGTTCGTTGCGTACCATGACTCGGGTGAAAAGTTAATTTCAAAGATAGAGATAGTCAGAAAAAGAGAGAGAGAGAGAGAGAGAGAAAAAGACGAACGTTATTCGAAGAAGTTTCCCATGCGTAGGTACGTTGCGCAACACGCCGGTACAGGATTTTTCATAAATATGTTAATCCATGGTAGATTACGTATATACAGTTATCAGTCTACAAGCGCATTTGCCTCTCTCTCTCTCTCTCTCTCTCTTTTTCTTTTTCTTTTCCACAATCTTATCCTCGACCTATTGCCAAGTTATATATACATATACGTGTTCTTTATTTATATTTTTGAACTCAATACTTATAGTAGGTATTGACTACTTTTTCGCGATATACAAAACAATTCGTTTACGATAAATTTTACCAGCTAAACTGCAATACGTTACGTACATATAATACGAATCATAGTGTAAAAGATCGTATTAATGTGCCCTGAAGTAGACGACGTGTCTTTTTAACTAACAATCGTTAAAAACTTTTTAGTACTTTCAGTAATAGCTTTTTATAATTTTTAAAGTTAGAACTTTCTGGTATATCACAAAGGCCAAACAAGGCTTGTAATATACATACCCCATCGTTCCAAACCCCCCCTGAATTACATAATATATACAATTATTGTTCCACAGGTAAAACTATGGCATGTACCGGACGGTGGTTTATCTCGCAATCTGACCGACTGGCTGGTAGAGCTACAAGGCCACAAACGTCGCGTTGGTTATATCGAATGGCATCCAGCCGCCGAAAACATACTGTTCAGTGCTGGTTTCGATCACCTCGTCATTGTCTGGGACATCAACAAAGGCGAAACCGTAAACGTAATCGATTGTCATCCAGATGTCATCTACAGTATGTCATTGAACAGGGACGGTAGCTTAATCGCTACTACGTGTAAGGATAAGAAGCTACGAGTATTCGAACCACGAACTGGTTACGTTGTCTCGGTACGTTCATCATCTTTTTCTCTTTCTTTTTAGCTTATGGTAATTTATATTTAATGTAAATTTCCACTTGGCGTAGCACGCGTATAGTCGCTTTTTTTTTCTTCTACCGGAGAAAGAGAGTTGTATATAGCAATAATGGTTGTAACGGTTGATACGTTCGAGTGGAATTGTTGCCGTCTATACGGTATATTGTACGTTTCTATGTATGTATGTATGTATGCATCGATATGGATGGGCATTGTGCGCAAAGCTGGACGGTCGAGAAGTTCTTTACGAGCGGAATGCATATGTATATATATACTCTTTGTCTGTGGTGGAGCGTGAAAATCAACGGAAAAATTTATAGAGTGATATATCGTACTTTTTTTTTTCTTTTGAATTAACAAATATTGTTGAAATATAATATCGCAAAATTATAAGCTGAGCATGATGAGTATTTTTATAAATGACTAACTAATATAATATATATTAAAACAAATCGATTGCTCCTGTCCTTAGCTGGTTTCGCTATTGTTCCTTTTAAAAAACACTCTTCTCGCAGTTGCCGTTGTGCCTACGCGGCTTTTGTTTCTCCCCCAAAAAACGAGGTTAATGCATTTGCACTTATTTCAAAATGTACGCATACATGTACTTGTATATACTTTTGGATATACACGAGTCAACCACAATAGCCCAAAAGTATAGTATATATAATTCATAAAAGAGCAGCCTCAGAATTTGACATATACCTTTACAAAATCATTATACATTCCAACAATTAATTCACAGGAGGGCATCTGCCATGCCGGTACAAAGGCTAGTAAGGTTGTGTTCCTGGGCTCCTCGCGCCGCCTCTTGACCACAGGCTTCAGCCGTCACTCCGATCGTCAGTACGCCGTCTGGGACCAGGGTGATCTCTCGACGCCACTCACCTGCGAGACGATAGACTCAAGCAGTGGCATTGTATTTCCTTTTTACGACCATGATACCAACATGGTCTACCTTGCCGGCAAAGTCAGTGCTTTATATATTGTAATGTTAAAAGAGAATATGATGACTTATATATTTTATAATATGATTTTGTTAATGTTAGGGTGACGGTAATATACGTTACTATGAGGTGGTCAACGAAGCGCCTTGGGTGCATTATCTTAGTCAATTTATATCGGGCAATCCACAACGAGGTCTGGGTATCATGCCGAAGCGTGGCGTTAACACGAGCATCTGCGAGGTTTTCAGGTTCTTCAAGCTGCACGCGACACGTGGCATGTGTGAGCCTATCTCGATGATTGTGCCTCGTAAGGTGAGTTTTGTAATATTGGTATTCTTGGATGGGACAACAGTATTGATGTGTGGTTATCAAAGAATGGATGAATTTTATACCTACAGTTTAATTAATAAAATGTGGGAGGATATATTTTTAGTATTTTATTCCGAAGTATACATGTGAATAATACATATACTGTATTATCGGGATATCGTACATTTATTGGACTTATCGACTATCGATTGGATTCTTTATCCTATAATAAAACTAATCCATTACTTATTTTTGTAGAGCGATCAATTTCAAGAGGACCTGTATCCCGACACTATCGGTACGACACCTGCTCTGTCGGCCAATGACTGGATTGACGGGATGAATAGTCCTCCAGTATTGATATCCCTTAAGACTGGTTGGCAAATTTTTTATATAATATTATATATATATATATGCTTGGCGAGCCGTAGATAGATAATTATTGATGAGAATATTGTTTATCAGGTGGTAGCATAACTACGCACAAACCACGGGTGTACAAGCCCTCGAATTTGAGCTCGGCGACTGATATGAATACGAAGAAGAAATTCGCGTTCCTGTCGACGGAAACGGTGCCAGATTACCGCTCGAAGGATTACAACGAAATATCGGAGAAAAGCCAGAAGACGTCTAGCAATCAGAGCACAAAGTTCCATCAGCTGCAGCAGAAGTTCAACAACGTCGCGTTACAGGTAAAACGCTGCAAGCGTCGATGAGTATATTTAACAATTTTTTGGGTGTTCGTGTTTGCTAGATTTCTTTTTTTTTTTTTCAATCAGTAAATTAGACAATATCACACGTGTGTTGCTTATGCTATGTGTGCATATGTGTCAAATTAATTGGACGTTTTATCTTAGCTTTTTGCAATTAATTAATTTGATACTCGTTTGTGGTTCTCTGACATTCTATGCTATCTTAAAGATAATCTGTTATTAAAAAATCTCGTATTAGATGAACAATTGCATTTTCATGATTTTTTTGTAAAAAATAAAATTGTTTGTCTAACGCACTAACACTTTGCATGGTCAACTTGAAGACACCAAGATGTAGCATCAAATTCTATGAGCTCGTTAGCAAGTTTGGGAGTTATTCTCATTACTATAAGGTAGGTTTTGGCAACTAATTTTTTTGTTATAATTTTTTCCTTGCTAATTTTCATGTAGTTTATAATACTATGGATAGTAACAATCAGACTTTTAGCTGTTTTTTTTTTGTATTTTGTTTATCAATTGCCGTATTTGCACTTTTCACGCAATATTGTTTGCTATTAGATGTTAAATTATTATTTTCTATTAACTGTTTTTTTAAATCAAGTGGCAATTTAATTTTCGCTTATATAGTAAAATGAGATTAATTCACGACTTAGATTACTTTTTTTGATACAGAATAACATTGTCTCTTCGACGCTAAACACCAATAAGGTACTGGAAACGGCGGATACACCAAATAATGAGGCTGAACTTAGACTGGCTTACCTGCGTCAAAGCGACGAGCTGAAACTGATTAGGCGTCAACTTGCAAACAGTCAGCTGCGCGTCAAGGAATTAGAAGAACAATTACGAAAACAGCAACAAAAAGGCTTGTAATTTTACGTACGCGACTAAAATACGTATTATAGAAAAACCAAGTATCATTGACATTGTGATGCTAGTGAGTTCTTAAAACATCTTGTATTTATTACAAAGAAACGGCATATTGCGATTATTGATAATCAGCATGCTAAACTGAAGAAAACCTAGGATTTTAATTTTAGCTCAATAATTAACGTATTAACAAATATTTCAAAGACAATGTTTATGTTGAATACGCAGTATTTAATTTATAACTACTTATACTGAAAATATTTTACGCATGATGGGTTCTCACAGTTAATTTTTTGTTTCACTTTGTAGAATTTTAGAAGGGAGATTTCGGGAAGACGATTATAACATAGAATCTGTGATTTTTCTTATGTTAATTCTTTGATTTCTCGTATAATCTGATGACAAATTATTTTATATATATATATTGGCATAATTAATTTTGATTGATTTATGAACATTCTTTATCAAAATGTAATAGATTTATATCATTGTTTTCGATGTTTATTAAATTTTATGTTATAAGAGTTACATAAATATCTACAAAAATTTAGATATTGCGATGAATCTAAATATTATAGAATTATTGTATTTTTATTTTCACGTAACATATACTGCTCAAAGATGAATTATTAATGATTAATTAGTAGTATAAACTTGTGATTTTCATACAATTTATGTATGTTTACGTTCGTATATGTTGTAAATTTACGTACCATGTAATGTAATATTTTTATATACGTAAGAAAGTATTGCTTTAAATTTGAGCAATTGATATTTAAATTTGATAATAGCAGAATATTAATCTTAAAATAAATGCGTATTTCGCTGACGTATTAAAATAATAATAAAAAATAAATCGACAAATATTCTTGGACCAAGATGGATATTATATTTCTGCCAAGTAACAATTAAAAAAAGATTGATAAAAATTTGTAAGATATTCAAATGTATTTTTAATACCTTATCTAACAAGTGTGAAATAAGTAGATTGAAAGAGAATTACAAAATTTATGAATATTCACGCTTACGACGTACAATACTCCTTTATTGATAAAAAAATAATTTGTTCTAAATAACATTATATCGAAGCGGTGTTCCAAAAAAAAGAAATAATATTTAACAATATTGTCATTATTCAAAGTAAAGTATATTTACCTGACGTTATATGCGAATAGCTATTAGCTCGCGTGAGATCGCAATAATTATTGAAGATTTGTTCGACAAAAAGAAATCACTACGATGCACTAATCGTATTAACATTGTATATGATATTTATATGCATAGCGTGCCTCTGCAAAGCAAAATGAAAAAAAAAATAATAAAATAAACTGCTTTCGATGTATTTGCTCCTGTAGCTTCAAGCAGATAAAAATTGAGAGAGAACAATAGTTAAAAGGAAAAAAAACGTGCATTTTGTATTTACAAATGTTGTTTTGTACTTTTCACGTCGATTAGTCATTTATAGTCTACGTAGAACTGACTATGTTTTTTTGACTACAGTTGCGCGAGTTGAGCATGCCAAAAGCTGGCTCTTATATATGTAACGGATATTTGAGAGCGTATCACTTTCTCCAGCATATTGTATCGGAAAACTAAAGGAATGGCGGATCATCGTGGCCGCTTCGTGTAATCATGCCAAAGAGAATAGGAAAAGAAAGAAAAATGAAAAAATAAAGAGAGTAAAACGTGAGAATTATAAACAAAGAAAAATATATATTGTAATAGACATCATTGTTGTTTTACCCGTTTTTGCAGGTACAAACACATGCATGTGATATTTATCTGCACAATTATTATTATACATTGACAAAGCGATTGACATTTGAACGTATGGATTGTAAAGAATTCGTCGAAATTTTCTATAAGAATAAAAGTCTTTTAAATAAGCGAGTGATAAAAAAACAAGCATTCGAAATACAACGCATAATTGCCTTCTCTTATTTCGAACCTAAAACTAAATCAGATCTCCTCACGTACATTATACAAAAGGTATAAAAAACGCATACAAATGGGGTTCCACTTAATCCTACAACTTAACATAACGATATTAGTCATATGTATGTAACGCGAACACTATAAAAATAATTCACAGTTAATGGACGGCAATGATTACTCAAAGTAATATTTCTTTTTTTTGGGTATACAAACTGGTGGAATTATAAACTGTATCTTTTCGTACATTTCTGTATACATAACCGTTCAATCCTGTACATTTCTTCAGATTTTCATTATACTTGTTACATTTTCGTACGGAATTGCAGATAAATGTACGTAAATGCGCAGAATTGTAAACAAATGTATATAAGTACAGTTTATAGATTAGCCAGGGTAACCTATCTTAAGAAGTAAAATCCGAATAACAATATGGATGCGAGACCCGTCAGGAATCTCGAGGGAGTAACGAGTGGTGCAGGATTGCAGCCGTTTGAGTTGCAGGTATAGACGCACGTGCGGTAGCTCAACTTGTCGCCAGGCTGCTGAACGTAGTCACAGTAATTTCCAAGGTCCACAGACGAGCAGAAGCGCTTCGTGCCGATACCGCCTGCAAAAGATTAGGTTTTAGTTTGGTGAAGGGAGCTTGATTTGAGAGCTGTCCCATATTTACAGGATGCGTGTGATTGGGTTAGTGTGTAGTGCTTAGGTAAAATTACATGCTTGATTATGTGTATGTACACTATTTTTTCCATGTTGGTTTTAAAAGAAGTAAGAAAGTAAAAAAAAAACTTGAGTAATACACGCTTTACGGAAAGCAGTTTCATTTACTCGATTTCTGAAAAATCAACAAAAATTATAAAACTTCAAATTTGTTTCATTTTCAGACCTTCATTTGTATTCTTATATTATTATATTAGAACTGTAAGTTGATCAACTGCTTTACATAATTATTTATCAGGATTTTAAAGTTAAAAAATGAATATGGAAAGGTACGTTGTAACTGTAACATTTATGAATATGTTAAAATGGTTTGCATGAAAAAATATTTATGTTATATAGTTATAAAAGTGTTTATTTTTATCAATACTTTAAAATTTTTTAACTGCTTCAAAAATAAATTATGAAATTCGAAGGTAGATAAAGATAAAGAAAAACATACAAGATATGTGAGTTAAACTTTAACACACCCTAAATACTAATAATCACATGCTGTTAGACGAACATACATACACCATACACATTTATTTCAAAATTGTCATTTGATATAAATAACCTATTTTCTAACTAAAAAAAATCATACTATTTCATCAACTTACTCTGGTGAATCTTTGTATAACGAACATAAACACATTATAAAAATTACACTCACAAGGAAAGCTTCTCAACTCCAGATTATGGATTTGATTGAAACTTCAGGATGATATTTTTTGCAGAAAATCAAATAACCCCTGTTTTAGGAGTTTGTTCATTGATGGGCTCTATGACCAAAGCTAGAGGAGTTTTTCGAAATATGTAGGAGAAATAGATGTTCACGGGGATCTGAATAAGTCGATAGCTAAAATTGTCAGAATGATCATAATTAAAGACCTAGCTGACAGAATAAGCTTTATATATTTATTGCTTTGATTCGTTAGAAAATATCGATTTCTCAGAGAGTTATAAAGAATAAAAAAGTCCTGGAGACAAATGGTTCGAAATTTCTCTTGTTTTCTACCCAATAATTTCAGCCATTGTTTTATGCTATTTTGATTGGTTATAACTTTCGGAGAAATCGATATTTCTAAACGAATTAAAAATTTAAATTAAAGCGCATTATATCAGCTAAATTTTAAATTATGCTCATTCTGACACTTAGCTATCGACGTATTTATTGGTCATCTATTTTCCCTACGTAATTCGAAAACCTCCTCTTCCTTCGGCCTTAGAACCCAATGGGCAATTAAAAAACAGTAGTTATTTGTTTTACTCCAAAAAATAACATCTTGAAATTTCACCCAATTCCATGATCCAAAGTTGAGAAGCTCCCCTTGTCAGTTTGTGAGGTTGCATTGCATCGTGAAAATAAAGTGAAAGGAAAAAGTCAAAAACATTTATATAAACATCAATTTAAATGAAAAAAAAACCTCCGAAACGTCCGATGGTTTTGATACAATACTGCGCCTCGAAAACGTAATTGCAATTACGGGGTTGAAGATAAGACGTCACTAATTCGCTGTTTTCACACATCCACTCGTCTGCCGAGGCGCATTGATAGCAATCCAGTGTTAGTGCTCCAAGCATATACCGTAATCAAGTTAGTTCATAGTAATAATGTAATAATTATAATGGGTTATAAGCATTTTAGTAAGGGAATCTTGTGATAAAATAATGTTAATAATAGCTCGAGTGTCGTTCAATTAACGCATAAAGCCCATCACCGTAGTAAACGTCCCTGAACTTGTATACTGAAAAATCGGTTAATTATATCGTTTGATTCTCATTCAACTCATAGGATCTACTACTGACTTTGATTAAACAGAATCGAACTGAGTTTTCAGTATATACAACAACTCTATAACTACCTTCTTTAATCATCGAATACATCGATGACTCGTGTATATATTAGTGTAAAGCTCAGTTATTAGTAAAACGCCGCGCATCACCTACCACCATCACATTCACAGTACCTTCATTACTACCAACCGCTTATTAAAATTGTCCATTACCAAAGAACCCCCTCGTATCAATCACCCAGAATAATGAAAAGCGATTATAATGATGCCATTCACAAAGCAACGCTTGTTAATAATTTTTTTCACCGCAGTCTCTCATTATTGTTTTCGGCATCAAATGGCTTTACCCTCAAATCGACCGACGTGTTTGATGCAGTACTGGGCACCGTAAACGTCGTCGCAGGACTCAGGCTCCACGTCGTAACCGTCCGTAAGGAATTCGTTGCATAAAAATGGTCGGGTACTATTTGTACTCATGCACCGGTAACATTGCAGGCCGCTTACTACGTGTGGACAAAGTAAAATGGTTCTGGTTAAATTGTTGGGTATGTATAATATTTCGACGGGGTGTAGATATATATATATATATAAGTGTAATGTTTGGTGGTTTATATATATATATATATATATATGTGTAGTAGTTGATTATTATACTAAATGTGGTGGTAATGTCATCAGGATGATGTATACCATCCGAAGTGGATATCTGGATCATATGCGATTGTTATTCTTAAACATTTGTATTATAATTTTCTTTTAATATTAAAACAACAATATCACAATAGTAAAACATTATTGAAAAACGAAAAGAGAGTCTTCTGAAGATATTACCTTAGGACATTATATGTGCCAATAATATTTCGTATTATCAATATTATTATTTATAAAATAATACCGTCGCAATATTGAGCAGAGATCTAGTATTTTATGTATGGGATGTAGTATGGAACAGATGCATCTACAAAATGCTAAAGAAATGTGGATATATTTGAGCTGAAAGTGAGATGGTTGAAAAACTCATTTTTTGCTGTTTTAAATTCCGTTTTATATATTTTTGAATGTTTTTGTTAAGTCTTGTATATATTTGGTCTGATGTATTTATTTTTTTACTGCTTTGTAGATTTTAGGATGTTTTCGCAATACATGAACGAGTGAGTTTTGCGTTCGTCGTATCAGGAAAGCGAGACAAAAGTAGTTTGATTTCCGACCAGCGGGCACAGAAGTCCATTTTTTTATCGCTGCTTAAATAATGTAAATTTAGCCGGAGAAAGTGACATTATCTTATGAATAACTTATCAACAATAAGATGAAAATAAAACAAAGATAAAATGATATCCAAATACAGAGAGAATTTTTAAAAATTACAATTTGCAGCGAAATTCTTATAATATTTACCGGAGTAGGTCACGGTAATTTTTACTAAATACTTTAGTTGTTCTCTACGTTTACCAAATTGCCACTGTATTTCTTATGCAAAAACTCTTAAAGATGTTCATCTAGTGAATCAAGCCTAAGTTGAGTGAAGCGCTCACTTTACTAGCACAAGCTGACAACGAGTTCAGAGCGTGGTGAAAGAAAACATATATCAATAAATTAAATTTTTTTTAGAAAAGATTTATTCACTATACTTATCTTATAAGTATTTTTTTTTAAACTATCTGTTAAATCATTATGAATTTTGCATAAGAAGATAACATAAGTGATATTTCGCGCATATAAGACTGTACACGATATACTAATCTACCGAGTCTACAGGTCAGCTACGAATCGCATCTCCGAAAAAAACCGCAAGATTTCTAAATCTTATTATTTCATTACCGACTTTAGCCCCCGAACTTCGTTAATCATTAAAATTTACTCATAATATTATAATAAAAATATACAATATCTTTTAACATTATTTTTTCGTATACGCCCTTGTCTATACCTCCGTCTATACCATATCAGTTGATAAATATAAAATACTAAAAAAAAAAAAAAAAACAGGTGCCAAGCCACATCAGACAGGAAAATTAACAAACAAGGAAAACACGATGCATTCAATGATTTATCTTATTTTCATTAGACTGGGTTGCTAGTGTAAGGCTGCAGTGCAGTAACTATACGGTATTCGCAGATTCGACGCGTCAGATATAGCTTGCGGGCATCGCGGTGTGAATGAGCAGATAATAATAATGCGACGGTGTCAGGGCGAGTCCTCGGTTTCGTTAAATTTAATAAAAAACACGGATGTGGATTATTATTTGCGTATGTACGTAACGTATACGTATATATTTACGTATTGGGCGTTACACGGAGAAAAACTTCATAGTAAAAATTACCATAAATCATTGAAAGAGGAGGATATACTCAAATTATGAGGTTT
>JAYJLV010000011.1:23010254-23030960 GCA_036873485.1 Torymus texanus
TCAGCCTTATTAGTTTCAACCTTTTCAACTCTTGCAAGATTTGCAGAATCAAAATTATTAAAAAATGTAAATTCTCCACATTCTATATTTTCTTCCATAATTATAACCTTTAGTTATCTACAAGAAGTTAACCTTATTAGAATAATTAATTTATTATGTGTACAAAGTACAATAACTATTAGTAATGATTATGTGAATGACCTACTTAGGTATCGAACATGAATATATATTAGAGTTCACTTTTAATTTAAGTTTACTGATCATAGTATTACAAATATTTAGTGTACTTTTGATTATAGGCCATCAAATTAAAAACATAGTTTTGAAGTATGCTAATGGTTGCTTTTGAATCTTCAGAAAAGAATAAACAGTTCATGTTTTTTAATGATTTACTTTTCCAGGTTTATAGTATTTACTTGGCAATGTGATTTTTTGTTTAAATTTTCTTCATTATATTATTATTACGGAAGAGTCCATTTTCTGGACTGTACAGAATCCTTGTACGCTTTTTATTTAGTTCGCATTTCGTCTGCTATGAGTGACAAACACAAATTTGCTGAAAATGTCACCACCCCCCTCCCAGCCGACGAAAATAATCAAAATATAATAAAAAAAATATCAGCAGCTAGGATTTAAACTGCTCCTTCCAAAAATATTAATATCGTATCTGCTCCCCTTTAATTAATGTAAAAGAAAATTAAAATAAATTTATCATTTTTTAAATGTTTATTTGACTATATCTTTGTTAATACAACTGCTCCCGACAAAATAAAAATACCCTTAAACTGCTCCTAATCTGCGCCGAACTGCTCCACCATCAGACTTTATTAAATACTTATTTCTTTAGAGATAAAAAATGAAACCTTTTTTTGTAATTTTCAGGTGAGATTGCACGCACTGCGCATGTGTATAATTACGCAGAAGAATGGCGGGACTAATGAAAAAATTTTTTTTCAGCAATTTATTTTTTCAGAACAACAAAAAATAAGGTAAAGTTCTCGAAAACGGTATACACTTCCAATATATTTAAATTTGTTCGAAATAACTTTTTACGGTGGATGTATATGACTCTTCGATTAAATGTTCGAAAAAAGAAATATAATGATAATTAAGAAAATCCCTGAAATTTATATTCAAGTTGGTTTTTTGATCTAGACATTGTCAATATCACAAAATTTGTAATATTATTTACATAAGTCTCTATATACTACACCAAAAAATAATAAAAAAAATTACGGTGTAAAAAAGGTCTTAACACAATGTTAAAAATAAATACCACTAACGCGGTGCGCGCAATTTTAGATAGATATACAAATAATATGGAAATTTTTCTTTATTTATTTATTTTTTTTTTTTTTTTGATTCTATGCTGTAAAAATTAACAGAAATTGAATTATCTATTAACAGAAATGTGTAAAAAGTAGAAATATTTTTTAATAAAATCTTTTTTCAGAAAAGGGAATCAGCATACTCTTTTTTAATGTTATTTGGTTTAAAAATGATAATTTTCAAAACTGTTTAATCTTATTAATATTTATCCTAGTATCAACAATAAAAACTTACGTTAAATGTTAATAATAAGTGATAAAAAATACAACCACATGTTTTATAAATACATTTATTTTATAAAATGATAATCCGCAATTTTTTTCTAATCACATATTTATAAACACATTACTATCATACAATGTTCCAGATGAAAAAATATTTGATTTTGAAAAAAATTAAACGGAGAAATGTACAATAAATGAAATGGCAATTGATCTTTTGAGTTTGACGATGTCATAAACAATACATTAGCTTTCTTTATTACATTTTTTATATAGAATTCTTATTACAAATCTTACAATATATACATACGAATATAAAGTTTTAAATGATTTAAATTTAATAGAATTCACATAACTTATTTTTTACAGTTATGTAGTTATAAATTAACAAAATTAATTTTCTATAAATAAATATCACTATAAAACTTTCGAAGCATAATAATACGCATTTTTTTGAAAAATATCTTTCATAAATTTAATATTTGAGAATTTTATATAACATGGAAGTAAATGACAGAAACTTATATATATGTATATATATAAGATATGTTCGTGTTTTTTGATCGATTGATTATGAAAATATCATTTGCTAGTTCCTCAGAATATACAAGTTGGCCCATCAAATATATTTTGTCTGGAAGTAAAGTACCAGAAGCATTCAGCAAGCAACTGAGTAGAAATAATTATTAGATTTTAAATAAAATTAGAATATTTAATATATTTATGTTTTCTTCAAGTGTAAATATAAGCACTTCTATACCACAATAACTATGATTTTTAAGTACTGACCCATAAATTTCACGACAACTTTGTTGTCCAAGGTCCACTAATTCACCTTTCATATCAAAATTATGAGCAAAAATATCATCTAATGTATAAACAATTTGACTGAAGTCAGATTCAAAACATACTTTTCCTTTGATATGATTTGTGTGAACTATATGTTCAATGAAATGCCTCAATGCTTGATTGTCAGTTTGGAAATACAAAACTTCACAATTGTGATTTTCTTTTAATACTGTTAAGCCATAAATTGGAAAAGGACTTGTGTCAAATACTGTTTGAATATTTTCATCTCTTCTTGATTTTGCTACTTCAATCAAAGATGATATATATTCCTTGTCATTTAAAAATATAATAACATCCCTTGGTAAGTGATAAATAAGTTTCTCATGAGTATTGATTGCTTCATTATATACTTTATATGAATATTTCAGTCTTTTATTCGAAATTTGTGCCGTTATTAAAATGTTATCTTTTGATTTAACACTTTGTGGAAATTTTGGAAATACTGCTAATTGCTAACATGATTTTCCTTGAGATGAATCCAATACAATTTCTTCATCAAGATTCAGTTTAAACCATGCAACTAGTCCATCAACTGTCGTAACATTGTAACGACATATAGTTGATATCACATCTTTCATTCCATCCTCATTAAAATACATCAATTCGTTCAAATCGTTAAAATTAATTTGAAGTAACGGCCTAGGTAGCGGTAATACAATTTATAGCGACATTTTGTAAATTCCAGTGTCATAATATTCTTCATCGGGGAGAATATATATATTTCTAAATGTTAAAGATCCAAGATATTTCGATTTATCAAACATAAAAGATGATCTAAATCTGATATATTCAGATTCAAGTGCTGCTATGTACAAAGTAGCACGCATAGGTATAATAATTCCTGTACCATTAGTAACTAAAAGATTTTTGTGTGCATGAATTAATGTTGGAACTACCAACTCTGCAAACAAAGCTGCATCAAATATTTCTGTAACTATTAGGTTTATTCTAAAAGACAAATGATGAATTATTTTAAATAAGACAATAAAAAAAAAGTCAATTCAATAATAAAGAATATGTAATACCTTTCAGGTAAATCTTGAAGAATTTTTAAATCAGTTTAAGCTTTACAAATAAGACTAATATTTTCTGCCTTGTTTGAACGAAATACTTTCTTGGCAATGTCACACATAACTGGTGAATATTCACATGCATCATTAGCATATAAGCTCAATAATCCAGTGCCAGTTCATATGTCTAAAATAGTGTCATATCCCAAAGTAATTTTTCTTTTAACTGCTTGATCAAAAGCATGATTTCTACTTTTATCATTTAGCATAGACAAGTGCCATCTGTCTACTGCGATACTATATGCATTTTGTAAATTCCTCTCTACAGCGATACTATATGCATTTTGTAAATTCCTCTCTGTAACACTTAATAACATTTTCTATACGATTATTTTCTTCAAGATCAATTCCCCATTCACCTGGAAGTATAATAATACGAATTTTTAAAAAAAATATCTTCAATAAATTTTATATTTAAAAATTTTATATAACGTGGAAATAAATGACATAAACTTATATATATGTATATATAAGATGTGTACGTGTTTTGTGATTGATTGATTATGAAAATTATATATATATAGTGTAATGACAGGTTCAATGCCAATATAATCAATTAATGACAAAACACGCGAATGACTCATGTTAGTGGTTTTACATAGTAAATAATAGTGACTATACTTATTCTTTAGTCACTAATCTCTTTTGATCGCATACGAGCATTGAATAAAGCTATGAGTATAATATTAATAAAACACTTTCATATTCTCTTTTAACATTTAAAAATGACTTATTAGGAATTCAAGTTTACTAAAATGAGAATTATACTGATTAAAAACAAGTATGAATTAATTTTTAATGAATCAATAGGAATGTAAAACTCAATGGTAGTAAAATAATTGAAATGCAATTTACTGAGACTGATAAAGAAGGTACTTTTTTAACATTTTTGGCAGCGGAAGTGAATCAACACCACACACCACACCTCTTTGTCTATTGTAGTATAGCATCTCTACATGCACTTTGCAGTGTCAACAAAGCTGTAAGAAAAAAAAATATCATGATAAGTTTTAAAAGATACAATTAATAATTTTATTGTTTATTCATTATTGTTAGTTCAAATATGTATAAAGTCATAAAAAACTAGATTATTCATTTTAAAAATCTTTCCAAAGTGTCCAATATTAATGTATTCATATCATATCATTTGAAATATTTAATAACCAACATTTAATAAATTTAACTACGAAGAATTAGTAAAAAATTATTATAAAATACTTACCACCATATAATTGTACAATTCTAACTTGCTTCGTTGTTCCATAAACATCGACAACAGCATGCAAAGGCCCTGCTTTGTAAGGAATATTTCTTCCGGAAACCCCTTGGTCTTCATCATTAATAATGAAATGCATTTCTGCTTTGTCTGAATCTGCCTGTGTTACATACATTACATCTATTCTACTACCAGTATTAGTAGGTAAGATAGTTTGGGAATAACCAACAATATTTGGCCTCAGAGCACTATATGGTATAATTCCTTCAATATTTGGCCTCAGAGCACTATATGGTATAATTTCCTTGAGAAGTTTGAACATTGACACCATCTGTTATTAGTCTTTTTTCTCTTGCTGGAATTCCTTCACCTGTTTTAAAAAATGAAGTTCAGTAAGACAAAACGAATAAAAGTATTTAGAACTATTAAATTCTTACCATAACCAGTGCCTGCGATACCTTCAAAACTGTTCCAAATATTGGAACTTTCTGCCATGGCAAAAACTAAACAAAGTTTGTTGATAGTGTCTACACTCCCTTGCAGTAAAGAAAAGAAGCTTTCATTGGTACATGTGTGTGTTGAGTTCCATGACTACAACCT
The DNA here is from genome assembly GCA_036873485.1 of Torymus texanus. Classification (NCBI taxonomy): domain Eukaryota; kingdom Metazoa; phylum Arthropoda; class Insecta; order Hymenoptera; family Torymidae; genus Torymus; species Torymus texanus. Next base: position 23,015,540 of record JAYJLV010000011.1, read on the forward strand.
ACCATCTACATTGCAAATAAACGACCTGAAAAAACATGAATTGATAAATCTTTACTTAAAAACTGCATTAAAAAATTCTCAAAATGAATGAGATGTAATCATTTAAGTTATACAAACCTATATTAATATACAAATTTACAAGATGCCAGTTAAATAAATGACCTTGTTTATAGTTCACGTATTACATATCCCATATTAAACTGAACAGTTGGTTGTTTAAAGTACAATGCATCAATTGCTACTATACAAGTTTTCAGTCTTCCATTGTTATCTCTTGGTGTATCATCAATAAAATCACCAACCCATTGATACGAGCTAGCATAGCCTTCATATCTGCTATACCTTTCAGCTCCGTTCATAATAAGAGCTTCAGTTACTAACATTTAACCACTAATTCTGGACAGATAATCGATCTTATTTTTTCTTGAACACAACCATAATTTAAAACTTCCCCACCAACATATCTGTTATGAAAGATAAAAGTTTCATATCACAAAGTAATTTATGACAAAGAAAATAAAGATTCATATAGATGAAAAAACTAACTTATTTGCAAAATCAACTTGTAAGAGACCTGCTCCTTGAGTTTCAATAGTACCTTTACTTGTAATATGGAATGGCAGTAGCTTCATATTTTGCTTATCCCATCATGGACAATTTTTTTTAGGTATATATATACCTTCTTTGAATTGTTATTGTACCTTCAGGAGCTATAAAGTAAAAAATTCTTGAATAGTTAAAATAACATGTTTTTATGGAAATTTTTTTAAAATTAAAAGATCGTACCTTTTGAAGTAACTCTCCTAAAGTAATGTAAAATACATTTTAACTTTTCCATTACTAATTGACACCTTGTCTGCCTTTCTTCTTTATAAGATGAAAACAATCTATAATGATTTTACTATTTATTAACAAAATTTTAATATTTGAAGCAGAGAATTATGTACAATTAAATAATATTACATTACCTATTAAAATTTATAAATGGAAATGATTCATATTCAGATTGTGAATTTGTTGAGTTACATTGTGGAAATGTACATAAAAATGCATTGCCAAGTAAAGAAGCAACTTGTAACTGACTGAAACTTATTGAGGTATTTGTTTGTTGTTTTAACAGCGCAATTGGATCAGTTATCAGATAAGGAAGTTGAAGAGCAAGCTGAACTATTTTTGGTACTAAGGAACTTTTCATTTCTTCTTCATCTATATACTGTATAAAAATCATTATTATCAGATATGAAAAAGTAATATAATTCGCAAGCTATATTATTTCTTACATACTTCATTAAAAGAGTAATGCAGGGCAGCAAAATTCCATTGTTCAGCATATTTATGATTGTAAGATAAAATGGCTGCTTCTAGCTGATGGCTGGACATAAAATTTTGTAATAAAGCTTCTTGAATGACTTCCCATTTTCGTTTGAATCCACCAGATGTTTCATTTTCCTGGTAATTGTGTAAATAATTGACCATATTACAAAAAAACTTTATCTTTACTTATCACTATCAGTTTTAATAATATATATAAAAATTTATTTACGGGACAAACTGGATAAAGGCTATGAACAGAATGGGGCATGTACACAAAATTTCGACTCCATTTATCAATAGGTTGTGTTGGATGAGCTTTTGGAGGACCTTGATTTGGAAGCGGTAGCTACAAATACACATTAAATTTACATTACAAATATTATATTAACATTTCCTTTCTATTTTGATGGGAATTAAGATAAAAGAGCAAGAAAACGTACGTCAAATAGAATAGTGTGATTTTGTGATGGATGTATTGGAGATGCATGATGCCAGTCAAATGGGCCATGATGTTTATAAATTTCCTCCATACTAACTCCCTTCCACTCAGGATCATCGCTATTGAGATCTGGCTCAACAAATCCTGTTGATACTGAACTTGGTAAGAAATATACGCTGTTTTAGTAAACTACACTAGGTATATTTACTTTATTTCAAAAGTAGTACTTCAAAATTATACTATACTTTCATCAGAAGCTCCTGCAACAGAGGCATTAGTTCCACCTTCTAGATCAGAAAATAGTTCTGGTGACAACTGTTCCTCTTCTAAAGAAATTTTCACTTCAGACATATTTGTAATTGACACAAAAATAATCTAAAAATCATTAAATATGCCCATGGGATTCATACAAATTTTATCAAATCGTAATATTTGGTAAAATAAAAGTGAAGATAATTATTCTCACTTGTATCAGCGTAGTAAAAGAGGTTAATAAATTGTAAAAAAATATTCTAAAAAAGACTGCATGATTTTCAGTGATATCATTTTGAACAAATTAAAATTGTAAACCTTGTACGGTTTCACTCTCAAATATTAGTGTTATGTTATTACCACCCCCCTCCCAGCCGACGAGCGATTGTTGCGCTTCTTTAGGTTAATGTTAAAAACTAAACTTTTGTTGATCAAAATTTTATTAGATAATTTACTACTATTGTAAATAATTATAATTATAATGTAGCAAAATTTTTAAATAAAAAATAAAAGAAATGACACTGAACTCAGAAGGCATTAATAAAATAATTTGAAATTCCCGCGGGATAATAAGAATGATCGATATAACAGCAAACAACACTAATAACTAGTCAACGGAGAGATTAAAATTTTTTTTTTTTTTATATTCAACGTTAATCAAAATTTTCAGTCAATCGAAAGCAAAAATCGTACTACTCAAGATTTAATCATAAATAATTTATGGTTATTTATTTATGGTTATTCATTGGCATTGCTCGAATGCATTTCGTTGACAATTTCGAGTCGCTGCAACACCTAACGTAGTACTTCCGCTTCCCTTCGCATGGCGTACAGCAGCAGCACGGAGCTGCAGGCGTACGCGCATACTTAAATAGTGGCTGGCTCATGGCGTTCTAGTTCAGTCGTCGAGACAACTGCTTGCGGATCGTATCGTCTCAGTGTTCAATAAGTATTCATCATGCCGAAGAATAAGGGTAAATATGTTTGTTTGTTTTATTGTGAACAGTGTTCGTGATTTTCTACTATTGAAATATTTTTATTTTGGAGCACTAAAACTGCTATAGCGTTGTGGTCACCTCGGGATAACCTATATTTATCAATTATACATCTCTACGACATACACGCATATACTCTGAAGTCATTGAATTTTAATATGACGCTTTACTTCGTGCCCAAGTAGCTGGACATTTTTAAAGTATTTATACGTTATTTTATTTGTTTAGGAAAGGGAGGTAAGAACAGGAGGAGAGGAAAGAACGAAAATGAAACCGAGAAGAGAGAGTTGGTTTTCAAAGAAGATGGTCAAGGTGAGGCATACATAAACAACTTTCTTTTTGTGTGAATCATAACTGTTGGTGGTTGTTTAATTTTGATAAATAACTTGCTGTACTATCAACTGAGATTTTAAATTTATTTTGCATAAATTTCAGTTGTTTTGATTCAAATAACTTACATTAAAATGTATAAATATTCACCAGAGTAATACAATAGTAATACATGGATAGTTAACTTCAAGCATATTTAGTATGCTTGGAGTAACTAACATCCTATAGAGGTAGTCAATGCTATCTATACATAGGTCTGGCTTAAATACTAATGTATAAACTAACTTAAAACTAAGTTTCTATGAATTTAGTTTATAATTATAATTTCAATATTGTTTTTATTTAGAATATGCGCAAGTTACAAAAATGCTTGGAAATGGACGACTTGAAGCAATGTGTTTTGATGGAGTAAAACGATTGTGTCATATTAGAGGAAAACTTCGTAAGAAAGTTTGGATTAATCAAAGTGATATCATACTTCTTGGTTTGCGTGACTATCAAGATGCCAAAGCCGATGTTATTCTCAAATATACTGCCGATGAAGCCAGGAATTTGAAAACTTATGGAGAGTTCCCAGAAACTGGTATGTTTTATTGCAATGATTATTTCTTCTATTTAGAAACGCAATTTATATACGTATTTAACACTTTTTATCTTTTTTCAGTCCGCATCAACGATACAGTTACATTCGTTGAGGATGGTTTCGATGAAGATATTGAATTTGGTGACGAGATTAGTGATGATGATGAAGATGATGTTGATAATGTAAGATATCTTTCTTCCACAATTTTATACATATTTTAAAAAGTAACATCTAAAAACTTACCTTGTAAACATTCTTATATATACTTTTCAGATCTGATGACCTTCAAGTTAAACAGTGAATAGACTAACGATAAAGATACTATAGCATTTGCTATTTTTCTGCAGCTAGTATCGATCAGTCGATGTCTTGTGACTATAACAAATTTTCAAGTTTTTTGATTCACCATTTTTATTGATTAGAGATCTTAATTTCAAAGTTGTATAGGTACTGGTTACTTTATTAACTGCAAATCAAAGTTATGTTTGTTACTTGTGCTTTATTGTGCAAGTTAGTCGCAATTCTATTCAAGTATAATTAATTAGCTTTCATTATATAGAAGTAAATTTATTTGTGAGAAACTACCAATCATGAATAGTAAGCGCTTTTAAGCTTACAATTTTTAACAATTTCCAAGTTGCTCATTCAACTCAACTGTTTATTTCATAAAAAAAATTATTGTATTATATATCATTTTAAAACATCTGGAATGAATAAAAAAAAATTGTGTAACTAGATGTCGCATCATCTTTGTAATTTAGTCCATTTACCCAATACAAATATTACCCACTTTTGTAATATTTTCAAGATTTTGCGTATATTGTAATATTTACAATGAAGTCATCTTCAAATTATAAAAGTCTCAATTAGTGTAATTAAAACGATAAAGATTCATATAATGATTCTATTGGCAATATTAATCATATTTATAATGTTTATTTGCGTTTTATTTTCAAAGAATTGTTTAAATGTATTATTCAACTTTAGATGGAAAATAATGTATTATTCATGAAAAATTAGCACTTGAGAAAATTTTTGAAAATGTTATTGTAACATTAATTTTTTTCATGCGTTTATGTACTTGGAAATAATGATTATTCACTGTATCTACAATATTTTTCAACTTAAATACGAACGCCATTTTATTATTTACAAGTGGTAGTTATAGTTGCGATTACTCACTGTATATTAAAGTAACTAAAATCTTTTCAAATTTATATACAAACGGTCTTTTATTATTCGCAAGTAGCAATTGAGAACTATTATTTTAAGTTTTTTTAATTAAAATATTTTTCAGACCAATATCATTTTATGTAATTTTTCAGAAATCTAATTTTTGTAATATTTCTCAAATAAATGTATTATTTACTAAGAAACAATATTTCTATTAAATTATTTATAATGATTTATAACATTACTTACCTTTTCAGCAATTATATAGGAATAAGAAAATGAAAAAAATCCAAAATGAAATTGAGGTTTCAGAATTGATAAATAATTTTTTAATCACCTTTTGCAAACATAAGAATTAATTAAACTGTTTATAATAACTGGTAAATTTTTCAAAATATTAAATTTGTCTCAATTTAAACTGATCAATTGTTCAATGATTCTATGTAAATTAATATCTTCTATATTTCTAAACGATTTTATTTGGTTATTATTAAGAGATGAAAATAAAGTAAAATTATTCAAATAAATGTGTCAATGGTGTGATGTGCAGAACTTCACATGTGAAGTATTGAAATACATGTTAGTAGAAGCATTTTCAAGACTTTATTAGATGCATGTGATTGTGCCTTTGGTCCTTAGGTCGGGTGGGCTCTAGGCAAGTCTATTGAATGCAGCACAGTGGATATTATACATTATAATTTATAAATCTTGAATGTGTAGACATAATTCATTTTAATATAATATTTTGTATATTAATAGAATATCTTTACGCTAGGAGATTTCTAAAGGTAGTTTTATATTTCATACGTTATCTTTCTTCTCATTAATCGCCTTTAGTCAACTTCTTTGACGTTGTTACATTAAAAGCTAACGCCTCTTTTATAATATAAAGTCAAATTTTTTTTTTATCTTAATCCTTTGAGGTCATCAAAATTTTCTTAAATATATCCAACGTCAAATATATCCAAATTTTAGCATCAAGAGAATAAAAGTTTAACGGTTACAAAACAGTCATCTTATCTTCCTCGCTCTATAAATAATAAAAATATTCACCATGCCATAAAATTGCATAATTATTACAATCGCATAATCGTACATTTATATATAATTTATGGCTAAAAATAATTATAAATATACACAATGAAAAAGATTGTTAGGAAATACTCCATTAAATAATTCAAATGTACATAATTATTCGTCGTTTTCTTTATTCGATCGTTTAAAAACACGATGCCTTGCCATTGCCTCAAACCAGAAACCCGCAGGTATATAGTTTAATAATAATTAATTAATTAATTAATTAATAATATAGTTAAAAAGAGAAAGAGGGGATTCGATTTATTGTGCTTTTTTTTCATTTTCTTCACATGCGTTATTGTGTTTTGCGGAATGGCAAGTCAGCATACATATATAATCGTTTAACGCTTTTCTCTTAAAATCGTGATAGGATTGCGCGGGAAAGCATAATATTTTATCTTCGTTTTTTTATTTATTATTATTATAATTTTTTTTTTGTTTGTTCGTCCACCGAAAGCCGAAGCTCATAGAATCTTAATGATATACAAATTAACAACGATCGGCCAGGTTTCGAGTACAATTACACATCATTACACCATTCGTGTCGCGGCTGATATTACACAGCTATTACAGCTCAATCTCTTCGTTCAAACATAATTAAATACGCCGTGAATTTGATTCCGCTTTACAACATTCTCTTTATTATTTTCTCTCCCTTTCTCTCTCTCTCTCTCTCTCTCTCTCTTTACAATTCGGCTTCTCTGCTCGTCTATATACGTTCCATCGTCACTTATATATCAAGTATACACCACAGACACCTTCGTACTCATCTTATATTCTTTTTTTATTTTGCGCGCACTGCGTTCGATCCGTTTGAGACAATAAAGAAGTTTTTATAACATGGACGGGCTGACGTAGTGGGAGACTAGCATAGCAAAAAAGCTAGTCGAACTAGCTACGAGTTATCGTCGCTCAAACAAATTAAGGCTTAGAGAGAGCAGGAGGATATGGGGAACGAGAGAAGCATGATTCTTTATGTTTATTTTTTTTTTTTTACTTTTTCATTTTCTCCGATTTTCGTAGTGTTTTCTTTTACAGAAAATTTTTCATTTTTTTTTTTGTTTCATTTCTCTCTCCATCTTTTTATTTTTTGTTATTTTTCTCTTCAAAGTAATAAAAGACTCTAGGCCAAAAGTATATATATATATATATATATATATATATATATATATAGTCATTATTCCCGTGCGCGAAGTGTGATGATCGCGCGGGGAGGTGTGCAGCGCCGTGCCGCGCGCGGAAGGTATGTATAATTGGTATATATGTATATACATATATCAAGAGAACGAGGTTTCGCCGACGCTGCCATCATCATATCAAATCAGAAGACTTTGTCCCTTCGTTCGCTTTTATATGTATACGTCGTGTGTCTCTCTCTCTGTGTGTGTATATATATGTATAATTATATATACTCTATGTATAAAGTGTTCCTCAATCATTGCGGAGCCAATGCGTTGATTTTTTTTTTTTTTTTAATTTGCTCGTAAACGGAGTACGCCTCACTGGCCTTTTCGTTCTTCTGTCATGAATTGATCGACGATCTTTTGCATCGAGTCTCGTAACTCGTCGCTGCCACCACCGCCACCACCGCTGTCATCACCCGTTACAGGTACCGACGTTGTCGTCACTGTTCTCGTTGTGATCTTTGTTATCCTGGTGGCAATTAGAAAATACGATTTAGTGCGTGTTATATTTTAAAGTTTTTGTCAAAGTATACGAAAAAAGTAAATTTATACTATAAGAATGAAAGGATAAATTTAATAAGTTACGTCGAGTAAACGTATATACGTTACTTTAAAATTAAAATTTTACTTTGTTAGAGTGAAATAATATACCTTTCGTGTGTTTCGGGATTTATTTCAGTCGTGGTTGTCTCCATGAAGGTTGGCTCGCTTTGTTGTAAAAAGTCATTTTCTGTGTAAAAAAGATGTAAATAGGTCAAGTGTGTGTCAAAGAATAAATATTTTCCTCGTTAATGCTGATATTATTTTTTTTTTTTACATGAAAGAAATACAAACAGATACACATATATATATATATATATATATATATATATATGTGTGTGTACACGTGTATTTGTTTGTGTTCATATAGTCAATTGATTATTATTCATGTATATGTACTATACCTGAATTTTACATCATGCCCATACAGGGATTCAATACTAGACACATATAAAAAAAGTGACAACATTACTAAACATTTGACAATACAAATCGTACGCACTGAATTTTACTCAACCAGCCAAATTGTAAATGCAATCTACGTATATATATATGTATATATTTCTTTTCTGTATATTACGTAGTCTTTGTATTTTTGTGATATAGAAATAATTAAAAAAAAATATATATATATATATAAACACATTAAATTTTGAAGCTTTTTTTTTTAAAAATACAAATCTCTCCTTCGATAAAAAATATAAAAAAATCTCTTTTTCGTTATTTTAAATAATGTATAACGATATATTTTTATATTTATATTAAAAAAATATATATTATATAAAAGACAAAGTGATGAAATATGAAAATGTATGATGATGAAGTATATAATTTGTCAAAGCAAAGGATCTCTGTTATCTTTATCTTAGCAAAGAACAGAAAAGCTTGCTTTGTTCGAAGGATCGCTTGTAGCTTTCATATTCTGGATGCCGTTATTGGGCGTACAATTTTTTTTTTTTTTTTTTTTTGCTTTCTTTATAAAGTAGTAATAATAAAAATAATAAAGTACCAGTGCTACACGCAGCGAGCTTGTGAAGTAGAGCTGACAAAAGCTGCCGAATATAATACGTAATAAGCGTTTTAGCAGATATTTTTAATTATATCCGTATTAACATACCTAATAATTCGTTTATAATATGACATGACTTTCAGCATCGTATAAAATATATAGAAAATATGTTAACCGTATATGACGTCATATTTGTTTTTTTTTCTGTGGGAGGGAACGATATAAAACAAAATATAAGACTACATTTTATAAATGAAATCTGGCAAAATAGAACTACAATGCTAAAATTGCTAGACGAATAACAAATTTTTTTAATTAACGGTGACGAAGTTATCACTTGTAAGTTGCAATAAGCAAATTAATTTATAGTTCACTTTCATATTCGGATGTAAATCATTCGTCTAACAATTCTAACTTCATACCTATATAATCGACTTTGTCGTTGGTCCCTCTACACTTTAGCTTTATCTTGAGTTTGTTTTAATTTGTCGTGATTGCTAGAAGAATATTATTTGGGATCTAAAAAAAAACTTGTGAAAGTAAAAGAGACTCTGTTTTTTTTTGCACTGCTGTATATATATATATTGTATATAAAATACTTAAGATAAAGACATGCGTGCGAGAACTGTTATATAGAGGTAAAGTAAATAGACAATGCACAAAATAACTAAATACCATGCGAATATATTATTAAATAACTCTATCATGCATAAATATGTATAATATTGTCGAGATATACATTTCTACTTCTGTATTTATGTACAATGTGCATTTTTTTTTTTTGGGTCGACGTATCAGAAAAAGAAAGCTTGTTTCTTTTCGCCATCCACTTGGATATGTATATATTATATCTTACCTCACGGTTTTATTTTATTTTATTTATTTTTTTTGGTTATAATGAAAACGCATTTGTGAGACTTACTATGAGTCGTTAAGTGAATTGTAAATCATAACACACGTACCCGGTATCCCTCAATGTATGACTAGAAAGGGTGCTGGTGACGCTCTCAAAATTTTCTGGCTCCAGAGCAAAAATAACAGCTAGAACGAGCACCAATATCGTGACTGCTGCGAGAATCCGGTACGTGCAGCTACACCTATTAGATTCCTTCATGGGCATTGATGCCTTAATGTGACCATTTTGTGGGCTTGAGTTCTCGATTCCTATGCAAGTATATGTTGTTTCTGCCACGTGAGTGTCAAACACATCCTTTTTTTTCTCGATGATGTATATATATAGCGGATATATAATTTCGGATTGACCGCGTATATATAATTTATTTGTTTAACTCTTTGTATAATTCAGAAGGATTGTTTATAAGAATCATATAATAGAAAGTATAGCAACTATGTGTGCGTCAATCCGAAAAATTTTGAAAAAGCAAACACGAGGATGATAAAAATGATTATGCCGCACCAGAAGCGTGTTCCCCTCGTATATGGTTGATCGAAATTCCCATTGCTTTGCTTTTTTTGTTTTAATTCGAGTATAACACAATGCCTTGAAGAGTTTGTTTTATGGAAAATCTTGAACGCAGAATAGAAGAGGCGACACCATTTCAGACACCCGAAACACCTATGATTAACCAATGTTGAGTAAAAACCAGTTTCTTCGACAGACACGAAATCCTTTTTGAAATAAGCCTGTTGATATTATCAGCTCATACAAGCTTTATTTTTCTGTAGGTCTCGCATAACTAGTGCAACCAACACCCAAGTTTTACCAAAATTTTTTATCTGTAATATAACATTTCTTCGTACCATTGCAGTTAGTTATAATTAGAATGTTTGCATTGAACTATTTGTTTTGTTTTTCAAACTACCGCAGCAGCAAAACGGTGCTTCCAGCATGCCATTATATAAAATAGTTGTTTGTTAGTAAACGGTGCATGCAAAAGCTTTGGTCAAGGATTAACATCCCTACGAGTTTTGTTGAGCGTGAAATTTCAATGTAATAAGTATAAGGGAGCCTATATATATAGCTAAAAGCTTTTTAAAGTTCTATTTTTACGATAAAATAAAATATCTTATACACATACTGCGTTGACAAAATAAAATAATAATAATAATAACGGATTTTTTTGAATACTTAGGCCACCAAATAAAAGTATTATATATGCACGATTATTCAAGTGGTATATATAAAACATACATAGATGCGATGATTATCTGATAGAGACAACTGGCCAGCGGGATATGTACATTGCTTACTTAGAAGGTTAGCTGTGAGTGAGGTGTACCTTGGTCGTCTTCCATGGGGGAAAGTTCAGCCCCTTCGTGTAGTGCAACATCCGAGCCGCTGGAGCTTCCGAAGGTACGCCTTCTGTTCGGAGATCGTCTTCTACGTTGTGGTGATCCATCGCTTTCTGTATCACTGATGGTACCTTGTCTTGAACCATTTTTCATGTAGATCTCTTCGTTACCCGATACTGGAGATATATCTATGGAAAATTGCGTTTCCCACAGTTCAGCCGGTACGCTTGCCTCACCGGAACTGCTCATAGTTCGCCATGATTCTTGTTTACCATCCGTTTCAGCTATCGTCCTCGTTGATGTTACTTTTTTCACAGATTTTCCTGTATCTAAGTCCAAACTGTTCTCTGTCACTTCAACTGTTGTTACAGTTTTCTTTTCAAATGAATACAGTTCTGGATTGGGCTCGTCTATGTCATTATTACTTCGACTAGAATATGATTCGGATAGTTGCAAGTCAACTATATCTGAATCGCCAAATGTATTAGCGTCCTTTGAAATCTTCTTAAGTTCAGGCACTTTTGACTCAGTAACTTTACTATCGATATCTTCTTTTATTGATTTCTCAAAATTCAGCATATCCACTTTTTCAGTTTTGTTGTTGATAATAATTTCAGCATCTTTTTTGTTACAAGTATTATCTATTTGGACGATATCGGAATTTTTCGACTTGTTGTTAGTGTTTTTTGGTGAGCACGAATTCTTCAAATCTAGTTTCATATTGCTTATTTCGGACGATGACTTGATAGAAGAACGTCGTGGGACAGGAACAGGTTGCTTTGTTGGAGTAGAAGAAGCATGCCTCTCTACAGTCCCATCAATCTCAGCCGAATCATGCCCTGACCCATCCAAAAGGACACGGACAAGAACAGGAGCAAGGACATAAAGCACATTGATACACACTAAAATTGTTAATTCTAGCCCAGCTGCAAGTATGGGGCTCTAAGACTCAACAAAATCTGTCTTATAAATTCTATGTCTAAAGTGGAGAATTTTCAAAGATATATATGAACAAAGAGAATAAAGATCACGGATCTAAGTAATTCGAGATTTGATTAGTACGTATCAACATTGCAAAAGGATTAGTCATTTGAAACATTTAATGAGACAGTGTCTAAAACGTTTGCTTGTTTTTTACTAAAAGGTATGTTAAGATGAGAATTAAGAAAAATACTGAGAATGATATATTTATATTAATTAAATACATTCCAAGGGCTAAGCTACCTTTTAAGTAAAATACACGCAATACCAGTTAGTGTAGGAAGCGTCAGCATGTGCTAACTATAGAAGATAAAGCTAAATATAACCGAGGGCACCAAAGTATAAATTTATTATGATGTAGTGAACATACTGATCCTTCGACCTAAATCAGTGCGGTGTTTCCATTATGAAAGATGATATAAAGTAAAATTTGTTTTAAGAGCATTACCTGTTTCTTTCAGCGAACGTGCACGATCAGCTAACAGTTGCGCTCGTTTTGTTGCTTCCTCGGTGATATCTGAAATACAAAAACAAACCACATAAGTCGTTAACTTGCATTGACTTAAGTAACATTAAAAGCAGTGATTTAACAGAGATTAGGATGAATGATGTTTTTCCCTGCATGGTATACCTCGGATCATGCTTCACTAGTCTGTGGTCTCCTGTTAATTTCAATGAGATTTATTACTTACTTTAAAATATTTCAATTCGTGAATTCTATGCTCTGCTAAATAATAATAATAGATGGGGGGAGAAAAATATATATAAAACGGGTAACAAATAAAAATGTGATAAAGGCGTGTCTTTTCTTATTTTATTTTCCAATTCTCGTCGATAGGTGTGCGAAACAGCGCAAAAACCTGGAATCATGCATCAAACTCAGGTAAAAAAGCTATTAAAATTATAGACACAAAATGGTTACAAAAAATATTGTGGTTTATGTCACATGAAACCAACAAAAAAGACACTTTGACATGAGAGGAAATTTTCGGATTCAAAGATTACAAATCTATCTTTAATCTTGGACATTTATAAAATGTCGATATCGCGTAAATCCTAATTAAAGGGTGATGATCAAGATTAAAGAAGTTATTAGGCATTGTTAAAAATGAAATTACAGAAAAATGGATGGTTGCTTATTGATCAATTTCATGAATAATTGATTTTAAAAGTCCATTACTACATTTAATCTTGTCGTTAAACATAACTAACTCTACTTATGTTTACCGAATATAAAGATATCAGCTAAATGCAGTAATAGTTTTTAGAATCACATATGATATATGTGAACTAAGGTTACAAAAAGCATTAACTTAATTATTCATGTTACACACAGCTGGTATATAATATATATGTGATATATGTACGTATATAACACAATTATTGCAAGATACCTTTACTGCTATTGTCAGTGAACTCGGCAGGGCTGGGTGGTGGGGTTGTTGCCGTACGCACAGACTTTGTAATGACTGTGGTGACGGTTTGATGCGCATGAGGTTCAGAATGTGATAAGCTACTAGAAACATCGCTCGTTACTATTGTAACTGATTGTTGCATAATTTTTACACCAGATATTTGACTATCTTGGTAGGATGCAACATCTTGTGGAATGCGTGATTCGACTGTTTGAGTTCTATTAGACAAAGTGCGTAGTGTATTCGAAGACTCTAATTTTACGTCAGATTCAAGAGCAACGTCATCTTTTACTTTCTCTGAGTCGCTAATACCGGGCGTTACATCGTAACTACCTGAAGGTCGGGCATCCCTAGACTCCCTTTTGGTGTCCTCCCAGAATTTCCCTGTGGCATCTTTAAAACCTTCAGCAGCATGATCAACTTCTTTTACTATTTTATGTGTTGCACCTTTCGTTTTTTTAACTATCGTTGATATAACACCACCCTTTTTTGATTTCTTCGTTTTGTCTAATTTTTTTCCATCTGATAAATCCCGTTCCAAAGAACTCCTAGTTGAACTCGACTCAGAACTAGAAGAACGATGTTTATCAGGGTATTTATCCTGCGGTATACTTGCTTCATTTCGTAAATCATCTAATAAAACTAAGGTAGCTGTTTTCGTATCAACTAAATTAACCCTATCAGTCTTATTTGAAAGAATTGGATTGCTGTCAACGTTTTCCAAGACGTTATCGTCAGTTTCCTTCGTAGAACTGAGCGCGTGCTCGATTGAATGTTGTCCTTTCCTCTGTACAGTTTCGAAAGTAACACGGCTTTTGTCGGAAGCTCGATTACTAGCCTCACTCATTTCATTGTTCGCGTTATCTAATTTCAATTCGATATCTCTCTGTGTATCAATAATGTTCGAAGATACTCTACTAAAACTATCCTGGACATCACTAGCTACTTTTTCGGTTGTATCTCCAATTTTTTTGTCAGCAGTAGTAGCTGCCTTACGGGCCTTTTCTTCCGCTTCATGCTTGTGTTGCTTTATTTCTTCAGAAAACTCTTTTACTTCCACTACCATATCATCAGAAGGATTTTTGGCCCCTTTAAAAATCCCCGACAAGAAACCACCGGTCTTGTCTTTGCCTTTCTTCACAGCAGCGTCAGCGCTTTCGACTGCGTCTTTTGCTGCCTTCTCTGCTTTCTCTTTTACATCGTGAGCCGCTTCTTTGGTTTTGTCAGAAGATTTCTTTGATACATCTTCTAACTCTTTTTTAGCTCGGTGCCCTTTACCTTTAACAGACTCTACAGCATCATGGGTTTTATCGGTAATCTTTTGACCAGATTCAAGGACTTTATCCTTAGCGGCGGCTAGTTCATTTTCAGCCTTTTTTTCAGTTTCAGTTACCGTGGCAGATACTTTACTGACACCATCTTTAACACCCTTCGCTACTACATCAGCAGAATGCTTCGCGTCATCTGAAGTTTTCTTAGCTGCTTTCCTTGCCTTTTCTTCCTCTTCCAGCGCCTCTTGCTTTGTTTCTTCGGCAAATTCTTTAACTTCGTCTACCACTTCATCAGCAGCGTGTTTAGCACCCTTGAAGATGCCCGACAAAAATCCACCAGCCTTATCTTTGCCTTTCTTTACAGTGGCGTCAGCGCTTTCAGTGACTTCTTTGGCCGCTTTATCGGCCTTTTGTTCTGCATCGGAAGCAGCTTCCCTCGCTTTGTCGGATGATTTTTTTGCCGCGCCTTCCACTTCTTCTTTGACGCGTTGTCCTTTATCTTTTATTGCTTCAACAGCATCATGAGTTTCATTTGCGACTTTTTGGCCGGTTTCGTGTACTTTATGTTTTGCGCCCTCTATTCCTTGTACGATTTTCTTATCAGA
>JAYJLV010000011.1:23039547-23065999 GCA_036873485.1 Torymus texanus
TCAGCCTTACTTACTGTAGTAGATACTTCACTGACACCATCTTTAACATTCTTCGCTGCGATCTCAGCTGCATGCTTTACATCTTCTGAAGCTTTCTTGGCTGCTCTTTTGTCTTTTTCTTCCTCTTCTAGTGCCTCTTGCTTTGTTTCTACTGCAAATTCTTTAACTTCGTCAACAACTTCATTAGCAGCGTGTTTGGCTCCTTTGAAGATGCCTGAGAAAAATCCACCAGTTTTGTCTTTGCCTTTCTTAATAGCTTCATCGGCACTTTCCGCTGCGTTTTTTGCAGCCTTCTCTGTTTTTTGTTTTGCATCGTGAGCAGCTTCTTTCGTTTTGTCGGAGGATTTCTTTGCGGCGTCTTCTAACTGTTCCTTAACATGATATCCCTTATCTTTCACTGCTTCTGCAGCATCATGGGTTTTATTCGAAATTGTTTGGCTAGTTTCGAGGATTTTATCCTTCGCATCATCAAATTCTTTTCCGACTGCCTTCTTAGTCTCTGTAACCTTAATGGATACTTTATTGACACCATCTTTAGCATCCTTTGCTGCTGTATCAGCGGCATGTTTCGCGTCATCGGAAGCTTTCTTTGCGGCTTTCCTTGCCCTTTCTTCGTCTTCTAATGCCTCTTGCTTTGTTTCTTCGGCAAATTCTTTAACTTCCTCTACCACTTCGTCAGCTGCGTGTTTTGACCCTTTAAATATGCCAGTTAAAAATCCACCAGTCTTTTCTTTACCTTTCTTTGTGGTAATTTCAACTTGTTCTTTAGAACCTTTTTCAAATTTATCAGGTTTTGATTTGGCACCGCGTATGCCTTTCTTGGATTTTTCGGTAGGCGTTTTGGTTCCCTCGTCGATTTTCATGTCTAAAGTTTTCGTTGGTCTTTCTGTGTCTTTTGTAGATATCGGTAATTTTTTTAAAGATGTTCCATCTACTACATCTTTTACTTCTTCGTGTATCTTAGGTTTTTCTATCTCTCCTACGTCTGTGTTTGTCTTCAAATCTTGTAAAAACATCTTTGTTTGTTCGATAGTGTTAATGGCCGGGGAATTGCTATAATTTATCAAATCGTTTTCTCTGTATAAGGACTGAATTTTCGACGATTCTTCCGTGTCGCTAGCCGTATCATCAATGGAATTCTTTGTCCCTTTGAATAGGCCAGTTAAAATCCCAGTTGCTTTTTCTTTGTTCTTTTTAGAGGCAGCATCAGCAGCTGTAGCGGCGTCTTTTGCAGCCATCCCTGTTTTTCCTTTGGCACCAGAAACTTTATCCTTTACTCTATCTAATGATGTTCTTGCAGTTCCCTGTAATCGCTTTGTAGTTTGATGGCTTTTATTCTGCACTTTATCTTCAGCCCGATGGGTTTTATCGACAAGTTTCTTTCCAGTTTCTTTTACTACATCTTTTGCATTTATAACATCTTTTTCAACTTTTCGTTCTGCCCCTTCAATCTTCTTAGTAACTTTACCGATACCATCAGTAACTGTATGTCCTCCTTTATTAGCGGAATGCTTCGCGTCATCAGAAGCTTTCATAGCTGCTTTCCTTGCCTTTTCCTCCTCTTCCAATGCCTCTTGCTTTGTTTCTTCGGCAAATTCTTTAACTTCCTCTACCACTTCATCAGCAGCGTGTTTAGCACCTTTAAGGATTCCCGACAAAAATCCACCAGTCTTATCTTTACCTTTCTTTACAGCGGCGTCAGCGCTTTCAGCGGCTTCTTTTGCCGCTTTATCGGCTTTTTGTTTTGCATCGGAAGCAGCTTCCTTCGCTTTGTCGGTTGATTTCTTTGCCGCGTCGTCCACTTCTTCTTTGATGCGTTGTCCTTTATCGTTTACTGCTTCGACAGCATCATGAGTGTCATTTGCGACTTTTTGGCCGGTTTCGTGTACTTTATGTTTTGCGCCCTCTATTCCTTGTACGATTTTCTTATCAGATTCGGAGATCTTTACTGAAACTTTACTGACACCATCTTTAACATCCTTTGCTGCTCTATCAGCGGCATGTTTCGCATCATCCGAAGCTTTCTTAGCTGCTTTTTTTGCCTTTTCTTCCTCTTCGAGTGCCTCTTGCTTTGTTTCTTCCGCAAATTCTTTAACTTCCTCGACTACCTCATCAGCAGCATGTTTGGCTCCTTTGAAGATGCCTGACAAAAATCCACCAGTTTTGTCTTTGCCTTTCTTAATAACTTCATCGGCACTTTCTGCTGCGTCTTTTGCAGCCTTCTCTGTTCTTTGTTTTGTATCGTGAGCAGCCTCTTTCGCTTTGTCGGAGGATTTCTTTGCCGCGTCTTCTAACTGTTCCTTAGCATGATATCCTTTACCTGTCATAGTTTCTCCAGCATCATGTGTTTTATCCGAGATCGTTTGGTTAGTTTCGAGGAATTTATCCGTCGCATCGTCTATTTCTTTTCCGACCGACTTCTTAGTCTCTGTAACCTTAACCGATATTTTACTGACACCATCTTTAACATCCTTCGCTGCTACATCAGCGGCATGCTTCGCGTCATCTGAAGCTTTCTTAGCTGCTTTCCTTGCCTTTTCTTCTTCCTCCTGAGCTTCTTGCTTTGTGTCCTCGGCAAATTCTCTTACATCTTCTACAACTTCATCAGCAGCATGTTTAGCACCTTTAAAAATGCCGGACAAGAAACCACCGGTCTTGTCTTTGCTTTTCTTTACAGCAGCGTCAGCGCTTTCGACTGCGTCTTTTGCTACTTTATCGGCCTTTTGTTTAGTATCAGAAATCGTTTCTATCGTTTTGTCGGATGATTTCTTAGCGGCGTCTTCGAACTGCTCCTTAGCATGCAATCCTTTATCTTTAACAGTCTCTACAGCATCATGAGATTTATCGGAAATCTTTTCAGCGGTTTTGTGGATTTTATCTTTTGCATCATCTACTTCTTTTCCAACCTTTGTCTCAGCCGCGGTAACCTTGGCAGATACTTTAGTCACACCATCTTTAACACTCTTCTCCGCTACATCAGCGGCATGCTTCGCGTCATCTGAAACTTTCTTAGCTGCTTTCCTTGCTTTTTCTTCCTCTTCTAGTGCCTCTTGCTTTGTTTCTTCGGCAAATTCTTTAACTTCCTCTACCACTTCATCAGCAGCGTGTTTAGCACCTTTGAAGATACCCGACAAAAATCCGCCAGTCTTATCTTTGCCTTTCTTTACAGCGGCGTCAGCGCTTTCAGTAGCTTTCTTTGCCGCTTTATCGGCCTTTTGTTTTGCATCTGAAGCAGCTTCCTTCGCTTTGTCAGTGGATTTCTTTGCCGCGCCTTCCACTTCTTCTTTAAAGTGTTGTCCTTTATCTTTTACTGCTTCAACAGCATCATGAGTTTCATTTGCGACTTTTTGGCCGGCGTCGTGTACTTTATGTTTTGCAACCTCTATTCCTTGTACGATTTTCTTATCAGATTCGGAGATCGTTACCGACACTTTACTAACACCATCTTTAACATCCTTTGCTGCTGTATCAGCGGCATGTTTCGCGTCATCGGAAGCTTTCTTTGCGGCTTTCCTTGCCCTTTCTTCTTCTTCCTGAGCTTCTTGCTTTGTTTCTTCGGCAAATTCTCTTACTTCTTCGACAACTTCATCAGCAGCGTGTTTAGCACCTTTAAAGATGCCCGACAAGAAACCACCAGACTTCTCTTTGCCTTTCTTTACAGCGGCCTCAGCGCTTTCAGCGGCCTCTTTTGCCGCTTTATCTGCCTTTTGCTTTGCATCGTTAGCAGATTCTTTCACTTTGTCGGATGCCTGTTTTGTAGCGTATTCTATTTGTTCCTTGGTATGATCTCCTTTAGTTTTGACGGCTTCTACAGTATCATGAGTATCATCGGCGACTTTTCTGCCGAGATCCTTAAGTTCATCCTTCGTATCTACAATTTCTTTCCCAACTTTTTTCTCTGTTTCAGAAATCTTTTTTGATACTTTGCTTAAACCATCTTTGGTCTCATGAGCTACTTTGTCTGCTTCGACTTTCGCATCCTTGGTGACATTCTGGGCTACCAGCTTTGCTTTGTTTTCTTCATCTAGAGCTTCTTGCTTTGTTTCTTCGGCAAATTCTTTTACTTCGTCTACTACTCCATCTGCGGCATGTTTGGCTCCTTTAAAGATGCCCGACAAAAAGCCTCCGGTTTTTTCTTTAACCTTCTTAGATTCAGCACCATCAGCATCTTTTATACCTTTAGAAATGGGTACAATCTCCTGTTCTGCGTCGTTTTCTTGGGCATGTTCCTTTTTAGCAGTATTATCTTCATTTTGTATCTGTATACTTTTCTGATATAAATAATTTGTTTTATATGGACAAGCATCGATGATGCCTGCAACATTTCTACTATCTTCTAGAAATTGTGCAGTAGCAATTTTAGCATCGTCACTGACACTAAAAGTATCAATAAGATTTCCTTCGTATCCTACATCTTTCTTGCCTTGTATTATGGATGATTCAGTGCCGTTCTGTTTGCCTTTTACTAATTTTTCTGTTTGAATGTGTTGATTTAGATTTTCTGGAACTTTTTTTATATCTGTAAGTCGTTTTGTCTTTTTTTTTTCTTCATCGCTATCAAAAGATGTTTCTTTAGAAACACTACTTTCTCTGGACGATTTTTTGCTTTTCAACTTAGGGCTTTTGAATCTGCTGAAAAACCCACCAGTTTTTTCTGTATCTTTTAGAGTGGATTCTGATATTTCTTTTTCATTATCTTTTAATTTATCGTGAACCTCTTCATTCTCTATATTATTTGTACTTTCAGTTTTTGTATCTTTATTAGTATTAGGTTTTAATGCTGGATCATCTCTGTTATCCGTGTGTTTCTGAATATCTTTTAAAAATATAGAAGTTTGTTTTCGTACTTCTTCATCGCCACTGTCAAAAGAGATATCACTAGAAGATTGTTTCTCCTTAGAACGACTTCGACTTCTATCTTTTGATCTAGGGCTTTTGAATCTTCCAAAAAATCCAGCACTTTTCTCTTTATTTTGTTCACTATGTCTTTCTAATGTTTCAGAAGGTTCTTTTGTTTGCATATCTTTTGATTGTTCTCCATTTTGCTTAGGTGAATAATCTTTGATAGAATAATCATCATGGACAAGTGCAGAATCAGAAGATTTCTTAATGTCTTCTAAAAGTTTCATGGTAGCTATTTTTGTATCTTCATCACCACTGTCAAATGAAACTTCATTGGACCCTTTAGTTTTATTTTTTTTTAGTTTGGGTGACTTAAATATCCCTGCGAAAATGCCAGTAGACTTATCCTTCTTTTTTTCTTCTCCTTCGGAATCATCAGTTTTGTTGGAATCTGAAATGTTTGGTGAATTATAAACTACTTCATACGCTGATTGTTTTGTATCATCGACTATTTTACTCTTCTCATCATGAGAATTTATTTTTTCTTTACTTTCTTTATCCTTCTTTGGTTTTACTTGTACATTATCTTTTTGTATTGTTTCATCAATCTCTTTCCCCTCCTTGGACATTTTTTCTTTTCCACTAACAGGTTCTATTCTTTGTTTTCCTTTTACGTCTTTTTCATTCTTAATCTCTACAATATTAGATTCTTCTTTACCTTGAATCGGAATTAGTATCGTGTCTTCTTTTATAATTTCTACAGTTTCAATACTGTGAGTAATTGCATTTTTCGGAATGTTTGAACTACTATAGTTTACATTTTCAGAATCACGTTTGGTTGTATCGTTTTCTTTATCCCCGCTAGTTTTAACAATAGTTTTAGTAGTAACGGTTGTAATAGTTCTACTACCATCAGCTCCTACAGTACATTGTTTTTGTATAATAGTTGGTTCAAGCGTATCGCTCTTACCATCTAATAAATGTTTCGGTTGCGTTATAACATATTTCACCTCATTATTTTTTTGCACATCGTCATCACAAACCACCGACCACCCTTCCTTCGCTAACTTGCTCATCTCTTTCTCAGCGTCTTGCTTTACACCTGTTAATTAATTATTGTATATTTAGCTATCTAAAATTATTTTTCAAATAAAATATTATTATGAATATATTTTTATATTCTGTATTCATCATTAGTGAAAGCTGGTTGGCTTTTTCTTGCTCATTGATATAAGGATAACGGCTGTTAGACTTCCATATATGGTTTGTGCGAAGTGTACGTGCTGTGGAGCAGCCATCATCATTTCCAACTTATTTAAATACGTAATGATTCGAAAATATTAATCAAAATCTACTTTGATGATAAATCGTAATAAAAATAAATTTTAAATACGTTGTAAAGTTAACAACTTTTCAAGTGAAAAACTAATTTAGTATTAATTTTACGTTATTATGTATATGAAATTCACATATTATACGTATTAATAGCGTTAAAAATATTTATTATAATAATTAGTATCAAATCAATTAGTAATTTAATGTTGTATGCTCCGGAAATAAAAAGTGAGCATTGGTGGGTGTAAATATTAAGAACAAAAAATTTTTAATCGACAGCTGCTCCGTGCGCCCACACAGATAGGCTGTACATGCAACGCCAAATAATTGCAGAGCGTAACCTCGCTGAAACAAATTGTTGTTCAAAAGACAGAATAAAAGATCAAAATAGAGCTTTATTAGCAGGTCAGTAATAGAAAAAATCTGCTGCTAAGAAATTATAGTAAATGTTACACATTGATTATTTGAATTTTAATAAGCAAGCTGCAAAGATTCGTAGAAATCGGCACTGGCTTCCAAAAACCTGTTTTAATTTATAAGTAAAGATAAATAATAATTAATCGGTTAAATTTAAAAAAGGCCAGGGTGTAGCAGAGAAAGTTGCACATATAGCCTGTGCTAATAAAGGCATAAATTAAAAAATTATGGTTGACATCGAATTGCAAAAACTTACTGTTTTGGTCCCATGAGTATTTTAAAACTTGGTATTTCATAAAAAAAGCTTTTCGCCTTTCGATGTCGTTAGATAGAATTTATTCTTTAAAATAAGCAGAGCCCCTCAACCCTCCGTATACTTAACATGCATACAATAATTACTTACCGGAAACTATTTTGTTAGCGTCAGCCAAGACCTTCTGTCGCTTTTTATTATCATCGTCAATTTCATCGCGGGATTTTTTCACCATTGTATCAGTGGTATGATTTTTATGCTGGATAAAATCAGCCATCATATCACCGAGTTCTTTTTCATCACTGGCGTATTTATCTTTGATGGGGGTCGAGGTAGCGTTGTAAACTGTGCCATTCGTAATAGTTATGTGCTGTTTGGCTGTTAAGTGCAAAAAAACATGAGCAACGAACAGTGAATAGAGAAAAATGACAAATATATTTATTGCTCTAATAATAAATTTGCGAGGCTTTCTTTATTTGTAAGTAAACACGTACACTTTTTTTTTCAATTGTATATAGGAATTTATGAAAGTCATAATTAAAAATGCAATACTTGTTTTGCCAATGTATATTGAATGTTTTAATTATGTTACATATGAAAACGATTACGTCACGATTACACATCAGCGTAAGTGATCTAAGCTTTCAAAGAAAAGTGAAAAAAATTGTGAAAAGTGTGTGTGTGTGTATGTGTCGAAAAGATGTGCTTGCAAATAGCATTGACAACACATTCACGACTTTGCTTACTGCGTAGGAAGTTAGCAATGCCGTGAATCACGCAATGACATTATAATGAATCGGAAGAGCCATAACAGCCGAAGAATATTAAATTAAAAAATCTATTATAAAAACTTTTAAGAAAAATCTTTCTTTACAGCAGTAGCAATATCATTAATGGAAAAAAGGAAGCTTTGAAATTTGTTAAGACAACTTACTCGTTTTCTGTCCTCCTCCGGTAGTACTGAGGTCTTCTACTGATTCAGAGTCCTGTTAACACAATAAGACATGTTGACATGTAATTGACAAAACAGTAATGAAGGTTAAGTGAACAAATTTTTTTTAAATGGACAAAAGATTAATGCTTTTTAAAAAATCTAAGGAAGTATAATACATTTGCAAAAGATAAAGCGAATATGTAAATGAACGGTTAAACATATAGCAAAAATGTTCAAAACTTTATATCATACCTTCATCCTATCGGGCTCCTCATAATCAGGGTCCATTTTGGGATCCATCGTTGCATCTCGCCTAAGAGACGTATTTCTCGATGGACCCAATTCTTCCTTCAAGGAGTCGAAACCAGGTTGATCCAACCTGACGCGAGCAACAGCTTTCTCGACGTCATCGGTTACTAACTCGACATTAAATATGCATTTCTTCACTATATCCTCGCGACCAATTTTATTCAACGCCTTTTCTAAAGTGTTTCCTGTGCAAAGACAAAAACATATATATCAAATCGTTATTACATTATTCATCAAGTCGCGTCAATTCTCATTTTTGTTATACGAAAAAAAAAAAAAAAAAATAGATAATTGATCCTCTTTTTCTTTTAAACCAGCTTATATTTTAATAACACTTCTGGCCTTGCGAGGTCTCGCGAATTCATTCCGTCGTTTTACGAGCACTACAATTGCACTGTAATGACTTTGCGCCGCGCGTGATTCCGTAGCGCAAATTAAAATTGACCGGCCATTATATACACGATTTTAAGCGTTAAGATATACTTCGTTTTTTTCTATTATCTCTCTCTCTCTTTCTTATTTACGAAACACGGACCTTCCTGCCGAGTAACTCTTTCTTCGCGAAGAGTCGTCGTTGTCGTTGGTGTACGCTTGAACAGCACTAACAATTCGCTTCTATACTGTTGCGGCTGTTCAGTCTCGTACTCTTGATACAACGATATGAACATCGTAAAGCCGTCGTTGTTGCTGATTTTTTTGTTTACTTTTTACTACGAATATAAAAAGTCAATCGCTCTCTTGGCAAGTTGCAATGCCCACCGGGCGCCCGTCCACCCACAACCCACACACACAGTTCAAGCAATAAATATACACTTCAATTTTGTTCTCTTTTTCTTTATTTCGTCGTAGTCTTCTCGCGTAACTCTTTTACACACGCAGGTCGCTCGAGTACTGAGCTGTAGCCACAGAATGAGAGTATATGGTATTGTTATTTTTGCTGATTACGGTATAACGAGGCCTACTCCGGCCGCACACTGCAGCGGCGAACGTACATACCGCGTCGTCAGCGCGATTAGCTGCGCGAACCGAAAGAGAGAGAGAGAGAGAGAGAGAGATGGAAGCGAATAGTGAGAGAGAAGGAGAGAGGGTGAGAAGGGGGAGAGTATATAGTCGATGCGACGCGCTGGGGTCCATGGGTTTTATGTCAAGCATAATAATGAATGATGACATCATCGACTATACACTTCTCTCTGCACAGATTCCACACGTCTGACTCAATCGTTTTTATACGTGTGTTTACTTCACCTTGCGCGCGCGCGTCGTTGAAACTGGTTTTTTACGTATACACATACGCGTGTGTGTGTGCTGCTGCTGCTGCCGATGACACGTTTTGTCTCTCATTTTTAACATTTTTTGGCCTTTTAATTCCTTAGCGAGGCGAGCTATTAATAATAGGTGGGAAATAATGACGTGGGAAGCGACACGATGATGTGGAGAAGAGTCGACCTTGACGTGGCCGGTTGTATATATATATACATATAATAGACGCAGGTGCGGTAATCAAAACATTGAAGTAGAGGAGTAATAATGTAAGTAAGTTATGTGCGCGAGAAACTCACCGGTAACTTTGTTTCCATTCGCTTGCCAGACTTTGAACATCGAAGTAGCCTGTTGGGCTGCTTTGTCAGGATTCTCTTCTTTAATCTGGCTGATCTCATTCGGTGTGACGTTTAGCTCAAGTGCAAGCTTCTCCCAATCCTTATCGAGGAGATTGGCTATGTCGGTCAAACGAATCGTTGCGCGATGAATGGCGTCTGGCCTACCTACAATACATACACATTCATTCGTATATTATACATTTTAACAATTTCCCAATTAAAAGAGTATGTATACGTATACGATATTTAAACATCGTTTAGTAATAATATCAGAACTTACTCAGGCCACCGTCGCGTAGAAAACTATAATTCTTCGAAAGCTCAAGTAGATCAAGCTCCGAATTGCCGGCCTCGGGAGCGATTTTCTCTGGTAAAAGAATATTCAATGTACAAATCGGTGTCTGCGGCTGCTCTCCCTTAGCAACTTTCGGCTCGCACATAAACATAATGCGACCCATCATGTCAGCCGCATCTGGATCTTTTATCCGTACCGTAAACGGTACCCTATTCTCTTTGAACGCGCGGAACGGTAGCTGTAGCTGTTCACCGCTCTTTAGTACAGGTACGAGGTTACCAGCGAATTCCATGTACTGTGTCTTACCCTCGAGTACCTGAAAATATCCATGTTATGGAGTTAGTATAAAGTGCACGCGAATAGTTGAGGTTGTAAACGATGAATATATATATATATATATTCACCTCGACATCACGACTCTTCGCCACTTCGGTGAAGTGTTCCTGGTGCTCGAGAGTTTTATCCTCCTTGTCATCGGTCATGCAAAATACGCGCAGTCTCGCTTCCAAGATGTCGACGCGTTTAGCGAAAACTACAAATCTAGGGAGATCAAAAGAAAAAAATGATAATAAATATGATTCATATAGGATATGTAATAATGTGCATAGAGATTGCAGTAGAAGATATGCAGCACGTACTTAGCCATGAAAGGTACGTGCGTGGCGTGAGTATACAATTCGGTCGCCATCTTGGTAGCCTCGGTAACGTTCCGGCAATCCATAAGCCAGAATCGCGCGGAGACAGTCGTCGTGAATGAGACGCAATCCTTGACGAAGGTCAAGGGCGTTGAGCCGGTCACATCCTCCCAGACCGCCCGAGACGGACCCCCTGAACGACATACATGCCAAGTCCAATAAAATTATTAGAATATGTCCGTGCTGTAGTTAAGTAAGTAACGACTTGTGGTACGTCATGATGAGGCGTGACTGTGACTATATGTGACTGTGCGTCTGGAGCGTGTATGTAAGTGAAGTTTTGTATACAGTTTTTTCTTTATATTTAAATTGACGATAGTAAATATAGCTTTTGAGTTTTTTTTTTTTTGTTCATTATATGTAGTTGGAAACAAAATGGATATGACTATATTTAATATCATCGTGGAATGTGCCTATGTTGACGCGTGTGCCTTTATATGACTCTTGTAAAAGTAAACTTAATAAAGTGTCAATGGTATTCGACTGATAATGCTTGCGAAAGAACGTAAAATAATTGAACATCTTGAATGATTGTTTATACTATAAAGCAATAATATATGATACGTGGTTGTAATAAAAAGACGTACATATGAATGAATATTGTGAGATATATTGATGAAAGCGCTTGAAATGAAGGAGAAAACGGTGGCGTGAGCGTGTCGTCGTGAAAGAAAAAAAAATATTAATGAAATGTAATCATTGCATAATAATGTTTATCTGAATGGAATGCAATATTATATATTCAGTTGACCATTATACGCTACAAAAATCCAGAAGAATTCATATAGGTACAAGGTAAGCCATTATAACATTCAATGTGAAATTGAGCACACAATATATAATAATAATAATAAAAAAGCTATTGCTTTGAAAATATATTTTTCTTTTTATCTTCTTGTAAGCTCTCAAAATAGCCATAAACAAATGGAAGTGAACAAAGCACATGTATATAGAGAAGAAAATTCTTTAGACACATATATAGTAAGAAGTAAAGTTGCTCGATTAAAAGTAAAACGAGTGTGCTGATATAATAATAATAATAATAATGTTAAAAAAGTGAAGCCATATATATATTGCTTCACAACGAACGCTAATAATAGGTATATTAATAAATTTAAAATCTACGTTGTAAGAAATGATCCATACCTAAATGACTCAATCCTAACAATACGCAAGCATTAACAATGAATCACAACAAGATATGTATAACAACAATGATAAATTCAACAAGATGTCATCTATGAGAGTATTATAAGAAATTAATATATATATATATATATAGATAGATAATCGGGCGCCACCTTTCACGCGCGCCAAAACCTCGCCTGAGTCTCCCAGCCAGAAATATAAACATCCAACCGCGCGTAAATTGAGTACAATCAGTTTTCTACACATCTTTAAAAACAAAATAAAAAAAGTAAGTACACACAGTATACATAATATTTAATAGACAATAATCGTATACATATAAATAGAGCATCTCACATGCACGCGCGCGCGTACACATAAAGATGTACAAGCTTGCTATGCAATACCAAGAGAAATATTTTTTTTTTTTTCGCTGGGAGACGTAACATACACACATATAGATACACGCACATATAGACACACACATATATACGATTTCGCGAGGACGAGGCTATAACTGACTGGCGCCCGTTTTATTATCACTTTCACGTGTCCTCTATATATTTCTTCTATCCTATATGTTACGCGCAAGCATATATTACCAGTTATGCTGCAAAGAAGCCTGAGGGTCGGTGCGTCGCCGGAGTATTGGTTGATCATGCCTTTGTTAGCAGCCTGAGGCACTGGTATCGTCAGTGTTATCGGCCTGTGGAACTTGCGTCGGCGCGGTTCCACCGTTACGATCGGCGAGACCGCCACTCGGTTGCCTAGGAGCTTTGCTACAAGCTCAGCTGGGATTGGGTGAGCCTATAGTCAGAATAAGGGATTGACGAATTATATATATATATATATACATATATATATATATATGTGGTTTTATGATGTTTCTCTGATGTTTTTTGGTTTATTTTATTGATCTATTGCTGACGCGGTGAACGAAGAAATTTTTATTGCATATAATTGAATGATATACTGGTTATAGGATACTTTTTCATCAGGTAATATATGTACTATATTTTGAATAGTATTCTTCGATTTAAAGTTATCTTTGAGACTAAACGTTGTAATAGGAGTCATCGAATTATTCTTCATCATCTTGTGGGATATTGAGAATATATCGGTATGAGGACAAAATTATTTTATTATAATTAATAATATCAAAACAATGCAAGTAAATGTTATAAATTAAAAAAAAAAAAAAAATTATTATTAATATGACACAAAAAATAATAACGATAAATTAGAAAGTATTTGCTTCGAGTTACTTAAGGTCTTTGTATTTAAGACGTATACTAAATTATTACCTGTAATCCAACCCTTATTTTCTTAGTGAGTGCAGATGCTGGGAAGATGGCTTGAACTTGGGGCACTGCCGTCGACGATACGGTACCACCGTCCGAACCCACTGCGTGCACCTCTTGCCTTATGCGCGATACGACGGCGAAGTAGTGCGGGAAGTCAACTGTCAGTATCCTCACGATACGCGAGGTCTGGAGATCCTCTAGCTGGCTTAATTCTGTGTTGATCGATAAATCGACAACAAATTAAAATGAAAAAAGAAAGGAAAATATTAATAATACAGTCATTAGACGTTAGTGTGGATACATTTGAATAAATCTCAGGAATTTTAACATTTTAGAAATTGTAATATTTCAGATTCACATGGCTATTATACTTAAGTTCTTGATAAAGCATATGATTGAAGCAAAGCTTAAGACGTTAGTTATTTACTAGAGGAATAAAAATAATGGAAGGAGAAGGAATGATAGTAAGTGACCATTCTTTTTTCTAGATCGTTCGCAAAAAAATACATAACAATCATCAAAACTGATTTTGTTATTCGATCGCTTTGTATAATTTTTCTTAAAAAAATATCTTCCTCTGCCATCACTTAAAGTTTTTCTTTTATTCCTCTACTAAAAAATTAATATTTTGAGCTTTGCCAAGTTTAAGATTTCTGAAATTCGCTCATATGAACAAGATATAAACAGAAACTACTCGAACCTTCTCCTTCAAAGCTCTCATTTAGAACGTCCTGTACTGCCTCCTCGCTGGCTTCCAGGGTATGTTCACGCCAAGTCTCTCCGTTGTCCGATCGCAGGATAACGATCTCGCGTTCTTTACCGCGCAGCGAGGCAAAATGTGGCACTTCGATGATAACGGGTCTAAAAAGAAAAAAAATCACAATTATGGTATAAGAAAAGAAAGAATGTATATATACGCGATATAATGTTATTTTTGGCTGGTCAAGTTGATTTTAGATTACCGAGTATGTGTGTGATAAACGAAAATGACGATTTATCGGTTTTCAAATAAACAAGAACGTAAAAAGTCGAAGAAAAATATAAGAGACGCGGTGGTTGGATGAAAAAGAAAAAGCAAATCAAAGCGGTATATACAGCTGCATAACGCCTAAAAATACGCGACGGCGCATTGGTAAACACTAAAAATAGATATAATGATGGAAAGAAAAAAGAACGGAACGAGGCGCGATATTAGTGGTAAAGGAAAATAAGACAGCATATACAGATATGCGTCAGAAGATTTATAATTTTTGAAATGAAGTTTTTTTTTCCTGGTTTCGAACCGAGAATTAAAACGTTACTATTCGTCATAAACAACATCCGTCTGGTCATTTTATTACGTATGATATCATAGCGTCCATTATAATAATGAAACTCTTTTAACTTCGCAGTATTTCAAAAACTTCTTTAGAATTTCAACTGTTAGTCAGACCGTGTATATTATCTACGACACTTTTTTTTTACATTTCTACATAAACGAATAAATATAACTCTGATATAATAGTTTGTTCCAGTAAACGAAAGTGATGCAAAGATTCCTTCAAATTAATCATACGAACAAAACTTTTTTTCTCAAATTTAACATTTTCAACTCTTTATATATATATACAAGTGTATCTAAATTTGAATAAGTGAATATTCACTTATTTGAATAGATACAGTCATGCATTTATTGCAATAAGTACTATGCATGACTATATACGTAATTACAATAAGTGTTTTTTACTTATTCGAATTTACAAGGTACACATATAAATTGCCACATCATGGCACAAATATGTATACGAGTTCTACGTTTAAGAAAAAAAAAAACAAAATAAATATTCAAACTCTACATCAATCAATTGAAACTTACCCCAAAAACTTGGCACCGACAGGTCCAAGCTCAAGTATGCGACTGGCTAATGCTTCACCTTCCATCAACGGCGGTGGATTCGTCAGCTTATCCCTTTTCAGATACCTACAGGTCACCCTCATTGGCATCGTCGCCTTCCGTGGTGGTACAATCACCCGGACTCCACTATGTCGGCAACCGCGCATTGCACCGCCCCTTGCGTCCACCAGGAATGACACCAGGAAGCTGTTGTTGTTGCATCGCAGCGCGGAATTTGATTTTTTTTCGTGAGTGGAACAGAAAGCGCAGAGTTAGACGAAAATTTTGTCGTTAATATTAGTGATTTTTTTTTTTTTAGTTGATTATAGATTAATGTGACAGTATCGATAATAGTAGTAGTAGTAGTAGTAGTAGTAGTAATAATAATAATGTAAATATAGAAAAAAAGATACGTGTCGTGGAGACACTTAAATTAATATAAATTTTTTTTGTTGATTGATTGATTGATTGATTGATTGAGTATAAAAAATTTTTACGAAAAGCGTGCGCTTAATTTAGCTGATAATGATAATAATAATAGTAATAATAATAATAATAATAAATAAATGTCAATTGCTCAACGAGAGATGTGCAGTTTTGATCGATAATACATAAGATGTTCTGGTGATTATATACGTGTTGACATAATAAATATTACGTGTGATATATATAGTTTAGAGAATCGCAATAGGCAAGTTTACGGGTATAGAGAATGTTTTACGAGCACTTTTATAACTATATATATATGTAAATATGTAGATCATTCGTGTCAACCTTTCAGACCATAATAAATTCATGACAATTATTTTGTTTTTTTTTACGGTATACATACATATGGTTACTTTTCTAACTACTTGAATGGACACATAATATAATACGTGATATAATGCATGAATGAAGAAAGCTTGTAAGCTCTACATGGATATATACGGTTCCGAAAAAGTATTATTATTTTTAATTTTTTGTTTCTCTGTATATATGATCTGATAAGTTGCCGGTATAATATATGCACTCGCCAATATAAATTCGTCGATGCTTGTATTTACATTATTGTGTGATGTGTATATAGATATCAAATGTATATATAGTGATTCAATAATATCACGTATAAATATAGCTCAGCAATGATAAATATATGTATATTATGTAATTTTACGTACATAATAATCTGTATATGAGTTTTTCATTCTAAAGCGCTTCATCGAACTGTTTTTTTTTTTTTTTTTATCAGATTATCAAATCATTCACTCCGAAAATCAGCGACATTCACTTCGTTTTAAACGTATATCAATAATTCAGCCTTAAAATTAGCATGATATTCATGTTTATGTATATAGATTAATGTATACATATATAACATATATGTCTAATATACACTTCATCTCGCTCGATGTAAAGCAGAGAAGGAGTTTTCTATCACAGTATCTAAAATAGCATTTGATGAGAATACGTATATAAATTACAGCTCATAATATATAATGACCTATGGTCGGCATTTAGGCATTTATAATGACGCAACGAACAATTAATGAAAAAGTTTTTTTTTTTTTTCTTTCTTTTCTTTAAATCTTTACAAATGGGATGAAAAACGTATACAATTATATCAATTAATATATATATATATGAGAGATACACGCGCGTGATCGTGATGATGTCAATGATTTCATGACGTGAGGATGAGACACTGAGCTAAAGAAGCAACTTAAATCGCTGTGCACAGTGTGTATGTATGTATGTATGTGTATATGTACGCGCGTGTGTGCGTGTGTGCGCGTAGGTATGTATATATGAATAATGGTACATGTCACTGAATAGATGTCGTTCAAGACATTTGTCAATAAGAGTAATTTTCGTCGCTTTGCAAACGATCAAAATTATTCTACATCGACTTATATATACGTGTCGCACACACACACTCACACACTTATATGTATATACGTATATACTCAAACGAATACGTATATAGATATATATGTAGGTTGTTTCGCGAAAGAATTTTGTACGGCTATTCGTTTGGCATTATAGCGTGCTTATCGGGCGTTTTAACGGCATGAAACTGAAAATCTAGGCAAAGGCGCACACGTTCGGCATTCATGTCATTATGTAGGCGTGATGGATATATATGAATTGACCGTATATACTAAAGTAGCAGGGGTAAAGGGAACGATGGACATGTATATATCTATTTATTATACTTGTGAACATTACGTTATAGGTATATATATGTATATATATACCTAATAATATGGCATTGCACTAATAATAATTTACTCTAGCATTTGCGGCTTTTAAACTACGTAACATATCTACTGAAAGCAACAGACTTGCTCGTATGTGTATTATATACGAGCATACTACAGATGTATATATAATGCTAACACGATTGTATAATTTTAACTATATAAATACTCGAAGTGTATAATACCGAATTATGCATCGAAACTTTTCTCTTGGATATATATTGTTTTCTATATAATTGCGCTGTATAAAAAGCGATATAAATCATATGTAGGAGTTATTCAAGTTCACATTCGATGCATAATACCGATAAGTCGAGCTTTTATACGTGTATCCAATTCCAAGGGAGTAGAGCTATGTAATATAGTGGGTAATATACTGTGGGCTAAGGAAATAAAAAGTATAGTGGCGTTATAAAAATTATAATAGTATATAGTTTACAACAGTAGTATAGTATTATATATACGGGTAAATCAGCAGGGAACAAAAGAGTGTCAAGGCTATACAAGGGTGGAGAGAGCAAAGACTTTTGTGTGTAATATGTGTATGTAGAGAGGGTGGCGTAGTGAGATTGCCAAAAAAATGAAAACAATAACGTTTGCATGAAATAATATATTATATGCGCAAATATATATATATGTAATAATAATATAGAGAGATGTATAGCGGAACAGTAAGATGTATATATATATATATGTATATATATTGCAAAAAGCTAACGTTTGAAGAAGACTTCACTTACTTTCTCCATGACGGGATTCTGCAAGTAGCGCAAATAAAATAACAGAAAGGATCGGAAACAAAACAAAACACGCGTTAGTAAGTAGGCTTATCATTCTCAGACTATAGGTATATGAAATGATGAATGATGAATATTTATAATCTCTCACTCTCTCTCTCTCTCTCTTTTTCTCTTTTATATTTTTTCGTTATATATAAAATTTTCAATTTAATGACTATAGAGGCCTCTCCTCTCGGCTTTTGTCGAAACAAGTGAATGAAGAAGTGACTATTTGTTATTAATAATAATTAAATATACAGGTTGCTCTCTGTACTTTCTCAAGCGCATTCATGATAATTCTGTACAACTTTACAAATTTCCATTGTATTATCTCAGCGCTCTCATAATATGTATATATATATATTATATATGTTAGCACGTTAGCAACACTCACTAGGTAAATTTTGAAGTCGCATAAAGACTCAATAATCATTATGTATTATAGTATGGAGGTGGGGAAACTTGCTATAACTCAGCAATACATTCACACATTGTGCATGATCTCAGGCGAATATATATATAGACACTGCGAAAACTGATCTCTATCAACTCATCGCTATCAAATGCTAACGATGCGATTGGAAAA
Source organism: Torymus texanus (assembly GCA_036873485.1). Taxonomy (NCBI): domain Eukaryota; kingdom Metazoa; phylum Arthropoda; class Insecta; order Hymenoptera; family Torymidae; genus Torymus; species Torymus texanus. Next base: position 23,058,136 of record JAYJLV010000011.1, read on the forward strand.
ATTGTACAAAATAAAAGAAAAATGATAAACTATGTATAGAGCGAATAATATATGGACAAAAAACGATAATGAATTCTGATAATATATGATACAACTATATTGAAGCGGATATATATGTATATATTTATTCGTAGCTTACGTTACACAGATGAACAGGTACAGAGGACTACATCGAACAGAGTTGGGTAGAATCAAGCCGCAGCTCTTCAAAACTGCCTAATTGATATAGGAGTATTGAACCACTAGGGGGATCCATATTTAATCGTATCGATTTTTATTTTTATTAAAAGCCAAGAGTATATACGTAATCTATTTATATATTAATACCCAACTCAAGTATTCTAAATAGTCGACACTTTAAGGAACGAAACAAACATTACAACACCAATAGTAATATAATATCACTCACTGACGTATATATATATATATAGGACAAAAATAACAAAAGTATATAATAGATACAATACATATATTATAGATTTTTTTTTATGTATAATATATTCAAGATGAAACTCGAAATCAAACGGTATTGTTTGCTGATTTATTTATAATAAAAAACAAAGAACGAATAGAGTGGAATTTTCGTTTATATTACAAGGAAGAACATAAAAAAATAAGTATGTAGGAAAAGTATTAACCAAAGAAATTAATCTTAAAAAGTAAAAAATTAATGGGTAACTAAAAAAAAAATTAGTCTTATAATTAGGATTTTTAATAAGAGCGTAAGCGTGGCTTATTATTAGACAAAAGTTAAAAATAATTTTAATAAGTGGATATTAAAAGAGAACCCTCCTCGTTCAGTGATGTGAATATATAAAAAGGTTTTTAACCAAAAATAATTAGAAGGTTTTAGACAACAATTAAAAAAAAATCAAAAATAAATAAATAATAATAATAGGAGAATTAATATAAAAAAACGGTATAGGTGTACCTGTCCCTCCACATTCCTTGTCCTTTTGGCACGATACCGAGGGCAGCCAGCGATGTATTTAAGAACTCTAGTGACGCACTAATTTCAGAACAGAACCTGCGTGTGATTATCGATGGTAGCTCTATAAACCGTGCTCATGCTCACTGCTTATTTTTTTTTTTTTTTTTGTTTTACTTTTGTTTTTGTTTAATTTTGCTTTGTCAGAAAGAAAAAACCTCGTGCAGAATATACAGACATCAGGTTGTTGTTTTATTATATTTTTTTTTGGTTTATTTGTTTATCATAATATATATAGATTATTATTATAATTTTAATTTGGTGGTGAAGATGTTATTATTTTTGTTTCTTAGTAAATTATAAAAAATATTATGTTGTAAATATGGTGAGGATTATGTCAAACACTATATAAGATGTGCTACTAAAAAAAAAAACAAGAGAGAGGTCAATATGGATAATATATGATGAGCGAAAATGTGGTGAATAAACGGTGTGAGAGGCGGTGAGAGAAAAACGATATGAGAGACAAAAAAATCTGCCGGATGAGCAAAACCAGAGAGATAAAAAAAACCATTGCGTTATACCCCTGTGTGTGCGACGTGGTTTTAGCGTGAATACACACAGGATTTTGTTTTCTATTTTTATTATTATTTTTTTTTGGTTTTTGCAAAAAGAGGGAATATAACACACGCTTCCGGTACCACTATTCGAGGTGTTATGTGTTTCGTTATGGGTCAGATAGCAGCACCAGAAGAACCACTCGGAGCTTTGCCGAGAACAGTAGTAAAGATTTTGTCATTTAAAACGCATTAAAGGCGAGACGACAGGGCATCAGCAATTCAAATTTTTCTACTTTGACTGATTAATCTGTTTTTTTTCTTTTTTTTTGTACTTTTCGTCATGGCCGTTGTTCTGCCTTTACAGTCGCATAAAGATTTTAATTTTCTCTTCGACAGATTTCACGGTACGTAGGTATAGTAAAGGAGGAGAGAATCGAAGAGTCAAAGTACTAAATAAGAAAGGTCATGCCAAGATAAGAGAATGGTAATATACTTTTTTTTTCACTCAACAACAGTATCTACGAAGCAATCTACGAGAATGTATAAAGAACACGCTAATTTATCTCAACAGTATATAATATGTATATGTATAGCATAGTTCAACAAAGTTCGTGGATAAATTCAGGATCGGAAAAAAAAAGTTACTCTACAATTTCAAACCTACTATATATATATGAGAAATCAGATTCGATCAACTCCTTTTACCAAACTATATTATGTAAATGGTTAATGTTACTCTGGTAAGATCTACGTAAGTCTAATTCTTGTTAATGGTAGCAAGCAATCTTTCACCAACATACACCAACGCCATACGTACTATAATACACAACATTATTGTTTTAATAAAAGCCAATTCTATTATATTATATTTACATTGTAAATTTGGTAATTGTTTAATATGCGCTTGGTACGTTTTTATTGTTCATATATAAAAATTGCAGCTTATTATTTTTATCTCAATTCTTAAACAAACTTGGGCAGTTTTCAGTTTCTCTATATATTTGAATGATATATTGCTACTTTTTTGCTGATAATAATACTTGACTTGGTATTCCGTTTAAGTTTATTTGTTTTCTTAGAAAATGAACAACCACAATTACAATTTTAGTGAAAATTACTAACATGCCCACATTTGCCTTTGTATATTAAGTTGCAAACAATATTTACTTGAGCATTATTTAGATAAGTAAAAAGGCTATTACTAGTCCCAAGGCTGTTATTATTATTATTGCCGTTTGAAATATGAATCGTGACTTTAATTCTTTTTATTTTTTTTATTTTTCAAGCATATGTAATGTTTTTTTACGTGAAGGCAACTATAACTGCTGTTATTGTTATATTCTTTCAAATTTTAATATTTACACTTACTTCACGTATATATATATATATATGTATTGGCCATAAAATACAATAATCTTTTTCTCAAAGGTTTCTGTACCTTTTTTCAAATTCAATACTATGTGTATATTAGATTCAAAGGTAACTGAATAATTATAAAAATAACGTACCCAACGTGCACTGGATGTCTGTTGATGTCAACATTGTCTGGTTTGAGGTTCGCCGCATTCTGTCGATTGTAGCTTTCTTTGGTTATCATTTCGGTAATTGTTGGTGCTGCAAAAGAGACATACATAAAAATTTATTTAAACGTTTTAGAAGTGGTAAGAAAAAATAAAATCTATAGATTTTATCTGTTAAATAAATTTTTTTTTATCCTGGGTTTCGGCACCAAATTGTTAAGGATTGGAAAGAGAATAAACTTTTAATATTCATCTTTTTTTATTTTCAGTTATTCTGTAGAATAACTGAAAATCAGTTAAGAATATATATATAGGTATGCAAGCATCGAATAAACTTTACCTCCAGAGTGTCGATTGTCTCTTTCGTCGTCAGTGACGTTGACCCTCATCGAGTCGTCACCCATTGACTTCATGTCGTCGCCGGTCATGTATCGGTATTGTTGCTGGTCGCTCAGCATTGGATCTTCACCTGCGAATCCAAGAAAATTCAATGTTTATAATCGTTACTATTATACGAAGTTTCGTTTTCATTCACAGCGCATAAAAAAATATGATTATCGATACTAAAACTATGGAAGAATTATGGTCGCATGAATTAATTCGAGCGTTTGAATATATATACTATACTTCTAAACGTATTTATATATAGATGGTTGTACTTCTAAAGAATTTCTATATTATGGTTGATTATAATGCTTTAGTTCGAGAAATCGGTAGTATAATATAATTTATGCATATATATATAATGTATTATCTGGCATCGTGGGGATAATGCTGATGACGGTTTTTTGTATGTGTGATGGAGACTAATAAAACTTAATCGGTTTACAACTAATGTATACGTAATAATAAAACATATATATATATATATATATATTACGAGTTCTTCCGGTATATTAAATTAAAATAAAAATCACAGCTACAAATCGTTTCTAATTAGTCTCTCTATATATCTTAACAGCTTCAATCATCGTTACGCCATTATATACGAGGCTAATGTTTGTGAATCTCAATTAAAATTTATAAAGATAGCCACGCGCGTTTATTTTTAGCATATAGCGCGCTGTAAGCCCGAAATAAAGAAAAAAAAACCCGCGATATTTTCAAGAGCGTCTCGCATCAAACAACGTTATATATGTGTGCGAGTGTGTATATAAAATACAAAAACGTATATAACGACAACGAAGTTTTTCCATACAAAGTGTTATATTATTAATTAAGCAACACATACACACATACAGTGTATATTATAATAAAACTGATTAAGTAAAAAAAAACGAAACAACAACAGCAGCAACAACAACAACAACATCTATACAGGCGTCATACACGTCACACGCCTGCGAGAAAAAATGTCAGCAGCACATCCCAAAACATCGTGTTACAGCATATATGTAAGGTTACGTCACACACACACACAGACAGACACACGTACACAGATGAGATAGAGAGTGAGATCAACCGGTGACACAAAAACCGCACGCTATTAATCAGTACGCGTTGTATAGCCTCGTTTCCGTATACTCAGGTGCGTTCTTTTTTTCTCTCTCCCTCTCTCTCTCATTCTCTTCCATCCGTGTCTTCTTCTTCTTCTTCCTCCTTCATTCAAGTCTCATCACCGCTCTGTGCACCGATATACACAATGTAATTAACCACTGAGGAGCACAAGCACGCGCGCACGCGTAAGTATATATACGAACTGCGCAACAAAACTTATACGTTATAGATATATATATATATACACACACACACACACACACACACACACACACACACACACACAACGACGACGAGACACGAAGCAGAACCGCACCCGCGCTGATAAAACTCTCTCTTCCTCTTCTCTTTCTCTCACTCGTATACAAGCCTACAGTCTTCGATCGACCATACATACATATATATATATATACGCTTATATATCAGTTATTTCGGGACTCGGTCGAGTTTCTCTCTCTCTCTCTCTCTCTCTTTCTCTCTCTGCATCGTTAAAACATCTCGCGCGGGTTTTTCGAGCGATAAACTCGCGCGTAGAGGAGAAAGAGCGAGAGGTAAGCTATATTTAAAAGCTCGAGCGTGTGCGCGCGCGTATGCTCGCGATCCCCGATAATTATCCTTGAAGATATTTCGGATATTACGCCCGAGCGGCTGTGGAGTTGTAACTGCTATGCTTTGAGCGAGTGAACGGAGATAGCAGCAGTAACATCATCGTCTTTTCTTTTTTCATCCTTTTTGTTTTTTCTCGATTGTACATATATATATGTATATATGGATGCTGTGCGGAACAGCCGATAATGCAGTACGCGTATGCCGACGATGATGGTTTTCGGAATGCTAAGAACGCGCGATGCCAATTGGCCAATTGACACGGGCGCTCCCACGCTGAGATAATTGGTGCTTGCGTTCCTCTCGCGTGCTTTGTTTCTTTTTTTTTTCCTTATTGTTTGTGTGTATATATATCCTTTTTTTTATTCTTTTTCTTTTTTTTGTTCGCTTAGATGTTGAATTTGCCTGTGTATAAGCTTCGCCGGTAATTTATCGTGACTTTGACTTTGCAGTCGAGAACACAATTTGTTACGGTTTATATGAATGTATGCGATTAGACGGATTGTTTTGTTCCACAGGTCGGATGTAATTTGTATAGTACGAGTGTAGAAACGGCGGGAAATAGAAGAAGACGATAATATAGAGGAGGGTGCATTTAAAAAGAAACTGATAAGAGATAATAGTATATATGCATCGAGCGATGATGAAAGTTTCATCTCTGACTATATATAAACGCGAAAGTTATAATATACACAAACCGTGAAAAACTAAAGCTCCAAATTCCATTACGATATAAGTATTAAAATTTAAAAATAAACTTTTTGTTCTCGCCTCTTTAATCGTTATGTTTTTGTTTTGGTATTCGGTGCACATATATCTTCTCTAGAATTATACCTGGTTCAGTGCAACAGCACCGCACGAATATATACCAAACAAATAAATATAACTATAACATATTCCAAACGAAAACTCATATACTTATATATACGTATATAATGTTGCCACTTTGTTTACCTATCACGCGCTATATAGAGTGAGTTACCTACTTGCATGAACGGCGCCACACACACACGTATGCACGGGGTTGCGCAAAAGTTTAATTTGCACGATGATACGTTAACGTTTATATTTAAAGATCCATTGATCGGTGTGTATATATATAAGTTACGCGTTGATTCTTCGAAACCGATCTGGCACCGATCCCCTAAACCTGACGATACTCTTCTTCATCGGACTGATGCGGCAATGCATTTTACCACGAATTCAATGTCGGATATATAATTTTTCGGTATAATCGCACGAAAATAGCCTATGCATGAGCAAAACAAACAGCACATGTTGCATTGATATATATACACACACATATATATGTATGTAACATGTAGCAACTGCCGCTCGTATGTTTTGACTCAGTCGATATTTTTATAGTCTGCAGTATTGACACGCGGTAATGATCTTCGTGTACGCATACGCGTATATGTATATTCGCAACTCTCTCGCGAATTATATATCCTTGAATGCTAGACTCTTTTTTTTCTTCTAGAATTCATTGAGTGAGATGATGATGATGTTAGTTTCTTTTTTTAACTTATCTTTTTTTTTTTTGCTGTATATGCGTTAAAATAAGCTGCTGTCATTGGCATTCGAATGTTATTTATCTCTTCTCATTTCCTCACAATAGCTTATAATATTCACACACAAATTCGACGGTTCCCAAATTTTTTTTATTCCTATATACCATCAACGAATAATACACACCGTATAGTACAGTCGTCGATTAGATCAGCGCCTGCGCGCACGCTTGTATGTCTGTATTAAATTATAACCGTCTACCGCGCGACTGCATAATTTACTCGTCTGTATATATAAAGTGCTTTATATCTCCCATTAAAATGATGTAACGCGTTGTTATATATATATATATATATATATATATGTGCTCACTGACACGCCGTTTAATCATCATACAGTCTCAATCATCGTACGTACAATCCAACCGAATTGTCCTCACATTTGCACTTTTCTCCTTTACCTTCATACTTCCACGTTCTATTATAAAACCTCACCTCATATCATTACCTCATTCAACACAATTCAACCCGATTCCCCGCAACGACGAAAAATCTCGCCTATGACCCCGGCGTCAATGATGTCACGTGTGCACATGAGAGGCTCATGAAACTTTCATCCGCCTTATATATCAACGACCTCGTATCACAATATACACGACCTATAATATATCCATCGTTCGACGTAATATAACCATTCATTCGTGCGGTCTCTCACCAAACCTACCTAATTAATCAAAACCAAATCTCATTCTCTGTCTGTCTTTTTTTTTGCTTCTACAAACGTCATCGCCAAAAATAGTTAAAGAGGATCTCTTGTCAAAGCTCTCCCGCGGTTATTATATACACACGTACATGTTCTTTACATATATTCTTTGTACATTCTCTATATACCCTATGTCGACCCACTTTTGCGAATTACCGCCAATTACAAATCATGAGAGAGTATAGCAGCAGTAGCAGCAGCTTCACCGTGCACCGAATTCCTCTCGCGACTTGCGCTCATCATCATCGTAGAGTGCTCCAGTTTGCGCGTGCTCCGCCCCGTTGCTACCGCCGGTTACCCTATACCTATTACCTATACAATGTACTGTACTCTTTGCCTATTACGCATATACGGTTAAGTGAGTTACGTGTAGGTGTGTGTGTGTGTATATATATATATATATATATATATATATTCACATACATTGTTTAAAAGGGGGAGTGGAGAGAAAGAGAGAGTATGTGTGTGTGTGTGTGTGT
>JAYJLV010000011.1:23076978-23098844 GCA_036873485.1 Torymus texanus
AAAAACATATCAGAAATCGGAAATAGACCACGTCTGGTCTGCTGCAATCGGAAGTACGTCAGATTTTGTTACCAGGGCAGAAAACAAATTTAAGCTTTTTTAAATTTTCTTAACGTATTCCAATTTTGGATTATTAGTTCAACAACGCGTATAGAACTGCCTGATGTTAATGCTTCAGGAGTGTGAGAGTTCAGCTTCAACACAATACAGATCATCGATGTCTGAGACACTCAATTATGAACTGAAGCAGTGTAATATTATTTTCCGTTATAGTGAATGTAGAAAAAAATACATACTAACGATGATAATAATGATTTTGACAATGATAATATAAGCATCGTGTAATTAAGAATTTAATGATGAAGACAGTTTGAAGATCTAAGAATTATTTTAGAAAATGCAATGGGTCATTAGTCGAAAGTAAGACTCTTTCGAAGATGAAAAAATTTTGCATCTAATATTTCCAACGATTGGAGATTGATGTAAAACTCCATAAAAAATCATGCCTTGTATATAGGTTCACCTCGGCAAAAATTTTTTATCATTTCAGCTTGCACAATATTTTCTGTATTTTTCTCATATATTTATTGCTTTGTAATCATTAAACCATTAAACAATCATACTTGTGAAAGTACATTATAATATAAGTATAATGCGTTTCAATAAAAATGAAAACACAGCAAAATATAAAAGAAAAACAAGATTTATTGCAAATAAATCGAGAATTCACTGAATAAAATTCATTACAGATTATTTTTTTGCGACAACAAATAAATAGCAACATTCACGTTGTGGTCTGTACAGTACCAGCGTGGTTATAAAAAAATTGTGTGTGTGTCTGTGTGTCTATATTTCACGTCAACTGATCAAGGTAAAATTTTCAAAATAGCTCGAAATGAAAGACTTCCTTTCAATTTAAATAAAGGTTATAATAACTTTGAAGTTAATGCGAAGAAAAAAATATATTTATATATTTTAAAATATTCTAAATCGATAATCAACATTTAATAACTCGCAAATGAAATAAAATATTTGGTTGCTAATATACAGGTATATTAGGTAAACAATTAAAAAATTTGCTCAACTTATGCTTTGTTTACTGCTCTGGAGATTGTTCTTAACTTTTTTTATTCAATGCTAATTTCCACCCTTATCTCAGTAAAAATGTTAATCCATGAAACTTTTTTGTTAATGCATTTCTTTAAAACAACAGTCTGGGTAATGTAGTTAGAATCGTTTTTTTTTATTAATAAGAAAAACAAAAAGAACAATATCAAAATTGACATTTTTAATTATTCAAAACAGCAAATTAAAAGAAAAAAAAAGATCAAACTTTTTTTTACATGAAATATGTTACTATTTTGGAGCATTCATAATTTTTTATACAAAGATGAATTAGATATTGACAGTTTTATGGTTGTATTATTCGTATAGCGTAATAAAAAATTTAAAAAATGCTATCGCAATTTATTCAAAATTCATACATATAGATAATATAAATATGATACCATGTGGAAGCATATGTAATTGATAAAGAATGCACGGAAATGGAAAAATACAAATACCTTTAAAAATTTTTTTTTTTTTTTCAAACAAATTGTTTAAAGGACTTGGGAACATGAATGGAATGGGACATCTCCGCGAGGATGAAAATCATATTTCGGTCTAACGCGCTCGGACGCAACTTTCAGGTTTTCTCCGCTGCGGGAGTAGAGAGGGGCTCACGTTATCACGCGGCCGCCGGAGGGGAAGGCGACGGTCATATACAATATAAAAATATAACTAGTTTACGTGAAATTTTTTTTTGATATTTGATGTATTCATACTCGGAAGTTTGCAATCATCAAAATCTAGTAAAACATCATTGCTAAAGCAAAATTTTACGCTCTTTCGTTTAGTGCAAGAGCCATTTTATTCCAGTTCTAGCCGTTCTCGAGATATAAGCAAAAATAACTTTTGCACGCCGTTTTCGCAGTTCTACACGACTTGGGACGCTGCAAATGTCCGAATCGGGACTGTTGACTCCAATTTACCTAATATAAAAAATGCCGCTATTTATGAACCATTTCGATTTAAAACATATTTTTACTGGACTAGTGTGTGTATCGCCGTTGACGCTCCCTCCCAGATTTGCTCTAGACTCGCTTCTCTCTCTCCTCCGTCGGTAAGCCACTCGTGGCATTATTTTCTTCATCGACGGTCGTGGTATCGCCTATCTCATCCGACTTGTCTTTTCTCACCTCTAACACCGTTTTTTCCTTCCCTGGATCTTCCAGTGCTTCTTTCCTTAAATTTCTGTGAGAAATACTTTCTCAATTCGTCCTTTTGGGTGGGCGTCCTCTCGTCCTCTTTGTCTCCTCTGGCACGTCCTTCCCGCCCTGTTTCCCGCTATTTTTCCTTCTTTCCTAACCTTCTTAGGGCGCCTTGGCTTTTATCCCTTTTCCTTACTAATAATCACTTCCGAGGTTTTTCACTTCTATTATCTCGGCTCTTTTCCTTTCACTAATACTTAGTTTTTCCTAAATTATCTTTTTTAAAATTCTTTTTCTTATTTTCCGTAGACTTTTCCGTTTTCCTGCGGTCCTCTGCAGAGGCGAACTATTTCCATTCCTGTGAAACCGGCAGTCTGGATATTTTCATATTTTTAAAAGTATTCAACTATATATACACAAATTAATTTAAGATGAGTGTCGGGTATCTATGAACTCTGGAATTAAATCCATGTGTAAAGGATGTCGAGGATCTTATATGTTTACACACATACAGCTAAAATGAACTTTTATACCATTCTAACCTCAAAATCACAACTTTGATATGATTTTTCGGCGCTCCTAGTGTAAAATACTGTTCGAAACTAGTGCTTAAGTCGATTATTTAGCCCATGTGACTTTTTCGCATCCGTTTCGCTCGTGCAAAAAGTCACTTGAGCTAAATACGCGACTCCCGTACCCGTATCGAAAAGTACTAATTTTAGATGGAAACCTATTTTCTATAAATAATGTAATTAGTATTTGAGGTATAACAATTTTCACTCATGGCTGAAGTATTGCAGCAATAATGAAATCTTCGAATTATAATTGATGAAATATTTCTGTACTTTGTGGGTTATAAATACCAACAAGGAAAGCTTCTTATCTTTGGATTATCGATACGAGGCTACAACTTCAGGATGGCATTTTCTGAGCTACAAAAATTAATGTTTGCTTTAGAATTTTATCAATTAGGTTCTAAAAACAAAGCGCTTTATTACTCGCTGTTTTCGCTGATGCATATAATTTTTAGAGGACTGAATGCGTAGAAACCTACCTTATCGACGCCAAGTTTTATTTTGTTCTGGATTTCAAATAAAATATCTGCGTAGATATTTCGAAATTATTGGCCTATCTTTCTACCTAGAACCCGATGAACAACTTTCAAAAAGATAAGGTTTCAATGCTTTCGATTTACAAAATTAATTACATTCTAAATTTTTATTCTTATAAGTATTGTACATCTTATTGGTTTCCTTTTGAACTATTTATAAAAATATAGTAATTATATTGGATGGGTACAAAAAGCATCGTTTTCAAATTCGTTTCAAAACTAAAATTTTCTTTCTTTTTGTTTTTTTTCCAAGTATGTTTCTAAATGCTCAGTCTCCCGTCGCCAATATCATTATTAACCGAGCAATATGATAATACAGTTTTTGAATAATGATGATTTAGTATGAGATCTGATTGACATTTTACGATAAAATTTTCAGTAGCCTTTATTAAGAGGTTCTATTATCAAAACCATCGCAATGTGTCAGTTCAACGTAGCAGACGCTTCTATAGGGAAATAAGAGTCTAATCGCAGCGCTCAAAAATCTCAAAACTAAAATTTACTATATATATTGCTAGTGATTTTATTAGGTTTACTAAACTAGGTATGTCTAGTGATTTTACTAGGTTTTTTTAAGATACGTGCCAACTATAGTACTTTATTCAAATTAGGGACTAAATTTAAATTGATTGGCATAAACATTATATCAAAAATTAAAAATATATATTTTGATATACTGTACCCTTCTGCGAAATTCTAAATAAATATTCAAAAATAGTCAGAGAATGATATTTAAAGAGAAATTAAGTACATAACCATCTAATTGAATTTTGTTGAAATGTTATTTTGAAAAGATTCGCAATATCGATTTGAAACGTTGCTGGATAGCGAAGTACATTACAATGGACGAAAATAATTTTTTGGTTTTGCATATATATGAAACTATATTATTTTTTAATTTATTAAAAACTATGCTTTGTGCTCGCAGTCGTAGTAACAATTGATGGTGTTTCATTCTCTGTTAAGAGCCATTTTCTTATGTACCGGACGGACTGAAAGTAGATAATATGGAATTTGGAATTATTGTCTTTTCAAGGCGAATTATGAGTTGATACACCTTTTTGAAGTAAACTCTAAAATGTTACTTTTTCAAAACAAACTTCGGATCAATATTTTTTTTTACCAACACTGAGAAAAATGTTGTAGTAAAAATTGCCATGTCTGATTGTAAGTGTGGGACATACTCGAAATACCCTAAAAATTACCATAATTCATGGTAAAATTTGCCATGAATTTATAGTAATTTTCACAATGTAAGAAAAATTGCCATAAATTATTTTTGGGGTATTTTGAGCATGTCCCACACTTACGAGCAGACATGGAAATTTTTACTACAACATTTTTCTCCGTGAAGTTGGCAAACTATGAGAGATCGCAATAAAAAAGGTCATACATATAGATATCAGGCAGGAATTCAAAGATGTATGCTAAAACGATTCAATTTCATGCCTAAATTATAAGAAACAAAATTTATTAAATTATTGCAAAGAGTAACGTTTCATTTTATCGCATATAAGATATGCTATATATATACTCTGTTTTACTCCTTTTGGTTTTACTTATGCTCCAAAATAACATCAATTTGATAATACACGCAAAAATTATTTTTAATTCATTTCGGCCTATAGCTGATTGATTTTGATGTCTCCTCGTTGCGAGAAGCATTATCGTTTTCGTGCAAATTGCGCTGTATGATCAGTGTTTCTGCCGTCAGCCTATTATACAAAATAAAACATTCTTATACCGATACCGACACCATATCAAACACAATAACTTACGTATATTATTTGCGATATCGATCGATCTTTCTAAGACTTATCAACACTATATGTTATCATTGAAACTTTATTTTACCTTGAGCGAACGTGGTCTAATAGATTCCACGTCGTAAAAATTTTTTATATTAAGACCTTGAGCGCTAAACAAATTATACCATACTCCCTAACGAATCAGCCTCAATAAACTTATTAATACATATAGAAATATTACATAACAACGGTCTCCGTTAACGTTGTCTAATAAATCCTAACGCACCAACCGCACACATAATCCAAACCGCACCAGCCATCAACACTATCTGAAAATCTCGGCTACATGAAAAAAATTCCCAAACCCGTGCGCATTCGTCGGCTAAAATATTCCGCGCTCACGCTCTTTACAATACTTAATCTAAAAGTCATCGAGCTACGTGGTTCTTATCAGAACCACTGCAACCGCGTCGTCAACGGTTCTCCATCGATTGCCGTCATCGAACGCGACCGTGACGACGATGATAATGACGTTTTTCTCTCTCTATACACTGTCGCCGTGCAGTATCACACGTGGGTACTTATAAGTAAGATATAAAACTCTCGCGCGCGCTGTATGTCTACTCCTCTACGAGCATATATATACTTATACAAGCGAAAGGGGGAAAAGAAGAAAGCGCGCCCGCGCGTGTGTCCATAAACACGTACAGCGGAATAATACAAGCACGTGAGACAGAGACAGAACGTGATGTGATACACGCGCGCGCTCGCATATATACATACACGGTAAAGAAAACGCAGCGCGCGCGCGCGCGTATAGTACCTATATCTATATATATATACATATATACACACAGACGATGCGCTTTGAGTCTGTCGAGCGCGCCTATTGGGATTTAAATCGTTCGGTGCAGCGTGCACCAAGCCGCGGTGTAACGTGATTGGCCGCCCCCATCGGTATGTATGAGTGGGAGTGCCCCGCGATATACTACATAAAAAGTCACATATATCTATATTTTTCTATCTCACTCTTTCTTACTCCCGGTCGAGCACAATACCGTCACGATAGAATTTACCTCCGCAGTCCTGGATACTATAAAGCGGAGATTGTGACGCGAGTCCTGACGTCTCTAGCGCGGTCCACGCGCCTGAGAGCAACAAGGATACCTATATATATATATACGTATAACAGGTATATATATAGATATATACACCTATGGGATGCACGATTGCACGGGGAGCATGGATATGATCGGGCGGTCGTAGTGTATTATATATATACATATATATATACAAGTATATATACAGGGTAGAGAGCGACCTCTGTCCGGAGCTTTGCGCTCTTGCGCCCGCGCGCCGGGGAAGTACGGGCGGCTGCTTGCTTTTGGTTCTCGCGACTCTAGACTAGAGGCGAGAGAGAGCGAGAGCCGAGTGCAGGTCTCTTCGAGAGCCGCGCCGCGCGAGTCGAGAGGAGAGAGCGTCGCTGCCGCTGCTGCAGCCTTGCAATCGCTGCTGCCTGCCTGCCTGCTTGTCTGCGAGAGAAAGATGGCGTCGGTCGCGTCGGAGCTACCAGAATATTCGTCGCCGACGAAACGACGGAAGCTCATCGATGACGAGACGACGGTGAAGATCCGAGCTGAGGACAAACTCGCACTGGTGACACCTAATAGCCGGCCAGGACGGATAGTCGACGATCTGGAAGGTATTTATACAGGGTCAATATGCGTCAACTTTAGGGGCCGTGGCAATATGGCCGACTAGAGGGGCGCGTTTGAGCGTCCAGGCCGTTTGGAGCGTAAGCTATCGGGCGGTGACGCTGGCTCGACGCCATGACACCTCGAATGGGAAAGAGTCATGTCAGGTAGACCCGGGATGACATCGTCCTATTTGACTTGGTGGTATGAGATTTTTTGGGTGAATAAGGTTGGTTAGATTGTTTGGAATGGAAATTTGGATTTTGGATCTGGGGAATATTGGCGGGCGATGGTATTAGCTTGGATGTAGATGACGAGTGCCGAGAGGGGGCGATGTTCTCTGGCGGGAATAACGGGAGAGCCCATTGACAGCGGACGATGATGATGCTGGCTTACTATACCTATATGATGATTTCGTGTCGCAGAGTACGGATATGGGGGAGGAGTGAGAGCGAGAGAGAGAGCAAAATCGAAAACAAGAAAATGTCAGACGGACTGAGATGCGCGCGCGCGCGCGCGTCGTCAGCAAATCTCAGCTGTCGAGATGTATACACACATACGCACACGCGCGTTATATAAGTGTGTCAAATTTGAGTGGCGGGCATTTAATTTTTACCCGCGAGAGAGCCGTACGAGCTTGTATACGCGGGACTTAAATGGCCGCCATGTTAATTTCATGTATCTGTACTTGGAGTATAGAGATACTTGAATTTTTTTTTTTTATGTAAATATAAATGAAAAGTTGCACCTGCGCAGTGAATTGACTTGATGATAGAAAAAAAAAAAAATTTTTTTTCAGGTTCGTTGAGCGACAACAATGGCTTTACCGAATTAAGCGAAGGCATTAAATCAGCCTCAACCTCATCTGACTTCACAAACTCATCCAACACTCCAACTCGTACAGATTCAATGAGCGATGATACTGGCTTTCCGTATGTTCTGTTAGATTGAGTCATGATAATTTAAATTATTGATTAAAGAATTGTTTTATTGAGTTAGGTTATTTTTTGCTTTTTAGAGTTGACACCGCTGATGAAAAAGATGAGGTTTCGTCCACAGTCTCAAATTTATCTGACATTACTGGAATGTCTATATTGTCCGATGACGGTGATGGTACCATGGAATGGAGAAATGCTTCTTCCTGGGTTCAAAAGCAAATGGAAATGGGAACTGATCCAAGAGATGTTCTCAAACTTATTTCTTCTGAACCCGCTCAAATTCCTGAACATTTAGATGACATTACCTTGTGGAGGGTGTGTATTGTTTTTTTTTTTTTCTTTTTAGATAAAAAAGATATTTTTTTAAACTTTTTGCAATACTAACAAAATAACTTATTTGTTTAGATTGTTATTAATATGATGTCTGAGCCACCCAAGAGGCAGAAGCTATCAGAAATAAACACAATAGTGGATGTAGTGGAACTTATAAAGAAAAGTAAAAATATTATTGTGTTAACTGGAGCTGGTGTAAGTGTTAGTTGTGGTATTCCTGACTTTAGAAGCAGAGATGGTATTTACTCCAGATTAGCACAAGATTTTCCAGATTTACCTGATCCACAGGTATTATTAGTTACTTGTATTACTAATTTATTATTGCAAGTCTTGAATGGTATACTACAAATATTTTATTTATTACAGGCAATGTTTGATATAAATTATTTCTCTCAAGACCCAAGGCCGTTTTTCAAATTTGCTCGTGAAATTTATCCAGGACAATTTAAACCCAGTCCTTGTCATCGGTTCATAAAAATGTTAGAAGAGCAGAACAAACTTTTACGAAATTACTCACAAAATATTGATACACTTGAAAGAGTTGCAGGCATAAATAACCTTATTGAATGTCATGGTAAGTTTTAATTAATGGTTTTTTATACATAATCTTTAATTTTTATTTATCAAAATTAATAGTATTTTAAATTTATTTTTCTCAGGTTCTTTTGCAACTGCATCATGCACAAAATGTAAATATCAAGTCCAATCAGATGGTGTCAAAGCAGATATCTTTGCTCAAACTATTCCAATGTGTCCTAAATGTCAAGAACAGTCATTACCATCATTAGGAGATTCTACTGAAAATTATAAAGGTATAAAATCGCATGTCTTCCAAAAGTAAAGAAAAGAAATGATGTTTAGTGTTATTAAAATTAAATATAATACAAACTTAAATTTTAGATATCGTATCTCAAGGAGTAATGAAACCGGACATTGTATTTTTCGGAGAAGGTTTGCCAGATGTTTTTCATGATGCAATGGCAACCGACAAAGATATTTGTGATCTCTTAATTGTTATTGGTTCTTCGTTGAAAGTTCGACCTGTTGCACTGATACCTTCATCAATCCCAGCAACTGTTCCACAAATATTAATAAATCGAGAGTCTCTTCCTCATCTGGACTTTGATGTTGAGCTTCTAGGAGATGGTGATGTGATTGTTAATCAGCTTTGTCATATGTAAGTTTCATTTTATATGTATCAGCTTTGATATTTTAATAAATAATAATTAATAATTTAATTATTGTCTAATCCAGGCTTGATGGAACTTTCAAAGAAGTATGTTGGTATGATACTGTATTACAAGAGGCTCCAAAATTACTCCCCCCTCGATTTCCTTTGAGTGAATCTTGGGATCAAAGTCAAGATACATTAACAAATCAAGATTTTTCACAAGACAGTTCACAAGTTGAGCCAGATTTCTTAGAGTCTTCATCGTCAAAAAGACAATTACCAGATTTTGATCAAGATGGTCAAGATGAAAGCAGCACAGTAGATAGACCATGGAAGAAAATCAAAAGTGATTCAGATTTAAAAGAACTTTTTGCAGATGAGCCACTTTCATGCACAAAATTCTACTCGAATATTGTCGATTATTATGAAAAAAAGAAAGATTTCACTGATGAAGATATATCAAAAAATAATAGTTCTGACAGTGATGTCGACAGTATGTCAGAAAATACTGATGGTTCTCAAAATCGGAAAGGTAAGAAATAAAAATTTATATTTAGTTAATAACGCAATTACTGTTCGAATAAATGAATTTAAAAATAATAATTTATTACAGTGCCCAACAGTCAAGAGGAAAGTAAAGATGAACAGAAAGCAAGTAAACTTCTTGATGAACGGAATGAAGTATCTAACGAATTCACAGAGGATAATACAATTTCAGATAACGAATGCTTGGATGTCAGAACTTTATCATTTCATTCAGAATACACGGAACATACTGTTAAAAATTTCACATTTATAGAGGATAGTCATGAAAGGCAGTTGAATAGCATAACTTTTGATGGTAACATATTAAGGACAGATATTCAAAGTAGTTCGAAATCATCACGAAAGAGTATGACGTTAAGTTCAGGCGAGAGTCCAACGACGTCATACGAGTCTTCATCAAGAGCTACAGAGGAAATTTATATTTCCGAAGAATGTCATGTTGTTCCTAGAATAGATTGTTTAAGGGACGATTCAGCTCTAGAAGGAAATTTAGACACTTCAAAGTCATCTGATAAAGCAGATCTCAAACCAAGACATGCATCCATAGACTCAGTAATGGACTCTGCGTTAGGTGATAGTTGCAGTAGTTCAGATTGTCAAAAGGAAAAGAATGATGAAGATAATACTGATGACAACAAAAAATATCATAAACTGGACAGCCATTCATGGCAACCCATTGACAGAGACAGCCTCGCATCGCGATTGCCAGGTAATTTAAATTAATATCGCAATTCGTGTTGTTAATTTAAGTCTGAATAAAATTATAATAAAACGTTACTCCTTTTCAGAAAATGCATATTACCAAATGAAACCGGGAAAATATATTTTTCCGGGAGCAGAAGTTTATACGAATTTCCCATGGAATGAAGGTGTGTTGCAAATTGGTGGTTTAAGATCCGCGTTGACCGTGAGTCAGTTACGTGAGCACTGACAAGAACAAGAAGAAATAATTGGTGTTAATTAATTAGGGAGAGATACTAAGGTATTGTAATTTTTTTATCTTTACCATTAATTTTGATAAATTTGATTTTGATAATAATGGTAACTTATTCTTCTTTTAGTAAATGGTCTAGATAAGGCACGTAGATATTAGTGCAGAAAAGACTGAGGCCAAAGGGATAAGCATATTTCCAGTCAAAGTACAGAATATAAGAATTATAGTGAAATTCCTGCAGTAACCAGAACTTCTAAAAATGAAGATGTTTTAGGGTTCATTTATTGAGAAATCGAGTATACAACACGCGTGAGCGCGTAAATCTTCTACTCTCTAACGAATACCACGATAAGAGAGCAAAGATCGGTCATGCTTTGCGAAGGTAATTTCTGTAACAGAAATTTCACTATATGAGTTGACGCTACACAACGTTGTTAGATCATTATTATGTACGAGACTATTGAGTTATAACTCAAAGTGTGGTGCATTTAAAGATATCTTTAATTGTTAAAAATTAAGCGGTCAATCTTGTTTGGAACATGATAAAGAAGTGAAAAAAAGTGTAGCTAGATTGTCTTATAGGGTTGAGTATCTCTTCCTACGGTATAGGACTTCGGTTCTAATACGAATGATTTATTTGACTGGTAACGAAAAAAATCTATAGGGTGTTAGTTGTGATAGCTGGAGATTCCCGAACCTTAGGAGTCTGCATCTGCATCGATCAAGATCGTTCGGGAGTATCTAATTTAACAAAAAAAAAAAATGAAAAAAGAAAAAAAAAGACGCAGGAATGCAATCTGATCTCTACCCTTTCAGATTCACGTTGATCGTTGCTTATTTATCTGTGAATGCCTTGTAAATATAAAGCCACTATGAGCATTCTGTTAATCAAGGAAAGTCGCGAGAAATTCGTATACATGATTATATAGGTACTCTTCACGCGGCCCATTAAATTAAATTATCGATTTGTACATACACATGCGAGAAGTGCATACAATTAATTTCTTTTCGAATAATGAACTTATTTACGTCCAGATACGTATAAAGCTAAGATTGTCTGATTCTATCTTTAAGCAGATGTAGCTATACTTTTTAAGTGTACGAAAATGTGTGGAAAAGGTACATTGAGTTTCAACCGTTTACGATATGTACGCGCGCGATTTAGAGTCAAGATGTTCTTTTGTTCGAGTATCTCTATCATAGCCGACTGACGGCTACTATAGAGTTCTATCGACGATCACCGACAAAGGAAGTGCGTAGCAGGGTAGTTTTAAGTGAAAGTGAACACTTATTTGAACCACAATTCGAATAAAGCATCGACATACTTTCGTATTTTGTTTTTTTTTTTATTTTTTTTTTATTTATTACTTTTTATTGGAGAAGAAACAAGTTATTCATGAGCAATAATGAGAAAACAATCATGCACCGGTATATACAGTAATTCAATTCAGAACCATGTTTTTTACACGATATCGCAATATTTTCTTTACGGCGGTTCGATAAGTTTGAACTTTCAGTTTTCATTGGAGCACGGGCGAATGTACAAAGCAATGTTGGATAGCTTCGCATTGCGCGTTATTTTTATATGAAAGAAAGGAACAGTAGTGTAGCCAGCATGTAGGGAGAGAAAAAAACAAAAAGAAAAAAGCGCAACAATCTACGACAAATCTTCGCTACGCGTTTTCGTGCGCTCTTACACATCTATGTGCGTCTCTTCGTCATTGTCCAGCAAACCTATACTTTTTCCGGTATATAAGTATAAACGTTTTGCGATTTTGTCGAAATTGTTGCTATTATAGCTTGTACTTTCTAAGGAACAAAGAGGTTGTGTGCAAGTATATTATTAAACATAGATAAAATTATAAATATATAAATATAAATAAACAATATGTATAGGTATAACATAAATACTAAAAGTATGAGGAAAAATTTCGTCGACTGGATGTTATAGGGAGACCGCCGTCGATGCGAGAGGATGTTTTTAAGAGGAATGCGAATCTTTCGTTGTAACGCAATGACAAGCGTGTGCGATATGATGTATTCGTCAACACAATGGGATGAATATTATTCGTTCGCCGGCATGGCACTTTGAAAAAGTACGACGAAGGATTCAGCTTTGTATAAATGGCTTTATTTATCGTAATAATAACGTGCGTGTCCCCACCTTCCGGGCGCATTATCCAATGTATAAAAAAATTTTTTTAATAACTATTTTGTCTACACATACCTTTTATTTATTAAATCGAGAAGCTTACGAATGAAAGTTGGTCTACACTCTCTCTCTCTCTCTCTCTCTCTCTCTCTCTCTCTCTCTCTCTCTCTCTCTCTCTCTCTCTCTTTCTCGTTTTTACACTTTGACTACTAGAAATGTCGTCTGAGAAATCAAACTGTGTGTGTATTATCGCCCGTACTTGAACTGTTCAATTATTTATCAACGAATAATTGCGTGAATGGCGTCTACACCCCCGAGTCTGAGAGAGACACATTAACATCAACAACAGCAAACAACAAGCTTCAGAAAAAAATGACAATCATACCAACTTTTTTCAACAGTACTGATTTTTTTTTCTTTCATTTTGTATAGTTACGTCACATGTAAATATTTATTATTTTTACTTATGTACACATATTAATTATATTTGTATAGAGAAATGTAGACTTCAGCCGAGCGACCTGAACGCAAAAGATCGTCTCTGGTACTTTATACCTTTTTATCTTCTTTTTTCCACATTTTTTTCCTCTTTATACCTGCTATCTGTCTAACGGCCGAACTTTCTCGGTCGGGTCGCTAGGTTGTAGTTAGGTGCAGAAGCTCTGAATTTTTTATAATTTGTTATTTAATGTAATGAATGTTATAAAAATGTTTTCTTTATTATCAATGTTGTAAGAATATTATGTTTCTTTGGTATTACTAACGTATAAGCTTATAATATGTAAATTAAACATTTTTCTATAATAGAGAAAGAGAGTTTTATTATTTCTAAATAAACATCCTCCGAAACTAACACCTTTTTTATATGTAATTTTTACGTTTAATAAAAATATAACTTATTTCTAATGTTATTGTTTTAACATAGATAAACAGCTCCATTTATATCATAATCCGTAATTGTATGACATCAGAATTTTTGTTCGAATATATTAGTTAACGATAAAATTTGTGTACATAAATTTAAGGGTATCTAAATTCAAAAATCACCTTGCGATTATGTTCTTACAATTCAAAAGTATGAGCGAACGTGATTGTAATGATGATTTTTGCAAAATCAGAAAAATAACGTTAAAGGAATAGTTAAATAGCTGAAATCTACAGTTAAGGAGTTATATTATTAAGTAACAAGAATACATTAACGTTTTAAAGATGCGTGTTATAATTAGCTATTGTAACGATCTTTTCGTAAATACCAAGAGTAATGAATTCTTGTGTTTGATTGCTTTTGGGCAATCGCGAGTAAAAGAAATTATATTATTTCGTAAAAATTGCATGTTAACTTACAATTTGAAATCTGTATATTTTCGAAAGCAATAATAAAGTTTCTGTAATTACAAAAATTTGGAAATCAAACATTTTGTTTTTAGGCAATTTACCTTTTTTTATTTCATTATAAACGAATCTTGACCGAAAATTAAATTTATTTTAGTTGAAACATTACCTAAAAATTTAGTTATATTTTATGTTTTAAAAACATGTAACACAATTCGTTGTGTAATTTTTTTTTTTATTAAAAAGCAGCTACAAACTAAATATGTTTTTTATCTATAAAAGCTTTTTTAATTCAATTTTCACTTTTAAAAGTTCGTTGTTTTAAATTATTTCGAAATTACAAAAGTATTTTAATCATTATTTATAATTAAAAATCTTACTTTTAGTTTTTTCCCATAATAAGAATAATCAAAGTTTTACGCAAACGTCACCCCTGCTGTCGTGAATCATAAAAATATACCTAAGATATATGTTATGTATCTATATAAGTATGTAACTACTATAACTATATAACTGCAAACATACTAACCTAATCTGAAGAGCAATACGAAAACACGTCTAGACGAGTCAGTTGGCTTTGCCGGTTGTGCAGAAAACAACATACGAGTTATAACAATAAACTATAGTAAAGTAAAAAATGTCGTTTCAATTTCCATATAACGACTTAGATGAAACATTTAGTGAAGAAGCTGCTAGTGAATTTGATGTACGAGATTCAATAATATTTCTCGTCGATGGAACTCTGCCAATGTTCAAAAATGATGCATTTTTACAATGTCTCGAGGTAAAATTGCATATATTATTTACATGAGAGAAATAACATGAAATTATTTTTTGTGTTATGTTTACAGACATATAAAAGTATTATTAGAGAAAAATGTGCCAACAATAGAAAGGACAAAATGGCTCTTATAGTTTTTGGGACTAAAGAATCAAACTGTGGCCTTGATAATATAACAGTTCTGCAACCATTTGATAGAGTTACAGTTGATACTTTAAAAAATGCTCAAAATATGTGTAAGTAACATATTTTATGTTAGTAAAATATAATTTTTTTATTTAAAAAAAAAATAAAATTATTGTTTGATTATATTTAGTAAAAGAAAGCAATGACAAGTACAAACTACTAGCTTTAGAAGATTCAAAGTATCCTCTTTATGATGCTTTAGCACATGCATTTCAAATGATAAATATGAGCAAATCAAATCAGAAAACTCGCAATATCATTTTACTTTGTACTTGCAATGATAACCCATGCTCTGATATTCCTGTTGAACGACGGAGAATTGAGCATTTAGTTGCTACATTTAAAGATAATCAAACGGAACTTCGTGTAGTAGGATTATCTGATCTATGGAATGATGCAACTTATTATAAAGATTTACAGATAATATCAGGAACATTTAATAATGAAAATTACAGATCAACTTGTTTAAAAGACTTTGAGCAGGTCATTATAAACCCTGCTAGAAGTATTTGTCGAATACCATGGAAGATCAGTTCTATTGCTATAGAGGTTTCGGTATTTAATTTAATTTCGTAAGAATTGTATTTTAAATTTTAAATTTGATTTTTACAAAATTCACTTATACATCCATGAATTAATTATTATGAAAATGTTCACAGAACTCCAAAATATCCATCAAAAATAAAATTACAAAAGGAGGATAATGAAATTTTAGAAGCTCGCCGTGTCTTGTGTGAAGATAATTTAGAAGACACAGAATCTTACAATTTTAGGGTAAATTAGTTTGCTTCCTATTTAAACAATTTTTTCATTTATTTTACATGAATATAATTTCTTTTTTTTTTTTTTAAAGGAAATAAAAAGAGATAAAAAAGTTATAACAGATTGTAACATAATGTATTACAAAGCTTTTGCTGGTCAAGATATAAGCTTCAAGCCATTTGAGTGCAAAGCACTCAAAAATTTGGGTCTGGATCCATGTATTGAAGTATTAGCATTTAAACCAATAATGTGTGATCCAATCTATCATGTTGGACCTCCTTATTTTGTTACATATACTGCAGCTTGCAATGATGGTATGAACATCAGATTAATTTTATTAATTTTGTTATTAACATTACTTACTGACATTTTCAGAAAGTAAGGCTTTTTTCATGGCTTTTGTCAGTAGGTGTGCTCAGAAGAAAGTAATGCCAATTTGTAAAGTAATCACTAGGAGTGCTCTCTTAATTTGCATGATGATTCCTAGTGAAGATGATGGAGGATTTTACATGTATAAAATGCCATTTAATGGTTAGTTAAAGATTTATGTTATTGGTAGAGATTTGTAATAAATATAATAATAAAATTTATCAATACTTTTCGTAATTCTAGATAAAGTTCGAGATCTCAGTGATATATTGGGACGCTGTATATTTAATTCCGAAAATAAATGTCCAATTAATGAAAAAGCTGTTGAGATTTGTAAAAATTTAATGGACATGTCGAAAATAGAATTTGATCCAAGATTATTTAAAAATCCAAAATTAGAACGTTGTATTGCTCATATTGAAGCATTAGCTCTGGATGAAAAATTAAGTTCCTTACCTCCAGATAGTACTCGTGAGTTTGATGAAATATCATTCGATTTTGTCAATAATTAAAGTTTTTTATTAAAATATTTTTATTTTAGTTCCCCCACCTGTACATAAAGATGCAGATAAATTAAATGAAGAATTGTCAAATATAGATGATTTACAAGGAACCAAGAAGAGACTCTCAAAACAATCTAAAGAAGCTGATAAAAAGACAAAATTGGATGTGAAAGCTATAGCTGAAAAGAAACAGGTATGTTCTATATTACAAAACAGTTCTTATGCAGTTATCAATCTAGTTTCATAAATAGTAATCCCGTTTTTCAATAATTTTTTTCCGGTAGCTCCACACTTTAAATGTCGGGGATTTGAGAGAATGTCTTAAAATTTTAAATTTATCAACAACCGGAACCAAATCAAAGCTTATTGACCGAATTTACGAACACTTCAATTTGTCTTAAAGAAAAAAAAAATTAAATATAAAAATTGCATGATGTTATATTTTATAAATAAAATTTTTACAAAAAAACCCTAATTTATTTTATAAGATTTAATGTAACTTGTTTTAATAAATAAATATTTTTAATATAAATTTATGAACGTTGTACAATAATAATTTCGATATATATTCCTCAGCATTAAACGATTTTATTATAAAGTTGCTTTACTCGTTTCTTTTGAAAATTATATTCCGTTGAATAAGCCTATAGGCATAATTTTGAAACCCCGCTACAAAAATATTCCAAAATATAACTCCGTCTTTTGTGGCGCCCAGATTACAGTAGCTTGGCGCCGAGTGCCGCGTTGCGAAATACTCTCTATTACTTTCTGATTGGTATACCAAACAAATTTTATGCTTTAATGGCATTCGCTTTTTTTACTGTATTTTCTAAATGAAAGTTGTCGAAGTTAATTCGTTTGCCTCACAATAGTTCCATTTGTACAACAAGGAAATGTAGTTTTTAAATTAATATATTAAATGGGCACATACAATCATTATATGAAAGTTTTTGAATGATATGTATTTTTGTAGCTACAAAACGATAACACTTTTGGAAGATTTATTTAAAATAAAAATGCTTATAAATCAAGGTTGGGAAGCTTTGAAACTTATTATTGTTACTTCATTTATTTTCTTGAATCAAAAAATATATCCTAAACTTTGCGTCAAATCTACATTTTTAATGTACGATTTTTTAAGATTTTTGACCTTTATTCACTTTTCTCAAGTGATCCCGAAAATAATTCGTTCATAATGTTTCCAATAAAGTAAAGTGTTAAAATTGACCAATAAATCGCTACCAATTTATTGCCACGTAGCTTCCTAAAATTAATATATAAGATTCTTTGTTTTACTTTTTAATGCTTATTAAAAAATTTTATGAAAAAATTGCAATTTATTATGCTGTATAACGCATACAAAATTTGACATTTGTTATCGTTCGCCAACAAAAACTCATTTGTTTCTTAAGCTAATTTTTTCTTCGAGAACCAATAAAGATAAACTCTTAAAATTTTGACACAATATAGTACTTAATAAATTTAACAAGTAGTCCGAATTTCAAATTAACAAATAAAATATTTTTTAAAATTAATTAAAAAGGAAAAAAAACAAATAAAAAGCACATTTTCTTTAATAACAAATGATAGATCGATCTCAGATTCACTGAGACCACTTGTCACATTATACGATCTGGTACTATATGCGCGGATAAATTCCTTGTTAAATGTCAAATAGGGGCACATTTAAAAATCATTAAGAATTTTTTTTCATTAAAATTTATCGTAATTTTTTTTGTATAATTGCACTCCTTAGTTTACAAGTTATAACAAAAAACACACAAATTTGTCAAAAAGGACGCTTTTTCTACTTAACAGAGATCTATATCGATGTTGATAAAAAATACAAAAGTTATAAATTTTGTACTGAAAATGTTTTTCTCGTGTGAGATTTTTACGTATTTAATTCCTTGGGAATTAAACTTTAAAAACAGATTTTAAACGCCTAAATCTACTAAAAATACTCGTTTTTTTCTTATTATTTAAGAGAAATTTATTTGATAAACCTATAGTGATATTGTAATATGTAGGCAAAACATTTTTACGTATAGAATTAATTCCTCGCAAGTTAATTTTTTTAAAATAGTTAAATAAACGAAAATTATATTTTTCAAAATAACAACAATATAAAGATTTCCTTAGCAATATTGGTTGTGTGTCTTACGTGAAAACAGAATTTCTATGGTTTTACATAGACAACAGGGGTTTAGCACGGTTAGCGCAGCGCGATGCATTAGAAATTCTACTCTTGAGTCATTCTGTTTTAATCTACATGTGGTAAACTGGTACATCAAAATATGATATTAGTATCTTGGTGTGATCGCACCTCGAAGTGTAAAAACTTCGTTGTTGCAGTAAAACATCCTCGTATCCGCATCGAAACTCCATTTTACGCAATTGCTTTAAAAAGTACCATTTAAAAAAATATTTCGATACTAGGAAACAATAAAAGATTGCTATTTAATAAAAATTTTGTTAATTAAGACTATCTTTATTTTTATTCAATTTCAATTTTCATGATTTCATTTTTCTCCTTAACAATTAATCAATCGTTCCAATGAAATTTTATTTTATACATACTTATCTCGAGTTTGCGGATAATTCTATTTGTTCCTACTTAATCCAACGATCTCAACATTTCAGATATTGAATGCACAAGTGAGACTACATCGTTAATCTGTATTATTCCTTATCTAAATCTATTTTTGTATTTTTTAGAAAATTTACTTCTGCTATACTATTTATAATGATTTAAACCCTAGTAGATAAATGACAATCAAAATATTCTGTAACAATCAAAGACTAGTGCTCGATCTCTCAGCGTAAATTTCCCACATATATACGTGACAATTCAAAGCACGTATGTATAACCCTTTCCACCTTTTTTCCCATAATTTCACTCCTATACACCAACGAGCTCTATACCAATCATTATCATTGCATTTCCCTCACTACACGCGACATCACATTCAAACTCCCCGGTCACCATAATATCCCCGCGCAACCGCACTACGATCCTCGCGCTATGCTCTCCGCTTACAACTCTAGTCAACCGAGCTTCCTCGTTTCATTCTCGGTTATATATACATAAGTAGTAGTAGTATCACGTCGACGTCGCGTCTCTCTTTCTCTCTCAAGCCACGCATCATCATCATCGTCGTCGTCTCGTTGACGCCTGTGCTCCGCATTACAATCGATCCTCGTCTTATATACACTTGTGCATCTCTTTCTCTCTCTATACATATATATAAATTCTCCTACGCAACTATATCTTTCACTCTACTCACACACACAGATATACACACATATACTCAACAACGAGTGATCATCGACTGACTGACTGACACCACGTATACTTAACCATCGAGTACAGTACTACAGCAGACGACACAGCGATAAAATGGGTGCTGCACTGCTGCTGCTGCTGCTGCCGCGGGCTAAGCTTACTGTGTACAGGTATATATGTGTGTATACGTGCGATAGTAAAGCGAACGCGCTGGAAAAAGAGAGACAGAGAGAGAGAGAGTAAGTAAGAAAGAAGAAAGAGTGGGAGAAAGGAGCGCTCCGGATAAAAAGCCCGACGGAGCGCTGCGCCAGCTCAGAAGCTAGCCAGAGTCGCGCCCCGTCGCGCCGCCCCCTCCACTCGCTCACTCTCTCCCTTTCCCTGTGTATATTATACCACCAAGTACACCCACATACATACACACATACATACACGCGTGCGCGTATTATATAGAAGCAACACAGACAAGTGTAGTCGTACTTATACTGTGCGTCAAAGGTATATATATATATATATATATATAGGAGAGACAGAGAAAATTGTACCAGCAGCCCGGCTGTTACTACTGTGCGCGGTTTCTTCTTCTACTTCTCTCGTCGCTGACAACAACCCTAGACTATTGTCGTATACATCAGCTACAATCAAAAACAGTCAACATGTGTGGTGAGTACTTGTTTTATATATATAAATATATAGGTATACATATTGTAATTGGGTAGTTTGGGCAGAAATTTTTGTATATACGCATAGTAATTGGGCACATTGGGAAGCTGATGGCAGTTTGGGAAGCTTGCTAAATATAGGAATTGGGCAGTTTGGGAATTCGCTAGGGTTCAGCCACTAAGAGTTCAGCCAAACGAGAGGAATTATTTCTTTAGTCAAGGATAACTCTGAGAGGTTGAAACCCTAGCTTCCCAAACTGCCGTTTTGTACAAAATACATATATACATATACACACGGTTGATATTTCAAAATTACATGTGTATATGCATACATATATGTAAAAGAGAGACATCGGTGCTGCTTTCACCTACTATATACCAGTGTCATATCGCCAATATACCTATATACTTTTCATTTCGGAGCTCGCATAGACAGACGGGATTTTTTAGGCTATATCCGTGCGTATATATAATATTGTATATACACGGAATCTATATATATACATCTATACGTATACACACGTACGAATTGATACGGCCTTGGTGCGCGAGAACAGCGCGTGTCGCGTGCGCACACGTTATATGTGTATATACGCTATATATACATTACGCGAATTCGCGCCGGTCGTGCGTATATAACGCAGCTGTTTGCTATATGCGCTTATATGCAATATATAAAGTAATTACCAAAAAGTTTCCATACAAAAACAGAAAAAAAAACGTCAACGACGAAGATGTTTGTTGTTTTCTTTATACCTAAATATATACTTCCCTCTTACTTGATGTAATACAGCTACACGCGCGAGCGCGCATGACAAGTGACAAGGCCGGCAACGACAACGACAGCAGCAGCAGCTCCGATAACATACATCTATATACATAATTGCGTTTAATATAATGCTTTTAATCGCTCTATAGGGGTTTAACCGTTCTGTGTATGTATACACAGATAAAGCCGATAAGACGTATATACGTATATATACTTTTCCGGAACTGCAGTATTAAACCTCTGTATGCTGTCTCTCTCTCTCTCTCCAACAGCTTTTTTTCTATAATGTGAACTTGACAACGAAAAGTATAAAAGTCTCGCGGTAAATCCTATTATATAT
>JAYJLV010000011.1:23099670-23111048 GCA_036873485.1 Torymus texanus
TATCAAAAAATGGTAAAGGAACTTTCGGCTTAGAATTTTCTCCTCTATCCAAATATATGTAGTAAAACATACATTTTCGGAACAATTTGTATAGACAGAACCAATCTGAGCCTATATTCTCCAGAAAACTCATACCTATCAAACTTTTTTCCAAACCGACCAACGGCCAAAAAATATACCCCGTACGCGAAAAATCTGAAACCCGCAAAGTCGTAATAAACCATACAGACAATACACACGCTAATATCAAGCTGACCGATGTCACAACGATGTCCGTCATATCGCACGCAACATTTTGTCTTCAGTCGGAAATCGTCTCCGTTCACAGTAGAAATGCAAGGTTACCGTTACCTCTTGCAACGTTCAATTTCCGATACACGACAACGAAGCTTCCTACACGCAATCAATAAGTGTAAATTCGTCACGACACGTAGAAGAGTCACCCACACACCTTGGCAATATTTAGCTACGAGCAATCACCAGGGATGAACTTTTACACGTTTGCAATTAAAGTAACGACTGATGAAGCACGCGCGTACCTTAGATTTCCCTCGGGTAAAAGGTCTATATAGCTCTTCCACAATGCTTAAGAACTCGAACAATTGATTACTATTAATTCTCTCTTACCGAGAACTGAATGCTAATGAACTACGCCAGTCAAATTGAATAAAATATTCCACGAACGCGACAGACGACGATTATATACATCAGGGTCGGAGGAATGAAAGAAAATTCAATTTACGTATAATATATATCGTATATATATGTATAGTATATAAACCACACACAGTTCAAGGCACGTCGAGCACGTATGGTCCTAAATTAACCCGACGCAGTCGTATCCTTCGCCCCTCACACCGACGTGATATTCGCGTACATATATACCCGAGAGAGAGAGAGAGAGAGAGAGAGAGAGAGAGACTGTCCCTCTAGCGGCGCATTAAGACCGATCGCTGCGCCTTAAAATCGTATATTTATAGCTTCTCACGGATTTATGGGGGAAAGCCGCTATGAGAAGGACACCGAGAGAGAGAGAGAGAGAGAGAGAGAGTAGAAATATATATACGCGCGTGTCTTATCATTGTCACAACGCGAGGGCGCAGAACCAATACACCTTATTCACGCGCGATATAGCAAGGTCGAATCGCGCGTTTGGCCTCGATAGCTATTTTATATAAACACACGTATATACACATACCGTACGTGTTGTTATTATTATCGTATAAGGCGAGGGTGAGAAAATAAAAAATCATCCCCTTTGTCCTCTACTCTCTCTTTTTTTCTTTCGGGCGACTGAAGCTTCGAGAATCATGCGTTTCTATGTGTGTGTGTGTTTGCACATGGCTCATCGAGTTGCTATACGTGTATGTGTGTATATACATATATACATACGTGTCCTGATTTCGGGGACAGACGCGCGCGTGCGCGCAAACAGGCGAAGGAAGGAAACGACTGTACTCTGCGTCGTTTACGACGTGCGGGATAAATTATTGCTCGCGTACCGGTTGTAATTCACACACTCACACGCATACACGTATATATACACAAGGTTTAATAACATTTGCACCTGCGCATTTATAATAGTATGTGTGTATGTGTCAGGTTGAGAATTTTTTTTTCTGTTTTCGCGAATGGGATTAACAATGCCGTTGTAAAGTTGAAATGCCGGGGATGCTGGTTCCGTTTTGTCTAGTGTAAATAGTTACTGTACTGAGGATGTTCAAAACATAGAAACTTTCGTAAAATTAGCATTGTAACGATGTATATATATTATGTAAGGATTTGTAAAATATTAGAAGATGTGAGGTGCGCATACTCTATACCGAAATCGACGAAATTCCTGGGAATATATATAGTAGTCGTTGGTGGAATTATGCGAATGTACGGAAAGGATGGGAGAACTCTTGCGAAAATCTATGTATAAGGAGAGGAAAAGTGCAGCCTTTTGCTTCGATCGCGTGTATTTACATATACGTGGTGGCGGCGACGTCGTACGCTATGAGTTATGGAAAATTCATAGAAATTTTACTCTGTATAAGAGCCACGCGTACACGTTATTGAGCGCTCGCTTGGTGTATATATTACGGGAAATTCCTTTTTCACATACATTGCGTTGTAATGGCGCGATATTTTCTTCCCGTGGTAAGTATGAAGTATGTGGGAGTGAAAATGGTCACGGAGGGTTTGCTATACTAATGTGTAGCTAATATATATTGGTACTTATACTTACTATTTTATGAGTTCGGTTGTAGTTGAATTTATTGTTATCATAGGTATTTTGATAAAAATATAAAATGAAAATCAGAGCTGGTTTGTGTAGCTTTGTAGATGTTGACGCAATATTATTTTACAAGATTTAACGCGATATCGTGGAAGAAAACATTGACACAGCTCTTAGGCAATATTGTCACAAGGCATTTTTTTTTTCCGTACTTCTATATTTAATCTATCCACAAGAGTATTTCAATATTGTTTTTTCATTCTTTCAATATTGTTCCAACAACTAATATTATTTTATTATTGTTACAATACCAAATATTATTTTAAAAAATAAAATTTAAACGTATGAAAAAAATAACCGTTTAGCATAGTACCATCTAAATGATAATGATTACACGTAGAACTTACTAACTTCAAGACTGAGATCTAAATTTTTTGCATTTCTTACACTAAAAATTCCAAGATTTTTCCGTATTCTTTTGGTATTTCAAATATGGAATGAAGAGTGTCATATTAAAATTCTAGAAGACTGATCATTCACAAATGCCTTTGCATATCTTGCATACTTTACATTTTTCTCATAGTTTTTTTTCAGATTTTGACATAAAAAAGAAATCCAAAAATTACCATTACTCTCGTTACCGATTTTCTTCGGAATTTAAAAATATCTCATAACAACAACTACATCTTCATCTCTACTATATATTCCATACGCATAGATCCTCTCCCTTAACAACCACTCTAAAACGCAAATACACATACGCATTCCACCCTATAACCCTTCATTCGAATCCCACACGGCGATCACATCATCATCATCATCATAAACCAAAAACCATCGGTCCTGTCACGCTCGCTCTATACATACTTATGATCCCAACACACAGAAACGCGTGTGCAATTCAGTTATCGCGCGATTAATTCCTAAACGATCTAACGTCAATTAGCGCTTTGCTCTCTCTACCCTTCAACCGTCAACATTGTAAGCGACCCTCTCTCTCTCTCTCTCTCTCACACAAATCCGCATACGCACGATCGATCGCAAATAGTCATTTGCATCGTACATATATATACCCTATAGAGTGAAATTCCCTAGACACAAGTAGTAGCACGCGTGAGAACCTATATAAACACATATACCCTAAGGTACGACGGTGAAAACTCGTCCTTGACCAGACCGAAGGTGCGTAGTATATAGATATAATATACGTGTCGTGTGGCACGCCACATCTATATACTGGCAAGGTGCCAGTGATACAGCTTTTATCGATAGACGAGACAAAACGCTAAGAGAGAGATGCGGGAAAGCCCAAGGCGCTGCTACTATATATACTTTTAATGAATTCTCGAAGAGTATATAGCAGAGAGGGAGAGAACCACGCGCCATTATAAACTTCGTTCGGCCCGATAATTTCATAAGTTCGAGAGAGCTGAAAGGAGAAGATCTAATCTGTTTTCGCGCGCGCGCGCAAGAGTAAGAAGGAGAGAGGAGCTGTTTAACTATTTACCTCTCAACGTAAGTTTTTCGGGGCCAGAGAGAGAGAGAGAGAAGCGCATGCGCGCGAGAGACTATTGTATACCTCTCGTCGTTTATAGTTCGAACTTTACTCGTCGAGAGATGTATGCGTGTATGTGTGTATATACATGTATAGTTCTGGATTAGAACTGCTATAGTATAGGTGTGTGTATACATATATATGTATATGAGTGTGCTGGAAGTCGTCCCGACGACCTGGATACGTCAAATTCGAATATTCGCGTGAAACATAGTACGCCATTTGCGGCCGATTGAATTAGCGCTCGGCGGGCCGCGTGCGCGCGCTGTTATACAGAGAGTGAATTTACCGGTGAGTGCGTGTGTTATAGACGTTCGTGAGGCTCTCACTCTTGGACTGTTGCTTATCGTTGTAATTTAAATTTAAAGGTGTTGTTATGTATACGACTGAAATAAAGAATAAAGCATGAAAAAAGAATGCGAACACGTGGATTCTATCACTTAGCTAATGTTGCGCTGTCAAGATAGTTGTATACTATTGTCGAATTGACAATACGTTGTCCAAACGTTATCGATAGAAACCTTCATGATATTGTATATAAACGTAAATTGTCGCGACTGAGTGTGAAATGGAATTTTCCATGGAAGAGGCGATGTTTGTTCCATTGAATATATATTCTATATGTATAGTAAGATGACGATGAAATAAAAAAGAAATGAAAATATCGAGCGCGCGTCAATTCGATAGTAGAGGACGAGACGAAGAGAAATGTAAAAAAAATTGTAGGAGGAGAAGAAAAAAGAAGTTTCATCTCGGTTATAATAGGCGGTAGGGACGAAAACAGGGGCGCATAGATCGATACTGTGGCCAGCCTCCGTTATACGAGCAGCAGCAGCAGCTCGGCTTCCGCTGCAATTTACTACTGCCCCTTTTTTTCTAATCTAAGCTAAGGCTTCGTCGTTCTGTCTTTGCGACGTTTGCATGCTTGTTGTGCAATCGATGTTTGCTCAGCTTCGTTTCTTTTTTTTGTCATTGTATAGGCGCGGTGTGCGTTGTGGTATATTCAGGAGGGAGGGGAGGCAGGGAGGGAAAGCGTGTGGGATGAACTGTAGAATAGAGATAGAGAAACAGATACATATAATTAATAAACGAAAAATTTAATAAAATAATAACTTTTAATGAATGAATATAAAATTGGTACAATTACAAAAAAGCACATACACATACAACGGTTACTCTCGATCCTGGCTCAACACTAATTTAATAGCTCGAGACTCGCAGAAAAGTACGCACGCGACTAATTTCTTAAAATCTGAACATCTGTATAAGGGTTGCTGTATTTTCTTTCACTCTGACCACTCAACTGTACACAGGGTACATTGTCTCCAGATGTCGAGTCCCTTTTCTTAATTGCTATTTTCAATGGTTACTATTTTTATTGCCTTTCGATATTCCAGATGAGTGGTCGAAGAAAAGGCACTTACGCATATAAAAAAATGAACCTTTTTCCTAAAACAACATAAAAACAGAGAAAGCCTTTTTCAAAAATACATAGGGATGGTATTTAACAGATGGTGTATATATGCGTATAATATATAGGGAAGAGTTGTACACTCGTGGCCATCGCATAAGACGCGTTTCTCGTGGCTGACCATGATGAACAATAATTATATTATTAGATATAAAATATAATTTTATTGAACATATTTTGTGTCCAATATTTTAAATACGAGATTTACAAAGTTGCATGAGGATTCAGTATTGTAATAACAATCATAGTGTCAAAAGTTAGTTTGGTCTCCTTGTATCTTCTACGGTTACTGTGATGCTTTTTTGAATAGTTCCTACTTCATCTTTAAACATTTAAGAATAAATTAACGTGTCTCGGAGTTGATAAAACTTCTTGGTGGCTGTCTATCATGCGAAATGAAATGCTGTTGTTTTCTCAATTTTGGACACTTCATGGATTTCATTAATGCCCTGTGCTGGCTGTGTATTACGTATGGGAATATTTTGAAGTATTGATGCCAACTAAAGTAAATCTTTTTTTTTACATTATGTTAAGGTTTGATTAATTTTTATCTTGAATTACTACGCATTCATTTTGTAATATTTTGTTTCAAATAATAATAAAAAAACCGTTGTAATAATTAATATGGATGTTCAACTATCCTTTTAAATCATTTTGAAGTTCATTCCTATGTATTAAGGATTGTTATAAATCAAAATTTTATGAAAAATTAAAAGGTGGTCAGAATCGGACAACGCATTTTGGATTTCGTGAAACCTCAACTCTTATTTTTTCAAGCAACTTCTTATTATTTTAATTAATGAGATAAACGAACCCACTTTTATATCAAAATCCTTTTCACAATTATTTCCTTCTTTGAAATTCCAATAATTTAAATCTGTAATATCACAAAAATGCTATAGTTGTCACCATAGGACGATTTTTTCCTATGTATATAACGCTTGGATATGGAATGGCTTTTTCTAATCCGCTTGCCACGCGTTCGCGCGTGCGTATAAAGGATTAGAGGAAAACCGCGAATGAAATACTGCGACGTTTGGAAAATTTTACACTCGCCGCGTTGATAAATCGAAAAGTGCGGGAAAATTCAAATTTCGCATGCGCGACGAGGAAATCGGAAGGTATATACATATACTCGTTGCTTCTTAGTCAGCGCATTCTCGCGCCATCGTAAAGTTTAAATTGAATCTCTCGTACGCGAGAGTGCGGCAAAACGTTATAGTATATATAGGATATGAAACGATTCTACGCGCGATTGTTAGGTAGGATAACTTTCGTGATGCTGCTGCTGCTCGCAAAAGTATACTATATCTCTCTCAAACGATAGTACGAAAAAAAAGGAGAGTAAATTCGTATAATTCGTAATTCACCGAATGGAGCTGCGACTATTCGCGTGTTCTTGTGCAGCAGTGGCGCAATTTCTTCTACTTTCTTTATATATGAGGAAATTCAGGATAATTTTACACTTATCGCGGTTTTAAAATCGGTAAAAATTTTTATCGAAAGCATATCTTCTGAGCCCGTTTCGTTTTCTTTCTTATATCACATATAGTATACTGGAATAATCGTGCACGATTGAAAACGTCTTGGTCACTTTTTTTTTAAAGGATGAAATTTTTGAAGAAGTCATCATAAAGCTTTCTTCTTTGAACTTCAGACATTTAGTCCAGAAACGTCCTATACAAAGTTTGAAAAAATAAAATGAATCTAGTAAAAAGAGATTTCGTTTACTTGAAAGTATTATAGTTATAAGAGTTTAAAGTTGATCGAAAAAGCATAAGAATACATAAATCGTAGGAATCGTCAGTTTCGACTTTGAGAGTTATTATTATGTCTTTTCGATGTTCAACTTTAAATTGTCATAACTTTTGAACGAATTAACATTTGTGAATTTTCAAAAAAGTAAACGAAAGCTCTATTTTAGTCTCACTTTATTTTTTCAAATATTGCGTTGGATGTTTCTGTACAATCGATGGGTGATGTTAAAAAGAAGAGCTTTTTTGGCATATTCTTAAAATATTTTAACCTTTAAAAAACGTGAGGCAAAATCGTTTTTAATTGTATAAAATTTTTCCTGTATACTACGTGATATAAAAAAAGAAAAATAAACGCCTTCAAAAAAATTTTTAGCAGATTTCAAACCTTCTTAAGTATAACATTTTTTTGTATTACTTCATATACAATATACATACAGAAAATAATTTATCAATTTCACCTTCTACTCTTCCCCGCGCATAATGTCAATCTATGCATCGCCGCGTGTCTATTTCAGTCAACAAGTAAATATCGATTCCAACCCTGCACCTATACACCTCCTTTACTTTCCCACGAAACGACAACAACAACACAGCTCGTTCTTCCATCTTTCTTCTTCCCGTTCAAATTATAATTCTCCGCGTATTACCCGGGCGCTAGGAGTAACTTTAATGAGGGTTGTAGTATAGTTGCGAAGTTGTTATACGCCAGGCCGCGTGTAACAGCTGCACCGTTGACTTTCCAATTTCGATAGCGGCGCAACGTGCGTGAGTGTGTATATAGTGTATAGTAGTTAACGAGCGCGAGAGGCTCGTGTATCTTATCGATAAGTCGATATATTGTGTGATATTTTTTTATATGTATTCTTAATCATAAATTATATATTATCATCGTGGGGATGAAAGTAATATCGTATGTATTTGTGGCATGACTTGTTGTGATTATAAAATTTTATGACTTTCCGTGTGAAACTTGTTCATGTGAGTGTTACATGAATCGTAGTGTAAGTTAAAATAAATACATTTTGTATAAAGAAGAATGTAAATAAGTCAAAATGAAAAGTGTCATGATAAGAAAATTATAATAAAATAAACGTATAAAAAATTAGATGATTAGTGCTCAAAAAGTCTCGAACCAGTGGAATGACTCAGAAACAAAGGGTTATGAAGAAAAACATTAAAAATAAATATTATGGGAAATCAAACTCTCAAGGTCAAAGTCAAGGTCACCAAAATCTGTCCAGTTTGATTTTCCACAATTTTTTTATTTAAAATTTACTCAATAATCATTCGTTTCTGAGCTATTCCGAAAACAATTTGGACAAATTCAGAGAGTTCAGAATGAGAAGCAAACCATTATCTAAGAGTTTTGGGATGATTGATTTTTTTGACCTCTTAATTTGACGAAGAATCATTCATATATATACGCGTCGTTCTGTCGACAGGCGAACGTCTATCTTTGTAGAAGTATGGGGTGATTCTTGCTTGTTATTGGGGGCGGCAGAGTAAGTCGAAGATTGCGGCGAAAGAAATCGAATCATAGAGGGCGTATCGGGTAGAATACTTGATCAGAGGGTAGAAGTTGAAGTTATATTGATAAAAATGTACATGTCGATTGTAGACGCTACCTGTATATATATAAACCATTCCTTTACCATCTTGGCTTATACAAGATAGAACGAGGCCACCACCAACATCCCGAAATCGCAGTCGCTTCGACACTCTCTCTACGCAATTCACAGCTTCAAACTCGTTATATTAAAAGACGATAAACACACACACTTCTACATATACACACGTGCGTTTACATACATACCACATCGCACCGCAACTCGTCGCTTCATACCCACACTTCCTTCCATCGCAAAGAGCAAATCCTACTCGGAACAGATTAATTCCAGCCCACCCAGTGGCATAAATCGCAAGGCAAACACATATACAGCAGTAGCAGCAGCAACGTTTCGTACTATATACCACGGTATCGACTTATATACATCGCGAGCGTTGCGATAGAGCAAACTCTCTCTCTCTCTCTCTCTTCCTCTTGCCGCGATTATATAAGGTTGCGAATTATCCACGCTCACGGGGTTCATAAAGCAGTAGCGGCTGCTGCGGGAGGGAAGGAAGGGGGACGAGAGAAATTACGCGAGCGTGCAGCTTCTTCCGCCTACCCGATCATACGCGGTATATATGTGTATGTATATATACATACACGTGCGGTTACTGGTGGGACGCAACGAAGCGGGATAAAAAATAAAGGGCACTTGGTGTACGCGCGCGTGTTGCTGATATGATGCGCGTGTGGTTGTTGTCGATGATGCTTTTTCTTTTTAGTCTTCGGGGTTATTTTTTTTTTTTTTTCATTGCTATTGTATTATATACACGTGGCGCGATATATAGCTTTGTGGTTATATGTGTGGAATGATGGATGGATGGTTGAAAGATGTCGGTTTCTTTTTCTTTTTTTATGTATGGGTGTGGGAAGAAAGGTGCTGGCGATGGTACAGTTGAAAGAAATTTATTGTTTCGCAACGATGAAAGTGCGAATTTAATTATTATTTGATGTGTTTATTTACTTTAAAGATTTATCTTTAACGTTGTCGTTAAAAAGATTTTTATTAGTTGAAGTATTTATGTGGATGGAAATATCGAGAGACTAAGGTTGAGAAATTCTTAAGTTAAAATTTTTTTTGTTCATATATATATATATATATATATATATATATATATAGAAAAGTTTTTATAATGTTGAATAAAATTGTAGTTTAACGATAAAGTTTTAAAACAGTATGATATAATTGCTCAAAGTAGGAAACGATATGCAGTAAACTTCGTTATTGTAAAATATTATTAAAAGTACTTGGATAATTTATTTACAATAAAGTTGTAGCAGTAGAAATAGATGGTTGTGGTAAAACACGCAATTTCTGTAGTATATGGCATAAAGATATACATTTCGATCTTTTTGTTATTTTTTTCTAAATAATTTTTCAGTAATTTAAATAGTCGTATCATAAGCTGTTTTAAATAACTGAATTTTTAGTTTCATCTAAATCATTTTCTCCTAAAAAACATGATTAAATATGAATCATTTCTCGACTGTCAAAAGCTAGCTGACTGCAATAATTTCAAATAATCTTTCAACTGTACCCACTCTCGATATCTGTATCTCAAAATTACATACAACAGCGACAATAGACCCTAAAACTCATCATCTCTTTTCTTTCTCTTTACAGTGAGATTACACGACAGTATACAAGAGGAGAACTTCCACTATCTCGTGTTTGACTTGTAAGTATCCACTTGTTCTTTCTCTCACTCCCTCGTGAGAGTTTTACATGTAAGATTTGTATCCTCTTACAACCGACGTTCTACGTCTG
This sequence comes from Torymus texanus, assembly GCA_036873485.1. Lineage (NCBI taxonomy): Eukaryota > Metazoa > Arthropoda > Insecta > Hymenoptera > Torymidae > Torymus > Torymus texanus. The sequence continues at coordinate 23,110,052 of JAYJLV010000011.1, forward strand.
TCTTTACAGAGTCACCGGCGGCGAGCTGTTTGAGGACATAGTTGCGCGGGAATTCTACAGTGAGGCGGACGCGTCCCACTGTATCCAACAGATTTTAGAGAGCGTTCATCACTGCCATCACAACGGCGTCGTGCACAGAGATCTCAAGGTACTGTATTCTTATCTTATTATTAGAAATCGCTAAATGTACGGATTATCGGCCAGTAAATTCATAGCAATAAAAACATAATTATTCCTACCTTTCATTGGTACATTTATTACGCTTTAAAAAAGTATGCTTCATCAGTTATAATCGGAATTTTACAGTAAAACTTGTCTCTTAACCAACCAGATTGTGATGTTACCCACAATAATAGCGTAATTTCAAATTTTTAATGCAATACGGTTACCTATTACAGTATACCATTTCCTTTTAGTATCAGAAACACATAAAAAAAAAACTGAATTTTTGGGTTATAAATTTTTTACGACTTATCCACATTTCGTACATCAGTGTACGAAACGAATGTATGTCAGACGCGTGTACGAAATAGCTACCCTGAAAAAACTATAACGCGCGCTACTTAAATCTGTATGCGAACCTTGATTGCAGCCCGAGAACCTGCTGTTGGCGAGCAAGGCGAAGGGAGCGGCTGTGAAATTAGCGGATTTCGGATTAGCGATAGAGGTACAGGGTGACACGCAGGCATGGTACGGTAAGTTGAATATCGATCCTTTATTACATACATAATAATAATAATAATATAATATTGAATTTACGTTATCGTAGTATCGGTATAGAGTGTACAATTAATCGTAATGATTTGAACACACGGAAATTTCGTTGTTTCAATTCTCTAATGATCGCTGTTTATTTTAGGGTTTGCTTTTATGAGTAATCGAAGATACGTGAATTTTAATTAGTGCTTTTTGTGTTATTACGAGTAATATACATACAAAATCGATTTTATTTTAATACCTGCGCGTGTGTATTGTTGAGTATATAATGATTAGCGTG